>VACF01001743.1:0-584136 GCA_006891605.1 Pleurozium schreberi | reverse complement strand
CTATTAAATTGAATGATGCATTTTATTTTGTTTTAGCATAATTATGAAAACTTCAAAATCTACATGATTTTATGTCTTCTAAATATTGAAAATTTGAAATGTGTGCAGAGTAGATTGCTCAGTTACTGTGTCTCTATTATTTMTTTTATTTAAAGGCAAGCATATTAATCCATCAAATTCTCCAACAATTGGAAATGAGATTTTGACACTGGATACTGGAACTGATTTAACATATCTAGACAAAGCTTTCTATGATCCACTAATACATGATGTACATTCTTTCATTACCTTTGTATTTACAAGRCTAAATTTAATAKTTAGTGAAATGTCAYTAGTAGAAAACGTAGGAATTTTAATAGAATTMTGTTGATTTGGTCGCGTTGTACCAGTCACTGTTMTGTTGATTTCAAYAKAAATCTGTTAAAAATTATTAACAGAACAATGACCGGTACAACATGACCAAATYAACAGAATTCTGTTAAAATTCTTGCRTTTTCTACTAGTGATACCAATMTATTGCAAATTCAACGTACATAGAATGAMATTTCAAATACTTGCAATATGATAAATTTTTTTTTGTTGTATGGAACATTCCAACCTCAAGTATTAGTTAAACATTTAGGAAGCAGCTTGACGAGTATGCAATGGAAAAAGGATATCATGCAATTGCTAGTGACTTTCAATATGTAGAGAGTGATAGGAGAAAATGTTGGAGTAGCTCACAGGTATATTCATATATACACATGTKATCCATACCTCAATTATYAATTATAGTTTATAATATTGATCAAGTTTCTACCAAATTTTGTTGGTATATATTGAATGCAAAATTTAAATACATCCAAATAATTTGATTTTGATGCTTTGAACAAATGCTTTGAATTGCCGCAATAACATTTTATCTTATTTTTTGAATTTAAAAAAAAATATTGTTTTATTTCCTCAACATGCGTGCAAATAGGGCTCCCTTGTGCCCATACTTTTGAACATTCAAGATGGTTTTAAGATCATTCTTTTGGTGAAATCTTTTTATCATATAGTTCTCCCAAATTTCCAATTTTCAGTCTCTTCAAAAATTCTTTATCCTATTTATTACAAATTAAAACATCAAAACACCTATTTTCATGAAATTTTGCATTTTTCTAGTTCTCCTACTTAGAGAATTTTCCTATGCTTTTTCTTCATAGGGTACCTTTTTTTTTATAGGTGTATACATTAAATATATTTTTCACATTTTTTTAAAATTGTTTTTCTAATTTTACAATACTCCCGAAAAAAACATAAATACTATGCCAAACGCTACAAAAACCGCACGGTGTTTCATGCAATCACCCCCTTATTTTAGCCACAAAACCTCAAAAGTCAACAAAAGGATAAAACAAAATTCACACTTCTATTGAATAACTTAACCAAACTAAAGTCAAATTTGAAAATCTTTCAATGATAGAAATTTTAGAAAATGGGAACCAACATTTTTTAAATGGAAGCAATAAAAACATCATAAAGCAAAACCAAGTGC
The DNA here is from genome assembly GCA_006891605.1 of Pleurozium schreberi. NCBI lineage: Eukaryota > Viridiplantae > Streptophyta > Bryopsida > Hypnales > Hylocomiaceae > Pleurozium > Pleurozium schreberi. Next base: position 582,617 of record VACF01001743.1, on the reverse strand, counting down.
TAAGTTATGGGCTTGGTTGGCTAGTTAAGTTTTTGGTGCCTTATTGGACTCATCTAGTGGTACTGGTGGCTTGTGGCTTGGCACTACACTAACAATGGTAAATAGTGTTACCTACACTAATTGATTTAAAGTGGCCATAAGTTTTTACTCGTAATGAATATTTTTACCAACTATAGGTACAAAGTTTTTCCAGCTATGGTACTATTAAGATCCATGCATTCAGTAAAAATATTCATGAAGAGTAAAAACTTATAGCATTTCTAAAATAATTAGTATGAATAACACTAGTTACCATCTTTAGTGTAGTGAGATAGTGCAAGGAGGTTGTACAACCAATTCACAGCGTGCTTAATTATTTTCCTAAGTTGAAATAAGATGCATAATACTTGAGATAGGTTAACCTAGTGAGTACCATGGTCGATTCTAAAGAYAAACAAGACATGTTTTGATTCTAAGCTAAACATGGAAAAAAATACCGAACCATGATGCATTTTGAAGATTTGACTATACTAATGGAATTGGTGGTAATGCATGGGGCTCTGTAGTAAATTTTGTGGCAATTGAAGGTTCTCTTGGAAGAAGATTTATGTATTTTCAGCCCATGTTTTGTTTGTTTTTCAACCCCTAAACCGCATGCTAGCAATCCTAGCATAGATTGTCATGATTCATGTCTTGATGCATTTGGTTCCCAATCCTCCACATCCAACTCTTTTTGTGATTTATATCCAAATTCATCCTAAAAATCTAACTACTAATGAAAGAGTGTCAATTTTGACCAAAATGTGTTCAACCACTCCTTAATGGGTTAACAAGTTTCATCATCAAAACAAACTGTAATTCACACATTAAAATATGGGGAGGCTTATTCTGCAATTTTAGAGGCGAATTCCCTGGCACAATTCGGTCGATGATTCAACAGGCCAAGAGGTGATACTGGGGTGATACATACCTAGGATAAAATCACAGAATAAGCCTCCCCATATTTTAATGTAAGAGAGCAGACCCTATAGGGCCGATTATGCCCTGGCTCGCGCTGCGTGGGCTTGCCCTCCGGGCTTGCCTAGGCACGTTTGCCAGGGCATAATTGTCCTTGTACGGCCTGTTCTCTATTACAGAAACTCCTCCTGTTTTGTATTTATTTTCTTCAAGTGTGCTTAGTCAAATCCAATCAAAATAATGATAATAATKTTTTTACACAACATAATACTTTGTATCACAACAAGTATTGTAGTGTTCAACTCACTATTGCTGAATCTAGCATAACATGATTAATTTCAAACCAAGATTTTAAAATTACTTCAAATAATTATTGAATATGTGGTTGGATGGATTGATATTAGGACTTTTACAGGACCTTTATTAAAGTAATAAAACATAATGTGCTCATTGTAGCAATCTTTTATAATTTTTATAAGGGMATTATAAGGCACATTGACACCTCCTTACCAAATATTTATTTTTTCCAAACAATAAGGTTCAAAAAATGCTAAAAATAGAACATGTTGCAATTTTTTTAATCTACAACACAATTTTAAGAAAACTCTTCCCCTAAAATTTTGGGATCTATCTTTATTTCCCATTTATTCTATATTACAATTGCAATATTACATATTCATTAAAGTCATTTTGAAAGAGCTAATTTTTGAACCAAGAAAGTTTGTATTTTAAGCAAAGCATATTTGCGTTCTTTGAGTAATCAAAGATTTGCTAACAAGAGTTACTCAAAGATTTACTAACAAGAGTTTTAGAAACCTATTTAGTGCATTGTTAGAAATTCAATATTCATTCAAAATCACTATATATAGGTTCCTTAGATGCACAATTTCCATGCTCTCCTATTTTGTTCAAAACTTGCTATGAGGTAGACCATTGGCTTTAAATTACTTCCAAAATTTGACTTTAAACAACCAAAACATGCATGCTTGGCCCTAAAGGGTTAAAGTTAGGCACTRCRTAATTTGTAGTTCTAAGGTTCTTTGGGCTTCAAGTATCGTGGTTTCCAAAATTCAAGCTTTTAAAGTTTACTAAACTTCATGTGTGGGTTTTCCAAAGCATTGTGTTTTTGAGAGCATTAGGAAGATTAAAAAGAGTACTTGCCTATTTTGAAGGTAATTTTGTATTTTTAAATGTTTTTTTTTAATGATTTATATTTGAGGATTTGTTTCAGGCAATGTGCATTGTGTTACATATCTACCTTCAATGCAATGTCCGCTTGTTTTKTAGCTACATACTAATATTGACAACATTGCCTTCATGTAATTYAGGAAAAAAAAGTACAAGAATGCTTATTAAGCTAAAGATAAGAATAGAATAAAACAATTTTATTCTGCTTTTGAATGGCCTTGCTACATGTCAAAAAAATTATGACACTTTGCTACTTGCACARCTCAACAAACTATTGTTCACAAGTAGGCTTCAAATTTAAGTGACGAAGTACCCAAACTCAACGTAGAAAACAAAGAATATTCACAAACAAACAATTCAGATGCTTCCTAAGGTCGGGTGATTGGCCCCCCTGGCTTGGCCCCTCCAAAGCATTCTAGAGGTGCAAGTAAAAAAAAAAAACTATTTTATGCTTGATTGATTTACATTGTACACCCTTCCAAGCTAAGTTGGGGCTTTTGATTGCAAATATGAATTCCAAAAGCCCCCCATTTTGTGTTGCATCAATTTTGTATTTTTTCTCTACCCATAGCTAAATTGGGGCATCTAATTGCAAATATGAATCCAAAAAATTTCAAATTTTATCATGCGTGAAAATTAAAAAATTTCAGTGTTTCTTGAGGGATCAAGCCAGGGGGTTAGTTCGCCCGGGCCCTTCCTAACGACCATAGATATCCAACCATGACCATCAAAAACAACAACAATGTTGCACTTCTTCCGTCATCAGAGCCTCGGAGTGCTTGAGACAAAGACAAGTTGAACAAAGGAAGGCGACAAAAGGTGACAACAAGGAAGTCATGGCTAAACAAGGAAGTCATGGCTAAGACAAACTGACCCCTTTATTGCCACTATTTTTATTCTTGGAGAAAACACTAGGTTTTAAATTTTTCACACATGATAAAATTTGAAATTTTTGAATTCATATTTGCAATCAGAAGCCCCATATTCGATGTGGATAGTGAAAAAATACAAAATTGACGCAGCACAAAATAGGGGGTAATCTTTACATTTACCTTCCGACGGGGCAATAAGGGGCCATGAAGTCCCCGGGTTGAGACCCGGGCAGGGGCGGGCCTCAAGCCACGGGCGGTAACGGGAGCTCCCAACTTGGGGGCCCCTGCACGGAGCTCCTCCCACTTAGGGTTTAAGCTCCTCGTTGCGGGTGCTTCTCGTTGGAGCTGGCTTGTTGTCACAATGCATCGGTCGCGTGCTCTTCTGCGGGGTTTGGGAGCTTCATCGTCGAGGAAATTCGTTGGATCTGCAGTGAACAATGTGGWGAATGGTGCTTCGGCAGGTGCAGTTCTGCCGGAGGCCCGGCGATCAGTTTCCTCTAGTACCGCAGATGCTGAGAGAATTGTCGCCGCCGTTGTTGTGGAGCGTCTCCCCGTCGTTCTACCCGAAATGGCGCCTCCAGTGGCCTCTTTCGAGTCCTTCTCGTACGTGTATTTCCTGTTCCGTGAGCAATGAATCGTTAATTGAGGTGGATCATCTTGTTTGTAGTGCAGAAATGGACTCTGGAATGTTGGAATAGCGAAAATCGTCACTCTTGCATAGATTGGAAAAATCCTGTTTGCAATGGAAAGAGGATTCCAACGCACTAAAGAATGCGTTGCGGTATTTCGATAATGAAGGATGAAATTTTGGTAGATATTGTCAAATTGTTTAAGGTGGATATTGGTTAAGGGGATGACCAGCAGTAATTTGTGTTGGCAATGAAAAGAGGATCCCAACTCACCAAAGAATGCGCTATTCAGATACCATAGGCAAATGTCATGAAGAATGAAAATTTGGTGGATGTTGTCAAATTGTTTAATGTAGATATTGATTAAGGGGATGATCAGCTGGTGAACATCTGGTCAAAGTGATGCTTTTGGTTCCTGGCGATTTTAGGAGCCCATCTTACAATGGCGACGGTTGGGGATATGCATTGATTGTGGGGATGATTTCGTCGATTTAGGACCTAGGAATACATATGCATTACAGGTCATAATAATAGCTTACGACTTGCGTACCGTTGATACAATTTACAATATGGTTCAGGGTTAGTRAATTTGAGGTAATGTGGACRCAGATTCGACTGGCGGCAGCAGTTTCGAAGGGAGTACCCTCAAGAGTTTCTGGATGCATCATCTAGCAGGTTTTTCACCCCCACAAAAAAAAACCCAGCAAAAAACCTGCAAAAAACCCAGCAAAAACCCAGCAAAAAAACTGCAAAAAAATCTGCAAAAAATCCACATTGTGTACTAAAATACGACTTTGTATTTTGTAGATACTCCGTACTACGAAATGAAGGTGTTCTTCAATATGATATTGTAGTCAAACACAATAATATCAAAATATAAATCACCAAGTAAACAAGAATTTTTTTTTTTTTGACTAAAAGCGTTTTTCAAACCTTCAAGGGTTAAAGCAATGACATTCTCATGTAAGAGTTCATCAATTTGAGAAACTCTCACTTGGTCAAATTGAGCTCAACTTTGCAAAGCACGGTGTCAGATATTCTTCTTTTTCATGTCAATTTCAAGGGCACGCTGTTTTAAAATGTTATAAATGCCAAAAAATAGAACTTTGCCCATGTATCAATCAAAGCATTTTTTTGTAGTAATTTGTGTGTCTGTAAAATGTTACTTACATAACAACTTTGCCCAGTATTGTAATTAGAGTGAGCCCAAGGAGCAGTGGTCTTGTTACCTTCATGTTTCCTGCTACGTTGAATGTCACCGCCGTTGTTGCGTGAATGACGTAGAAGATGGAAAAATTGAGACAAAAGGCAGACACTCCCGAGAGGAAGATGATGAACAAGGGCCAAGTCAAGGATTCCTGGGTCTGAAGCCACATGGCAACGCCCCCACCTTCAAACAAGAGTGCTGGAAGGGCAAGGATCATGGTTGCATAGGGCGCCATGTAGTATACAGTATTAATGCTGCACAACAAAATGCATCAACCACAGCATCAGTAATGCCAAATCTGGAGCTTTTGAGCAGGAAAAATAAAAAAACAAGTTTTGGATTGAGAAGAATCAAAGATATAGGATTTCCATTTTTGCAAGTTTTCGTTTTCTTCCAATCTCTACATGAATTCATTCAAAATCTTTCCACGAAAAGCCGAGAAGCATTGAGTGATCAAGCTTAGTCGCATTATGAATTGATTCAAAACCTTGCACAAAAATCAAGAAGCTCCAAATGACCTAAGCTAGTCACATTTTTGAAGAATAACCAGAAAAAAATGGCCTTTTAGTATACTTGGAATTACTTCTATCAATTTCATGTAGCCCCTGTGATAAGCTCTTGAAAAGGTTATCATCCACCAACTAGATGTAGGCTCTCTCTTTGCCGTTTATTTGTGTGTTCAAGAGTCAACATACCTATCAAAGTTGTAACCATGAAGTAAAGATTCGGCCAAGATGGTCTTGGTGGAAGTCACAACACAACCAAAGAAAGCTGCAAGAAAGCCCGCCATGTTGAAGCTAAGCTCCGTGACAGAGGTAAGCACAATGCCACCCACAATGGGGATCAAGGAGAGCCACACGCGGCGATCAAATGATTTTTCCATACCAGGCACTGCAATACAACTACAACATCCCAAACAACCACACCTTTAGAGTTTGAATGGGACACAAGCAACCAATCTAATGGGAAATGTTTCACTTTCTTTCTCCTACAACTTTCAAAGTTGGATGAACTCATGATCAACTTTTCACCTCCACAAGTGTTATTCTATATCTTCAATGTTTGCATTGATTAAAATATTTAATCTGTAAGGTCAAATTAGTCTCAAATGGTGGTGGGATGAAGTCCATTGATTATCCAATAAAATTACCAATAGGTGGTTAAGGGAAAAGAACAATATGAAAACTAGATTTGGACTTACAAAATATCTCTTATATGCTACAATCTTCCAATGGTCAACAAGGCTGATTCTAAATATTAGCAAACCAAGGTTTCCTACATAAACATTCACCAATCAGATTGGTCGAATACGAGACAAACGTAAATAAATTTAACCCCTACGCATGCGGAAGAAGTTCATACTCATGACAATGAACAAAGTACTTCAAGGTGATGCTTTGTCCAATTCTCATTCATCCAAAGTAACACTTGCCTCTTTAAAAATTCACACTTTCTTTTATCCCCTTTCTTTTATGCCCAATTTGATGTGAGGTCCATAAACAATTGATATAAGCCAAAATATGCAAAAATGCAAAAAAAAAAAAAAAAAGGATTTAAAATATCAATGCAGGAGTTGATGGGGGAAGTAAATTGATGTACCTGTGGTAGCAGGTGTGAAAGACTTGATGGTTTGCATAAAAGAAACGGGAATGTAACGCAGGCTGACATTTCCCAGCACGATGTTCACACAAAAGACGAAGGACATCGGCAGGATTCGCCTCAAGCGATCCTGTGGATTGACTTCAATCAAAGGCTTCACCTTCAGCACTTGAATTGCGACGTAGGCGCCAATTGTGGAACAAATGAAGTGCACGGTGGATACCGTCAGTGGAAATTTAAAGTCCAGTTTCTGCATCACCCATTCCAATTTTCCATCAGCAGCTTGGTTGGCTTCATTTGTTGCAAAAAAACATTTCAACAAGCATGTACAACATGTAAAACGGAATGCAAAAAGATTGCCTCCTACAAATTTTATTGCAATTTAAAGGCAATGAAGTTGAAAACTAGTTCAAAATTGCTTGCATCCCTTCACCACACAATGTGCGATTAGTGTTTGATAATTGGAAGTTTTTGTTGTGTGGTTTTTGGAACTGTGTAGTAATTGGCCAGTTTACTCTAGATGCCGAAATTATATACTTTGTGAATTTTCTCGACAGAGACAAACAATGTGAATTTTTCAATGTTCAATTTTGAACTTTTAGAGCGCGTAGCAACCCCTTTTTTATTAGCCACATGAGCTCATTTCTATACATGATATAAGAAAATTTATATACTGTTCAAAAAGACTACCAAAAAGACTGCTACCAAAACTCCCATTAGCTTGTTATCAACCACGCAAGCACGTGCAAAAGTTTTCCATCGATATAATGCTGACCCCCAATTCCAGTCAATTCTCTAGATAGATTGTGGTCGTAATTGTAGCAAAAATTTAGTTGCAATTGTACCTTTCTAAAGCTACAAACATTGTGCATTCTTCGAGGATGATTTTTGAAATATTAGAGCGTGTAGCAGCACTTTTGATTAGCCATATGTGCTAATTTCTATATTTCATATAAAAAAATTCTCCGTAGTGTTCAGAAAGACTACCCCAAAAGACTGCTACCGACATTCCCATTGGCTTGATAGTCAACCTTGCAAGCACGTGCAACAATTTTCCATCAATGCCATGCTGACCACGAATTCCAGTCAATTCTCCAGCACTGGTCATAAATGTGGCTAAATTAGTCAACATCAAAAAATTTAGCCAACATTATACTCGTGTTTCTCCACAGCTACAAAAGTTGTGAATTCCTCAATGTTAAGTTTTGAACTTTAACAGCATTTTAGCCAAATTAACTAAGTTCTACGTTTCAAATGAAAAAAAATCTCTATACTGTTCAGAAAGACTACCCAAAAGACTGCTACCGAAATTCCCAGTAGCTTGTTAGTTAGCGTCTGCAATAGTCTTCAATTCAATCGATGCATTTGCTGACCCCCAATTCCAGGCAAATCTCTCACAGTGGCTAAATGTGGTCACAATTATACTGAATTTTGAACTTTTTGAAGCGTTTGGCAACACTTCTTCATAGCCACATGCGCTAATTTCTCTATTTCAATTCAAAGATCTCCAGATTGTCAATGGTAGAAGACTGAAACTGTAAGCCTAATCAAAGAGCTCGTAATTCACTTCTAAGTCCCTGGTATTCCTCAGAACTGACACCAATGCATTACCAACTTATACAAGAGCTCTACCACTAAGTGTTGTATGGCAAGGACATAGCCTCTTGTAATGTAGTTGCTTGTTTTCATTACACATGGAATCCACTACCAAGATTTCTACGTACTGGTGTACTCATAGCATATAGAAGAGCCCTTGGTTTAGTATATAAAAAATATGAATTGCAAATATTAATATATATTTGTTTGATTCTTTTTTAATAATTATTGAGGTGACTATCATCTAGACAGTACATATATAGTATGTTTGCATATGGCAATGGGCCAATGGCATTGAGTTTGCCACAATGCTTGAGATATCTTTTGAATTTTACCAATTATTTTTTCTCTAGTTCCTATATTAAACCATTTTTCCAAGTACTGAATTCAATTTTATTTTTTTTAATCTCTAATTTTCATTCTAAATAGAATTTTTACAGATTTCTCACCGAGATTTTTTTTCCAATATTTTCAAATTGTGACTGAATTTTTTTCCCAATTCCACGAGCTAACAATGACAATGAAAACAATGAATTAACCAGTGATTTTCCCCCAAAAAATTGGTTTGTTGCCTTACCATATATAGTTGAATTATGGACAGTGCTTTGGCTTATGGTGTCAGTACRGTTTTGCAGGAATGCAAAGGGGAAGGATGATGAATTGATGATTGCTTTTCCTTTGGCAGGATTGCCACAAGTGAGGCAGATGACCTGCTCCTCCATTTGATGAGCACTGACAAGTGAGGAGGGCCCATTTAGATTGAACTATAATAAAGGCTTGATTACACCAAAAAAAAACTTAGGTTGGAGTCCAAAGGAACGGAGTGTTTTGATTGGAAGATAACCTGAGATTTCTTGCCTATGTTGAACGGACACTTGGTCATTTAGGACTTAACAATTTCCAATTTGTTTCATATAATTTTCCTCAAAAAATTACTAGAATTGACATCAAACGCAAGTTGTTTCATGATTTTTGGACCTTTTTAGAATTAGTTACAAATTTTGAAGTTGGAATCATGTAAGGCTCTAATACATTGACAAATGCAATTGGTACATGGTTGAAGAAAGCACTATATAGCTTTGTATTAGGGAATGCTTTTAGAATCTAGTTGCTTTATGGACCACCTATTTCAATGCCACATTTTTTAGATAACAAAGGCTAGCTGAAAATTTGAACCACTTTGTGTGCAATTTGATCCATGAAACAACAAATTAGAGTCAAGTGTATTAACCCCTAAATGCCCAATGCTAGGCCTTTTTTGAGCTTCTAGGAATTTGCTCTAAATTGAAAAAAAAAGCCAATATTTTGATAAGTGATATCAATGTTTTTTGAATTGAAGTTGTACAAATTCAAACTAGACATATTAAAGATCATATAGGAAAAAAAAGATCACTTATAGATTGAAAGATTCTAATGTTTGATCATGAGGATGTTAAAACTACAAAAGTGATTTAAAGTCTTTCAATCCTCATTTCACAAGTCAAATCTAAATTTTGGTCACCAAAAAAATATGAGGTTAACCCCTAAATGCCCAAACTGTGTTTTTTGGCAACATAGCGATTTTGGGCAGCTCACTACAAATGGATTTTTTGATTTTGTTTCTTTCAAATTTTCACACAACACGTCCCCAAGGAGTACCTTTAAGGCCCAACAATTTTCATAACTTTTGACTACATAGTTCAAAAGTTATTGTATGATATGTAGTTTTCATTGCTCGGCGGATAGCCCGGGCGGCAAAAAAAAATATCTTTAAAATTCTGTTTTTTGAAATAATTTTTTTGAAATTGGTTCATTAGATTTTTATCTAAATGGAAAGCTTTGAATCATTCTATTTTGATCATTGAATCAAAAGTTATGAGGATTTCTAGTTTAAGGTAGTTTGCGGGTAGTTATAGAATCTTCAGTCTACAAAAAAGTTTGAAATCCATTATTTCATTCAATTTTTAATATTTTTGGAAAAAAATAAAAACTGTAGGTGTAAATTGTTTATCACAACATTTTAACCATTGGAATTAGCATTTTTCAATTCCATAATTAAATTGTTTACATTATAGTATTTTGAGTCATTTTCTACTTCTTTCTACTTACTACTTTTTTCCTATATGTTTTACAATTTCAAATGATCTGAAATTTTTCAAGTATGTAACTAACTTGCCTCGAAGAATGAATCCAAAGAGTAAGCACCATTTTGGACATTTTTACATACAAATATGACCTTGTGAAGTGCAGCTTCCCAGTTTTTCGGAGTGACAAAAAAATGATTTTTGTCAATTCAAACGCTAATATCTTGCAATCTACATTGTGGAAAATTTTGAAATTTTTTCCACATCTTTCCAAACTAGCGTAATACAAGATCCTATAGTTACATATGTCAAAAAATGTTTTTTTTTTTCTAAAATTTGGTACTTGTATAAGAAATGATAGTTTTGGAATGTTTTTGATGAAAACATAGTCAAAACCATGTAGGGGTTAACCTCTAAAGGAACAAGGCCTTTTTATTGCAAAAAAACACTCAAAACTGTAATTTTTATAGCAAAGAGTAAAAAAAAATTGAATTTTCTTTTCGACAATTTAACAATTCTAATAATAGAAATTAGATGCAGTGGCCAAAAGTGGCGGTTTGGGGGTTGCCCACCTTACTGTCCACAGACCAGTTTAATTTGTGGCATGTTTTTTGGTCCCTGATTTGCTGCTTGATGTGGGCTTGATATCCACTCATCTTGGCATGTGCAGCACTGCTTTGAGACTTCCATCCCTTCCATGGTTGGACTTAGGAACTTTGGACCGTTTGGGACTATATTATTGTGAAAGAGAAGAGGGTTTTCAAGGTACGTGCACCTAAAAGTGACACTCTCCTAATTGCCGGCTGGGATGAATTGACTCCTCTATCAGCCTCTTAGGAAAATCTTGAATTTTTTTATTTTTCACACATGATAAAATTTGAAAATTTTGAATTCATATTTGCAAGCAGAGGCCCCAAATTAGCTAGGAGGGGGTGTATAAGGTAAATCAATCAAGCGAAAGTAGTAGGGGGCTTTCGTTTATTTTTACTTACACCCCTCCAATGACTTGGAGGGGCCGAGTGAGGGGACCCATTCATTTCAACCCTTTTAGGTGCACATACCTTAGATCCAGGTTGTTTGAGGCAATTTTTGGAAACCTCCCTTTGATACCCTTTCTACAAACTTGAGTTACAATTATGCTTAACTCTAATCGCTATATACATTTTTTTCCTAGTCCAATTCCAAATTGAGCTTATTTTAATTAGTATTCTCATAATTATCACAAAATTATTTTGGAGCAAAGGGATGTAGATTCTTTGAATGAAACCTGGTGTAGTCACAGATTCTTGGTTAGGCAATTACTTACAGAACTGTAATTGTGCAGGAGCATTGTAAATTTAACGCTCGCTGCTTGCAAAATCAATCTCTGGCCAGTAGGAGAGTCACCATTCGGAATGCAACAAAAGTCTTTTGATTACTCTTGGTTAAACAGACCAACAGGAGTAGCAACATTGAACCCGTTGAGGGCATCCCAATATGGCAACAGGAGATTGATGGTTTATCAAACCAGATTTGTTGAGCCAATTGGAGAACAAACCTGTCAAGTACTCCCTAGTTTAATCAATATGAAGAAAGCAAGAAATGCTCTGTACATACGCACCCGCCTGCAAAAATCACAGTTGATCTAATGCGTTAGAAATGAAGAGAGAGAGATAACAACACATCGAAAGCAATCTCAGGCTACGGAATTATCTAGCCAACATCCRCCTCGGTTTAACTGAGGGAGCATGTAGCTAAAATAGGTACTAAATACTATGGAATGAGTGGCTTTAGTACGTGGATATCGAAAATGGACTATATAATAATATCTGAATTTGACTGATATTTCCTATTTAACTGTAGCTCTTCAATGATAGGGCACAAAATAGCAAGGTACAGTGCCTGGATATTTGTATTAGGCACACAATCAATTAGAAAATGAAGTGTAGATTCATATCACTGCAAGGGGTAAGTCCTCGTCCTGTTGCATCCTGATATGTTAATTGGCACTGATGTTTTATCGAATCAAATCTTCAAAAAAGGCAGTCAACACTGCTCGTCTATGTTACCAGCAGCCCTGTTTTTTTGGGCAAAATGGAGCCAGAAAGCACCATTTCATAGTGAAAATCTTTTTTTCGCCAGAAAAGTTTCAATCCAATTTAAAATATGGATGAAATTGTCAAATTTGGATGAAAAAGTGTATGGATTTGATTGAAAAGTGATTTATGGTACAAAAGATGGATGTACGAAGAAATAAAATGCTTCACCAAATTTTAAGTGATCGCCATCCTGGCACTTTTTCAAAATCCCCCCAAAAAGGGCTGGTTACCAGGGAAGATACTAAACTGAGCCTTACTCAAACGTAAWGACTGGGATTGTGATCTTCCGATCTTCCAACAAGATATCTGAGAAATTGCAACTTACCATTATTAAGGACAGATTTCAAGCCGGGACAGGTTGCTTCATGTTGCCAAGACATATATACTTCACCTGCAGAGAATCAAGCACATGTCAAGCAACCCAAAATTAACTTCTCAGTAGTATTGAACTTCCTCGTGCAATTTAACAAGGATGGGTAACAKAATCAGCTCTTGTGACAAACTTAAATGAAGTCGAATGGAAGTAAAATCTCCAAATCATTGAGGTTGTGTCCACTTGGCAAGTTATTTTATCTRAAAATTAGGAGTGTTACTAAAAGAGTTTCTTGCACAAGCACATAATAACACAATTAAAGCCTTTCATGTGATGCGATTTCAGAAAGGCAAAGACCGCGAGCATTGCAATGGAAAGAAAAATATTACCTCAAGATATTCATCAATACCGTACTTGGAACCCTCACGACCTAGTCCTGATTGCTTTGTACCTCCAAAAGGAGCCACCTGCGCAAACGCGTTGCCATGAGATACGAGGTTGCAAGGCCAAATCTATACTGCAAATCTGYCAACGTACTCACGAGTTTCACAACCAATGGCACGAGTGTAATTTATATACGGTTCTTAGCTCTAAAGATCGGATTTGAGGTATATACAATGTATAAGATTCGAGCACAAGGAACAGCCAATCCCATTCTAGAGAAAAAATCCAGCATATCTGAGGCTTAAAGCCTACTTGTTAAYGGCCTATACCAAATATTTTTGGTAGAAACCGGTCTTGAAGTGGTATATAACACTGAAATTTGATGCAGAAACTGAAAATTTCTACTGAGGGCACAACTCGCTTAATTTTCATTTCATGTACCCGGCGCTTGCCATCCCAAACTGAAGGTAGTTGAAAGAAAGTTGGTCCTAAAGAGTTTTTGAGATTACCTCAGTCGAGATAAGACCTTCATTTAAGCCAACCATGCCGTATTCGAGTGACTCAGCCACACGCCAACCTCGTGCAATGTTCTCCGTGAAAGCGTAAGCGGCTAATCCTGCTCCAACACAGCGTCTGGATTAATACCAATTCATTACATGTTCGTACGTAACGGAAGTTCGTAAGGAATTCTGTGAACCCCATGTCTCCCATTTACATTAAGTCAAGGAGAGAAAGGCAAGTTTATAATATTCTAAAAGAGAGAAAAATTGAAGGAGAAAAATCGTGAGAATGTAAAACACTCACCAAACTCTGAGTCGTTAGACATCTTAATAGCCTCCTCATCTGTTGAAAATCGCACAAGAGGTGCTACTGGTCCAAACACCTCCTCCCTATACAACATGAGTTCATACAAAATTTACAGCCATATCTCGAAGTCTTTATAGCACTTCAAGGCCGATTTCTACCAAAAATACTGAAAGAAATGWTTGCAGAAACGACGATACATATTACAGAAAGTGAAGCTCAATCAATGTCAATTTGGTTTCATTTGGGTGCTCAATATATGCATGGTATCTGATATTGCGGACTGRGACTGACTACTCAGTTACAAGTTAACATATTCACACATTGAAGCTTTATGATTCATGTGCCAATCGCAAAACCAAATAGCTAGTCAGAAGTTCAGTACTGGAAAATCAGCATTTGATCATTTGCGTTGGCGAGGACGGTGGGTTCGTAGAATGAGCGACCCAAACTATGCCGCTTCCCTCCGAGCAGCACCTTTGCTCCCTATAGCAAACGTGGCAAAAATACATTTCAAATTTCTTAAAGGTGAAGAGGATTGCATGCAACACAATTACAARAGGTATATATTATGCCACCCATTCGGTGTGCACTCTGAAAATTAAACCTGAGACAGCAAGTATTCAAGAACRTCCAAACTTCTTACGATTGCCACAACAGTCTCGGGAGCAGCAACCACCATGGGTTTGAAAAAACATACACCCTGGTGTATCTCGTGATATTCAGGCCCTAGCATAATGGTTACCACGTCAATCAAATAGATACAGGCATACGCGAGCCATTAACTTGAATTACCAAATGAGCTCGTCAGAGTTCAGAATATTGTTCACCTTTGCTACTGCATCGTGTACATGCCTTTCAACCTTCAGATGCAACAATAATCTGAGTCAGATAACTCGGATTCACAGTAGCGTAGGACGACAAATCAGCTTATTACTCAGGTGTTAATAACTAACATCACCAGATCATGATCGGCTTAACGCAAATAATTAATACTGGTTTCACATCCTGTCTTTCTGCCAACACGAAGTCGTCTTTTAATATGAAACGTTACAAATAAGTGAATCAATTTGAGGAACTTCTCGAGAGAATTAGTGCTTGCAGAATGGGTCCTACTTTGTCAACTGCTGCCTCATTGATCAATGGTCCCTGCATAACAAAAATAGCAGTTAACAGCAGGGAGATTCCATGCATCTATTATTGCATATTTACACACTACGGAATATGGAAAAGCTGATGCAAGTACAACCAAACGCACATCCTATGCAAGCACAAGTATGAACCTGAGTAATGCCTTGTTCAAGCCCGTTCCCTACGCGTAACCCTGACACTGCCTTCGCAAAAGCCTCAGCAAACTTGTCGTAGATGCCTGTCCTCAAAGAAAATCAGTTTGTAGCAACTGAAGTAGGACACAAACATCGAGAATATGAACAACTTTATCAGCACGTTGTAAGAGATAATAAAAGTCTATAATGGGCACAAGATAATACAAAATCGAAGTGTTCATGATATTTAAGAGTGCCGACAAAGAAGGAAACCTCAGATCTTACCATCTTGCACAAGAATGCGGTTGATGCAAACACAAGTTTGACCCGAGTTCCTGTATTTACCAGCTAGCTGCATCCATCAGRATYRCAACCATTTYATTTAGAAGTTCCATATGTCTGCATTAGTAGGGTCACCATTCGGAGCTAACCGATAAACATGAGAAACGAAAGGGTAACAAGAGACACATACCGCTCCTTTAACKGCAGTGTCCAAATCGGCATCATTGAAAACGATGCAGGGTGCATTACCACCGAGCTCCAAAGATACCTGCAAGAAATTATCCTCATCATTTCCACACCACAGATACACTAATATACAAAAGGAATCCTCATAATAAGAAGGTTATGTGAGACTCTATGAGCTCTACTAGTTCATTCTCAAATTCAACAGCAGACTAAATGTGAACGACAGTTATTTAGCAGGTCCACATAAGGACTTCGAGCATTGAAAGGGATTATTTTACAACGTTGAGACTCGAAATATGAAAATGAACAGGATGAGTAGCCCACCTTTTTGACAGTCTTCCCAGCCCCACTCATGAGTATCTTTCCAACTGCTGTTGAGCCTGTGAACGTAATTTTCCGAACCTGCGAGATGACAAGGTCTTTTGAGAGTAAAAAGCTAGTATCAAGCGTGCAGAATGCAAACACCGGGATTTCCAGTAGCACAAAACAAAACAGCAGTGGCCATGTATTCTGAAAGACGGGTAAAAATCATGAGATGCTATCACACGAATAGCTGACAAGTCACTTATGCGCTCATTACAAGTATTGCGATGATATGCATAATACACAAACTTTGATACACCTCTCTATATAAGAATCATGTTACTTGAACAACTTACTCTGCTTACGAGATCCTAATCACAACAGGAACACACAGACCATATCCCACACTGTGAAGATTGAAAGGTTTATGGTGCCTAGCAAAAGGTGCAAGCTAAATTACTTCTGTGCTGTCTAGAAAAGCATTCCCGATCGCCACTGCATCTCCCATCACGATGTTCACCACACCCTGTCCCAACGACAACACTTAAATGAAAAACTTAGGAAAGAACAAAAGGCAATAATTTGACTATTGCCAAACAATCTCAAAGAATCCAGTGATGTGGAAATTGCATGGGCTCACGGGAGGAATTCCTGCTTGAAGTGCAAGCTCTCCGGCAGCTAGTGCCGTCAATGGAGTAAGGTCAGACGGCTTCACAACCACAGTGCATCCAGCTGCTAACGCTGGAGCCACCTGGAATCAAATAATTTCGAGCGTCTTGATTAGATTGACCTTCTCCAATCGGCTAATAGGCATAGCTTTGTTTCAGACTCGATTATCAACATTTTCTCCGAGAAAACCAAGCCAAATGGATTAGGCAACAAGATTCACCATCCTACCTACATTGCATTCCAGATTGTTTCTAAAATTTCCAAGCTTTGAAACTCCCACTACAAACGCCAGCTAAGTAGAGAAACTCGGTCATCAAACAACATGAAGGAAGATACGAACCTTGCGAGTGACCATGGCTAGAGGGAAATTCCAGGGTGTTATGGCACCTACTACTCCAACAGGCTGTCAATCACGAAATAATTTCATCAAACATCTGAATGATCGTGTCTTTAATGATCAATTCTTTACATTGAAACTCAGTTGCCAGTACGACAGTCTACATTATCAATAATAATAAGAACAGGAACACTAGAGCTAGCAGAAAGTAGTTGTCACATATATGTTGTATCTGAGAACTGACAGAAGGTTATTCCCAATGACTTACTTGTTTCAAGACAAGCATACGTTTCTCGGCGAAAGGAGAGGGAATTATGTCCCCATAAATCCGCTTTCCTTCTTCTGCATAGTACTCTACAAATCCTGCACCATACACGACCTGCAGCATTCGCATAGTAGCACCACAACTCGCAGGTAATCAGACAACGGTTAATTATCTGACAATCAGACCATATACTTTTCAATACATCACAATCTGAAAAAGCCTCCAACGGAAACACAAAGGAGATAGAATGGACGTCAAAGAATGCCACACTGGAGAACTAGGTGAAAATCACCTCTCCAGCTGCTTCAGCTAGTGGTTTTCCTTGCTCCAAGACCATGAGCTTCGCAAGGTCATCTTTGTTTTCTATAAGCAGATTGAACCTTCGAAAGAATCAGAATCATCAAGTTAGAGCAAAAAACAAAATCTATCAGCGGTATATAAACCCAAAAGTCTTATCTATCAACTCGTAATCCTCTAAGGACTCCAGTTATGCTGTGAGTATTAATTTCATCATATTTAGCGAAAAATAAGCCCATAATCCCGTCCATGATAAAAACCATGGCATCTGCTGGGTTKGGTTTGTCAAATAGCTTAGATGAGTTGCTCACCAGTTTCGCAGAAGTTTGCTTCTGTCACTTGCCGTTCGCAAACTCCAAGCTGTTWTAGGCAGTAGAGTCATAAAATCAAATGGAATGCTGACCAAAGCCACAACAGTCACCGGGAAGCAACCGTACCACTCCCCCAACCGAGTCAAAGCTGATCTCTCATCATCACTTGAACAAGTAATTTTGCATGCAAGGGCAATGAATCTTCCTAGAAATTGAATGTCCGAAAAAACTAACACTAATAAAATGGAGATAAGAACTCCATTTTCGAATTTTCATAGCCTTAACATAGCCATCGATGTGAAATCCATATTGRTGAGCATACGAGAGGAGAGCATACATGTAAAAGCGTGTGATGCTGCAGTAATGGCCCTCTGCGTATCTCGTCCACTCATATAAGGAACAGAAGTGAGAATCTCCCCTGTGGCTGGGTTGTTAACCTATGAGAGGTCCTTCCCAATAATCCACCCCCACCCCCACAAAGTCYCTGTTAGCAATCCTTGCCACTCCGCATATCTAACAGTCGTTCATCTGTCTGACCTGCAGCTTCAGAAGTCTATTTAATTTTGCTTCACGTAGAATCCACATTCACATAACATCAATGACGCCATACAATCTACAGTTGGAAACCGGCCATTTAAGAAGAGGATCTGGGGTATAAGCCATAGCCACTCCCTTCTCTCAGATTTCTATAAAAACATCCTGTTTCTGAAGGTCACTATCAGAACACCTAAGATCGTAGAATTCGCATTGAGACTATGCCAGGTAACTCAAATCAGGAGTCTAGCTGTGGGAAAAGAACAACATTTTGCTGCCCACCAAAAGAAAACCACCTAATGTCTGAAATGATTTTGTGATAAAACTGCGATAAAAACTAAAAAGAATATGCTATTTTCATTGGACTTATTGAATCATGTGTTCCTTATTTTCGATACACACAATCTCTGATGAATGATTGAGTGAATGAGCACATACCGGGAGGGTGCGGCCGTCTTCGGCATCGGCCCACTTGCCCCCGATCAGTCCTTGAGATCGGAACAGCCCCATTTCCTTCAGCTGCACCATTGTCGACATCTGCGTACACAGTAAACCCTAGCCCAATCATATAATCTCCCGAGGCAAAATTCTTGTCATAATTTCTAGACTAGGAAAGTGGTTACAATCTTTTGCCCTCAAATTTGAAGAGTAATTTCTTCTTTCATCGTCTTCTACATAGAATGCATTTTTCAGGCACGCGTCACTTGTAGAAGGAAGCCACTTTTAAGATTGTTTTACGTGTGATTCAATTGTGGATAGCGATTGACATATATCTTATCCGGGTACTTCAACATTTTGTAGCTGTTCTGACTGAAATACAACAATGATTTTAGGACACATGTTTGCAATGTTCACTTGCAAGAACTAGAGTGATCACCATGMCAAGGTGAAATTCACGCAATCATGCAATGTGTCTGATATTCATAAACCCACAAAATAGAGAGCGAAGATCGAGAAGCAAAGCCACGCAGCTCCTGACACTAGAAATTTCCAAAGCACTGCTGAACTTATGAATAGATTGCGGAACATTCAATAAAATCCAAAGGAATAACAATCAAAGTGCAAGGCTCTTGCCTCGCGGAAAACGGCAGGCACCAGCCATGGAAATTTAGCTCGTGGTCCACAAACACCCCTCATCTCGGTCTCCACCAAACTAACAAACCAAGGCCTCGAATTCAATCMGCTGCACAAACAAATTGCGTCAAGTCTCGCATCCAGAGGAAACCCTAATTCCACGAAGTGTGTCTTACTTCAGTTCCCGTGTCCGAAACGAATGACGACGCAGTGGAACGGTGGAATGTGCAACACAATTGTTCTTCCAAGTGTCGACACGAGCTGGGACGCCCTGACATTCAGAGATTCCGTCCAGCGTCCCAGAGTAGTGACATATTGCAATACCATGGCCAATTGGAAACCCTCAGGAGCCCCCATCCCCGTCGTGGTCTATTACCGTGGAGGACTTCATATTTTGACGTCAGAGGGCTGTCGGAGAGCAAGACTTGGGTTCYGAAGGACGCATTTACGGTAACGCGATTTCGAAGTTCCGCTAAGGGCTTAAACTTGGTGCTTTCAGAAGAGATTACAGAGCTGGAAATCACCGATTTTGGAAGTAAAGGAAGGAATCTCAGAGGTAGAATCGTGAGCTTTATGAACCCTTGTTGTATACCGGCAATCTTTGAGTTGTGACATACGGTACATTGCGTCCGTTGGAGCCGTGTTCGGACAAATTAGTTGCCGGACCTTGCAACTCCGCAGATTTGTTAAAAAATTGGACACTAGGTGCTACAATACTCAGGAAGCTCCCTCATAGAATTTTGGAACACAACTCTGATGTCGCCCGAAACTCACTTATAAAGAATAGTTTGTATGATACAAACCTAAATTCCTAGGAGACGACAAACTGAAGCTGTAAAGTGGATCAAGAACAAGTGGAAAAAATATAAGTCATGGTCCTGATGCTTTTATTACACACTCGGCTTCTTGCAGCAGAAGTATTGTTACAAAATATGGAATCGTATAAATTGATTACAAAACTGGACTGGACTGTACAAAGCTGGCTAACATGCATACTAAAAGACTGAAAATGGTGAAATGCCTGGAATGGATAGTCTGCGCGAGCTTCCGGCAGAAAGCATTATGACACCTCTCTATGTGACTCGAATTCCCGACTCCAGGTATGTCGGCAACCTTCTTGCGGGGGTTTAGGGCTTCAGGTTGAGAAAGTGGGAACGGAGAACAGACAACGCGGAATTCAGGTTCTCCGTGTGCCCTGCTGAGAGTGCAAGTTCATTCCAGCACCCACGTGGCAATTCGTCCACGTCAGAAAGGCTTTCTAATTGGGACAATGGGCGTTGCCACACTGGCAGGAATCAGAAGGTCCACTTGGTCCTTGGGCGGGGTTGGCGTAAAATATTTCAAAACCGAAAATAAAAGTGTATTTAATAAATGTATCTAAACCTGGCCTTAGACGAAGCTTGTGTGGTGAGGTTTGGTTGGATGTACGGATGTGTTTTGGATGGATAGTTTCTGTTGGTTGGTTGGATGTTTTTGGAGAGCGCGTCTCTTCCCTTAAGAGTCTCGAAACCCTAATGCGCTCGCGTAGCTCGGAATCGCCTTGCATTCCTTCTCCAGTCATTGAATGTGATGTGAAGAGCGGGAGTGAGTCCCTGACTTATAATTTTTCTGCACTGCAGAGTGCTTTCGTTTACTTTTGTGTACTTTCGTGGAGTTTTGAGGATTTTTCGACATGACGGAGAGCACTGCAGCGAAGGAGGGGGAAGGATCACGACCTAGCAGTGCGCCTACTGCGGCTACGGATGCACCCGAAGCRGCTCCCGTCACTGCTGCGTCTGCTGTACCACCACCTACCAGTKCTAAGACAGAACCAGCTGCTGCCGATGATCGGCCTCCTTTGATTCCGGTGGCTCCCACGGAAGTAGTAGTCTCCGACAAGAAGGAGAAAGAGAATAKCGACGAGAAGGATCGGCGGGTCCGGGAAGGGGATGACCGAGACCGGCAAGGGCGCGAAATTCGCGCTGGTTTGCACCCACTGCAGGTGCTTTGAACCCCAATCCTTGAGCTGGAGGAAATGTCGTCTTTATTTCTTAATATCATGTTCTTGAGGTTATCAATTAGGGTTTTGATGTTTCATAAATTTCGTTCTCTGAACTCGGAACAGTAGCTGCTGATACTCCATCCATGTCAGAAAATTTTGTCTACTCGGTATTTCTTCACGATTCTAATGGACRAAGGGTTCATGTGTTTGGAATTGGGGAGGTTAGTAGATTAGCGGACCTTTGTGCATTTGGACTAGTAACTTAGTGAATGTTATCTATCTCTGGAGGACCCTTTGAAGTTGATTTTTTTTTCTGAACCGGCGTTATCTCAAAACCCTTCTCCCAACGTTCCTCAGGGTTTGAGATTTATGAGGATGCGCCAATCCACTAACTAGCCCTGCTTCGTGCTTATCTGGAGTAGTCTTCTCTTATTGGTTCATATCCTCCATATAAAATGGTATCCTTTTCTCCTGAAGAATCTCATGCATAGGGTTTCGTTATCTTTGCAGCATAGATTYGTGTTTTGGTATACTCGAAGACAGCCCGGCATACGGTCACAGACATCATACGAAGACAACATTAAGAGAATAGCGGAGTTTAGCACTGTGAGTTTCTCTTCATTGGTGCCTCTTTCCTTTCTAGCTAGCAGATCCCTCTTAATTCGGAGAAAAACTCTTTTGAGAGTAAGATATATACATATAGTGCTTTGTATTCACAGGAGTCTTATGTTAGACAATTCTTACCTGATTTCCATCATAACTGTCTTGTACTCAATTGTCTCGTATGCTTTCTCCAGTACTCGAGGAAATGCCAATTCTTTCTTCAGGCAATTCTGTCCCGTTTTTTTCTTCAAGATGGTGAATGCTTACCTTTTCTTAATTTTAGGTGGAAGGCTTTTGGGGCAGCTACTGCCACCTATCTCGAGCATCCACACTACCAAACCCAACGGACTTACATCTGTTCAAGGAAGGCATTCGTCCTTTATGGGAAGTAAGTTTTGGGGCTTCTTTGACTGCTGCGATCACTAACAGATACTACTCATTTCTTCTTGTTACTGTCCATCAACTCATTTACTTTTTCTAGATCTCATTCACTTKCTATGGTGTTTTTTAATCTCTAACTGCTTTCAATGCGCTGTTTGAATTAGGATGCTGCTAATCGATCCGGAGGAAAGTGGATCATTCGATTTAAGAAACTAGTTTCTGGTCGATATTGGGAGGATCTGGTAGGGTTCAACTCTCTGCTTATAGTTTCAGCGTTGATGCAAGATGCTGAGTTTACGATATTTCCTCTTATTCTCTATAAAGTGGTATGTAGTATTAACTTWAAGTCACCAAATGGTGCAAACAGTAACCTGCACGAGAGTTAGATTGTGGGAATTCAATGCTATTCCTGTTGATTTTTTCTGCTACTTTTGCAGGTRCTGGCTATGATTGGAGATCAGTTGGATTTTGGCGACACCGTCTGTGGTGCCGTGTTGAGCATTCGTTTTGGGGAGGACATTCTCAGTGTATGGAACCGAAATGCCGCTGACAATCAGGTATGACATCATTTTAGACACGTAGCTGTTATTTGATCAAGTTGCATTATGGCCACAATGAAGTAGCTTCTTCATAAACGACCAGCCCGTTTGTTGAGTGCCACCGTCGTTATTGCTGTCTTTTCCTCTTTACGTGAACAGCTCTGTGAGAGGTTGACCAGTTTATTCTCAGAAACAAGGTATTCTATGGTGTTCACTGGGTGCTGTTTCGTTGTCATGTGCAGGCAGTAATGGCGCTTCGTGATTCAATTAAACGTCATCTTCATCTCCCCGTTGGCTACATGATGGAGTACAAACCTCACGATGCGTCATTGCGAGACAATTCATCTTTTAGAAATACGTGGTTGAGGGGCTAGTGACGTTTGTTTGATCATATCAGGCAACTATCGTAGTAATACCAGAACYTCTTCWCTCAACCTGGGTTCACATCAAGCAGTGAGCGCCATCAGTCTGGGAATTGAGGAGAAGCACCGAAGCTTCCTTCARGGCAGACAGTTACTAACAACATAATAGCTGTTAAGTTGTCTAATGTTGTCATAGTAGAAATGGAAGTGGATGTTCAGTATACATGTAGCAGGTGGGGTACACCAACTTATTTTCTGAAAGCGGATGGCTCTATCTTGGATGCGTCTTTCGCCAGATGTTAATTCAAAGCTTGTTCGTAGCAAATTGGTATTGGTTTCCTTGTTCGGTATGATTCAACAGTGGAGGTGGGGTGTCATTTCTATCCCTGCGACAAACGATATTTTATGTGAAGAAAGACKCGCAGTGTTTCGTCTCTTTCTTTGACAAGAGCTCTCTTTCATTGTTCCTCTTTCTTTCTTAGGCCCATCGTTGGTCTCCCTTTTATTTCTTCATAGGCACTAAGAATGTCAATCCGTCAGTATTTTTTTTTTTTGAAATTTTCTTGATTATTTTTGTGTTCTTTGGATGCCAAAATTTTCTGAATGTAATTGTGGTTGCTTTACTTCTTAGAACTTGTTGTTCTCTTGCCAAGATAATATTTGTTGCARTTGAATTTTTTCCTATCTRAAGAYRAGAATAAGCAAGAATGAYARGAGTCTCTTCCCTAACTCATGTTGAGAAGAACAGAGAATCCTGGAAGAGCAAGATGGCATTGATATTTTAAATGATTGATAGTTGATTTTGGAGGCTTCAGTTAGAGCTTAGAACATAAGATCAATGATAGTCAACATGTAGTTAAGAGCAAAGCTTGTTAGCAATGCTTCGAGGTGCTTGTCTATATTGTTATGCTTCCATTGCAAGTGTAAACCTATTGCTAAGTGTGCCAAGAAACGCAGGAAGTGATTGGCGGCATGTTGCTATGGCTTGTTGATGTTGTACACTTGGTCGCGGAAATTCTTGCCAAACATTTTTTGGATGCTTTTGGAAGGGAATGGATTGTTGTCAAAGCCGGTTGGACGATTGGGCGACATCTATGAATGATGTGAAGGCTATTGTGCAAGTACAAGAGTTATGACTATTGAAAATTTATAGCAAGTAGCATCTTCAACGAAATTTGAGGTGTATGCTATGACCGAATTCTCACCTGGCACTTGAATTTCACCTCACAGCCTCCAAATGCCACCGTTAGTTCTCTCATTCATTGCTTTTCCAAATTTCTTATCAATTTTCAATCTTCTTAGGGGTGTGCAATGGAATGATTGTTTCCTTGAGTCTAGGCTATGGAAAATGAGAAGAAAGTTGTGAATGAATTTGAAAAACTTGTCTCATATTAGTCCCAACAACGGCCCTCATCATCCTAGATTTGTCACAATGTAAACAAAAGTTGTAGACACACTTCCAAGAGCTTGTTTTTCTTTGTGTTTAATTTTTTTTACCAAAGTAGTTGACAATGCCTTTGAGATATCTATTATTTTCAAACTACCTAGGACTTTCTAGCAGAAATTGTCCAACTTGAAATTTTGCAATATCAGCCAAAGTTCAAAAACATTTAAACATTGTAGACATCACAATTTTGTGAGCAGGGATGAGGATGGAAAGGGGAGTGGGCAAGGTTTGGCGATGTTGCGACTGGAAGCTCAGAGATACAAACGAGAGATGCAAAACATTTGGATGCAACGTCAGCTTTATGAGCAAAAAATATCCAATTCATCTCTATCCTCTGAGGACTCTTCAAGAATATGTGATGCTAGAGGGAGACCCTCTGACACCTTTACAACATCTTCGGCAACGAGTGACACTCCAGTGTTTTGGAATCGGTGAGTTCATTGTTGCATGCGGGATATCGATATTATAATATTTTGTATCATTAAAATTATTGTGACTCTTATTGGTCACTGGAAGTTCCTTCTTCTACTTTTGTGGTGTTTATTTTTATTTTTGAAAGGATCTTCAAATGCCAAACTCATCCTTTATTTGTAGAAGTTGTTGCTGCCACTATTTTTTGTACATTGATATTGAACATTTTTTACAATTTGARGGAATAATTTGGCAATTTGCACAATTTACACCTTGATWATATGTCTATTGCTCAATCGTTACTCAAAGTCACGTATATATTTTATGCAACAGGRTGGATGTCCCTATTTCGCGTTTGCAGCAGCTGGCAATTGTGGAAGAAGGAACTCAAACTGATCTTCTWTTGAAGARTGAGGTTCAAACTGAAACARAGAAACTGCAATATGACAACAAYATGATTTCAAGCATGAGAGAAAGCGGAACAATGTCTTCAACTATCAACAACTTATCTATGCTAAAATCTTGTAGTCRACATTGTGACGAACTAAGGAATAGAATATCTCAAGAAGTAGCATGTGAATGCCTTGCAGAAGCAGCAGTTCGTGTCAATGCTGATGTGTTGTTCACTGCAAAACCAAAGCAAGWTACTGTGCAAGGTCAGTTGAAGGTCCCATGTGACATTTATTCCAAAGCATTTCAAGCCCTCAACTTGAAGCCTCATGTGGTATTCTCATGTTGCTCAAAAATTCCATTTTGAATTCAAATTATAAACATTTCTATGATTGGCTACAGAGTCTAGTGTTGAAATTCCACGTTTTTTCTGAGAACATTGTGGAATCCCTATATCTACTAGTTCTTCTAYATTTTGTAGTCATTAAGATCTAATGGAGAATTCTTGGCAATTTGTTGGTGCACACATTCATTTTTGGCGGGGACTCAATAGGTGAGTGTCTGTAAGTCACCAAAGCCTTGCTGCAAATCGTAGTTTGAGTACTTGACGGTCAAGAATTTAGGAATTCACAACTAAGTTGTCATTGAAGCAGGGATTACAAAGGCTAAAGACAACACACCAGACTCTTTTATTGAAATAAGTGGAAGCAAACAAACATGTAATGAATCAATTGGAGAAGGTGCCATGGCTGCTAGATTGGCAACAAAGATAAAGCATGCTCTTGAGGTGGGTGCTCATGGGAAGCCCTCTCAAATGATTTTTTTTTGTGGGGGAGTGTTATTTTTTGTTTCCATCCACAAAACACAAAGCCTAATTTTGGATCTTGGGATTTTGAAAGTGAGGTTTTGGAAACAAGGTCATGGAAGTTTGAGACTCTGACGTGTTACTATCATGTTCAACATGAATTCCAACTGTTTTATTAGTATCAAGGCTCCAACACGCTTAAACAACAAGGTCATGGAAATCTAACTTACCGCTCTCATATCTTTGTTTATATCCAGGCAATCGGTGGGAAGGTAGACACTGTATCTGCAAGTTCCATCTTTAACTTGCCGGATCGTTCAATTCAGAGCACCTCAGCTTGTAGACTACACTATAAAGATTCATCTCCCGAAATGAGACACATTGAAAATGAAGGTGAATCATTTATAGAGAGGCCTTTGAATGGCAAAAAAATCTCGTCACTCAATAGTAGTTTGCCTGAAACATGCCATCATGCCAAGGCAGTATGTGTAAGCTCTGGGCAACACTACACCAACAGTACCTCGTGCAGTGATGCARACATTTACTTTCAAAATGTTAKAGRTGCTCTYTGCATTGATCAAAACGCTTCAAATAAGCTTTCAGGTAATTGTGTTCCAGGGGAGGTGAGTGCTGCTCGAGCTGCTCAAAGAACTGAGCGTAAACCAGAAGCTTCCAAAAGGGCTAAAGTTAAGTCATGTGGAGATCATCATTCTTCTCACCAGGAAGACAAAATTGAAAAGTCTATAAAGACCGATGTTTGTCAATTTGGAATTAAGAATTTAATGGAAAAACAACAACTTTTGTCAAATGTACAAAAGCTTCAAAATRTTGCTGAAACTGCCAAAAGACTTTAYACTGATTTTGCTGATTGTGGTTATGACGAGCTAAAGTCGACTACAAATTGTGAAAACCTTGTTAAGCATGGGGATGGGGATGNTGGTGCTAGAAATATTTCCAAGTTTGCTAGGTCCAAATTCTGCCCTTCAACAGAAATAATTTTTGCACATAGAGCGGATGTGGCCTCTACAGACAACGAAGTTTGCAGAAGATGTTTTGTGTGCCAACCTCAATTATGTAAGTGAGATTATTCCTGCTGGACTCTACGCATCATGATTCTTTTGTCAAATTGTTCATTTGGTTTTTATTGACTTGTCATGCGGCTTTGTATAAAAACAATATGTATAGCTAGATTAGTAACCTAACCATGTGTTTGTGAGAAGTGAGAATGGAAAGGAAAATTATAGCACATAGATAAGTGTTGAATGGATTTTAAATAGATAAGTTGTACGGCTGTTTTATTCATGATCTAAGTATTCATCTGGGCAAAAGATATTGCAATCAGAGACTTGTCTTGGTAACTAAAGCTTGTTAGATTGGAGAGGAAGGCATTATTTGGACTGTACGATTGATATTTCATCATATTGTTTAGCAAGTGTTTACCATTTGTGAGTTTTAATTTCTTCTGATACATTGTAATTTAATTGTCTAAGAAATTGTGTGACACACAATACAGGCAATGAACAACCACCAAAAGAAGCTCAGACCGACTTTCTTGACAAAGTAACTATTGACTTATCTGATGCTTCACCGACCAATATCATGGTGTCTCGAAATGACTACACAAAACAGCCTGGTTATAACATTGAGGTTTCCACTCCCTGCAAGTTACCATGTCAAAGAGCTTCTTTACCAAACAATCAATGTGGAAATATTGTCAGAGGACATAGAGAATCATGGAAGGATGCTTGTAAGCCTACTATTCCTAGGACAAGTCCAAGAGGTCCTAGTAGTAACCAACAAGTGAAGAAAGGTTTCAACAAGTGTCTCTTGGATCTTCATTGTGACGGTCCTCGAGACTATTGTCACATGCCAACACGTGGAAAATGTTCTAGAACAAGTATTGTTGGCATCAACTCTCCTAATAGATCCTCAACTCGGTGCCTCTTGGATCCTCGATGTAATGATCCTCAGAAAAATTGCCTCATGACAAAACAGGCAAAGTGTTTTGGAGCCACTAGCATTTGTATTAGCCCRCCTAAAAAATCAAATAAGTGCCTTTTGGACTCTTGTTGTGACGGTCCTCGAAATAGTTGTCATATGCCAACACGTGAGGAACGTGCTGGAGCTCCTACTGTCTRCATCAGCCCATCCAAGAGAGATTCCAACATGTGCTGCTTAGACCCTCGTTGTGTTGGTTCTCGTGATAGTTGCCATATGCCAACTTACTCAAAGAGTTCTCGAGCTTTGTGTAGACTTGGCGGCAGCTCTCGCATCAAACGGAACAATGGTACGAAGTTGGATAATAAGAATCATTCTAGTCTTTCTTGGTGTCATCATAGCAAAAGGGTGGAACCTACAAAGGGGAATTTTGAAAGGAATCCCTATCGAGGGCAATTCCAAATCGCTCATCCAAACAATCTTGATGATGAAAACTATGGTCATATTTTCTTGCATGAGAGAAAACACAACAATTCAACCAAACGTTGCTGTTACAAAAAAAGCAAGTACTTCGCAACCCAGCAGGGCTAAAAAGACTTTGGGAAAACGTCGCAACTTTTCAGCAACAAATATTCCACCCATGCAAGGTAAATTACATAGGTATGGAGGTGGAGGCGGAAAGTGGACTTATCAAGAAGRATTTTGGACAGAAATGTTCAAATCTGAACTTGAAAAAGTGTCGCAAGAMGATTCATTGCAAAGCCTACTTATCCCTAAGTCCATCGTACARCCAAGCACACCAAGCTTAGAATTGAGAACTGCTCAAGTCCTTRATACACTTTATAAGCCTGCTGAAAGAGTAGGGTCTGAAGATTTGTTGACTATCAATCCATCATTGGTGGTCAAAAGAATTGATGACGAAGATGTAATAGGCTCAGCTAGTGAAAGAAATTTTGGTGAGAAAGATGCCCGATCTTATACCACTAATTTTGAGTATCAAAATGGCTTTGATGTGCAACAGAGTGGTGAGTTTATTGATAAAAATGGGAAACCCCAAAATCTTGATTCACTCAAGTGCTTAGGGTTCTTTAGGCCGGACGGTTTTGAAGATGGTGTGATTGTTGATTACAGTAGTGTTGTTTCTACAAAGGTTTTATTGTCTCCTTCACAAATTAATAAAGAGGATGAGCAAGTTGAATCATGTTCTGAAACAAAGTCAAAAATTGTATCAGAAAGGCAAGCCCAAGTTAGCATCGTCAACYGTGTTGATCAAGTAAGTTATTGACTTACTGCAAACCTACATTGTTTTTTTCTAGACTTGAAAATTCAGTTCAAGGACCTTTAAATTGGTTGAAGTATGATATTTTATGTTGATGCTTATTTTTATTTAGATCCTTGCTTTTTCCTAGAAATATGCGAGTATATCTTATGTGTATGTAGTTTGACATCATCTACCCATTACCTATGCCAGTTTCCTAGCCCAGGCGCAGCATTGGCGAGCAATGGCTGAAGCAGCTTACACTTCTGACCCCGCATCCTTCTCATTGTACTCCCAGTTGCCAGAATCAGTAATTGTCGCAGCTGAATGGAATCCTTGCCAGGAGACGCTCCGGCCAGCATACGTTGTCTGCATTGATGCTCCTTACGGCGCTGTTGTGCTCACAGTACGCGGCACTTCTCAGGTACCGAGACTCTTAATTATGTCGTTTTTTTTTCTTTCGGGTTGAGAGAGACAGGTAGCGCAACTGTCAGATCAAATGAAATCAAACTTCAATCCAACAGTATGCATTTTTGGTCTAGATTGTAGACCTGCTCGTCAACTCTGGCACATCAGCGGAGCCTTTCCTCGACGGCCAAGCCCACGGAGGTTTTGCCAATGCGACAGAGAATTTRGTTGAACAAGTTCTTCCACACATCAAGAGAGCATTCGAGGACCAGTCGAAGTGCCAAAAGGATCTAAAGCTTGTGAT
Source organism: Pleurozium schreberi (assembly GCA_006891605.1). Classification (NCBI taxonomy): domain Eukaryota; kingdom Viridiplantae; phylum Streptophyta; class Bryopsida; order Hypnales; family Hylocomiaceae; genus Pleurozium; species Pleurozium schreberi. The sequence goes on along the minus strand of VACF01001743.1, from coordinate 552,598 downwards.
CACGGGGCACAGCATGGGCGCTGCGGTGGGTATCATGRCAGGCTTGAAACTGAAACGGTCCTCCGAGTTTCCCAACATTGAATGCTGGGGCTTCTCAACTCCAGCTTGCGTTACTCTCGAAGTCGCTCGTGGGTGTCAAGATTTTGTCACTAGTTTCGTTGCGCACCACGACGTCGTGCCACGGTTCTCCATTCATGCCGTGGAGTTGTTGAGGAAGAGGATATGTGACTTCGACTGGGATGAAGCTGACAAAATTGCCCATGGAGATGATGATTGGAGTAATATTAGGTTAGCAGCTGAGAAATTAAAATCCGCCCAGGATGCTATTCAACAAGCAGGGGATGGGATCGATGAGCAGGTACCCATAATGTTATTGCATCTTCGTTTCCGTCTTGTTTAAAGTTTGTCTTATTCCCTAAGTGCCCAAGCATAAACTGGAGCACATAGTCCGGTTTGGAAGCACATAGTCGATTACTTCGAAGACATATTTCTATCGTCCATGAATARGGCATGAATACAGTAATTTCTTTCTGTTGGTCACGGATATGAACTTGAAGGATAAGATTGCCGTATATTGTAGTACTCAACCCATCTGTGGTAGAAAGTCATTAGTTGAAACATCGCTAACATTTACGTCCTCCCATTTTAAGCTCGGAAGTTCTGAATTTGTTGCCCCAAAATGTAGTACTAACAGAAAAGAATAGAATAGAGCTACTGGACAAYTGTARACATTCAAAAGCTGTTGTCTAATGTCAGTGCGTGGTGTTGTCGACAGGTACAAGGTATACGTGACAAGATTGGTTTTGGGAACGATGACGAAAACGACGAGGAAGAAAGTGACGAAGGAAATGACGAAGAAGAAAAGAAATCTGAGAAGAAGAAGAAGGAGAAGAAGAAGAAGAAACATCCCACATTCTTTGCTCCTGGAAGGCTCTTAATTCTTGCTGCTGACCCTCCTGGAAGCGGTAAAGCACCTGAGAACCGCAGCAATGTTCCGAGCTCACGAGACTCGGGCACCTACCCGACATTTGAGGAGGCCAAGAAGGTGACTTGGYTGTTGAATGAAGCTGATCAAGAGGATTTGAGAGAGATTGTGATTTCGCCGTGGTGCGTCTCCGATCACATGCTGGGTAACTTGGGGGAAGGGATTGGGTATTTTCAACGCCACTGTAAACCTGCATTTGGTGGCCCTTCTCCCATGTAGTAGGGACACGACTGGAGGTGTGCATGCCAATTTCTGCGTTGACCAAATTCTGTAGGAACACTTTGTGTATCATAGATGCAGCTCACGTTTGAAGCGGACTTAAGAATCAATGGAATACCGATAGCAATTTATATACTTCTGCTGATTCTGAATAGAGAGAGACTTTAGTTCAACGAGATACAAGGAGTGGGAGACTGGACTCTTTTACTATTGTGCAGACAATCAGGGCTACTAAGTAACCCTTGTCCTTATGAAGATGATCCATGTTGTCCTGAGAAAGAGGTCGGAGGTTTTTCTTTGTGAAATCAAGTGCAGCTTAACACGGAGGTCTTCTCCTTGATTTTCATCATCTGAAGTTAACGTATATGTGCATGTATAAGTTCAAATGCATGTTGAATTTATACATTTTTCTCGTTTACAATTTGTGGGTTTGAAGTACAAATGGTCCGTCGCGCAGTGTTTGATTTTGGTCTCTGTCTGTTGGAACGATAACAGTGTTGATGTAGATACACTGATCTATTGCAGAGTTGAGTAGATACACTGGCCTATTGCAAAGTTTAGAAATCATGAATTTTTGATATTGTGTGACATCATCTACTTTGAAAAGCCAAGTATACTCATTGGAAGTCAAAGTGTTAGAAAAGATCTTCCCTTTCCACTCCTAATACCGAGGATGAAAATTTGCAATTTTGTTCTACACGGTTTGATCGTCTGCCGAAGTGTTCAAGGGTTAAGTAGATTTTTTTTTCTCACAATGATGTAAGGTAGAACCACCCATTACGGACAAGTGCCCCATAGCCAAGCATAGATTGACTTATTTCCAACCAAGGCTAGAATGATACAACCTAGCCTAGTTGTCATTCCTCAAAAAATACAAGTTAAATAAATTTTAAAACATGCTTTGGTAACATTTAATTATGATCATTCAAATGCACTTAGAAATGCATCAAATTTTTTTCTATGGGATTTTCGGATATGATTGATCACTAGATTTGGACAAATGTACAAATTTCATTGCAAGCCAATTTTATTTTACAAATTCAATCAATTGGCTATATTTTAATAACACTAGGTTGTGAATGGTCCAAAAATTATATTGTAACTACCAAAATACCTAATTATATGCATCCATAATCAACACCTTCCAAAATGCGACGCCTAGATTTGGACCAAAAAGCATCACAACAACCATGATACTAACTACCTAAGATATACACAATCAAAACATAAAAATCTATAAAACTCTAGTGTTGTTTTTTGATACACCAAGAAACAATATTTTAAAAATTCATAAGTTATTTACACAATGCCCAAATAATGTATGCATGTACATTGGAATCCTCTTTCAAATTCCAATAAGATCCAATAAAGATATTTTGTATCTAATAATAGTATAAAAGCTCAATAATAATTAGTGGCATGCAATTCTAAATGAGCAAACTTGTAAATGGATCGTAAACAAACATTGGATGAAGGATATACAATCCTCCAAAGTTGCAACCATTAAAATATAGTTTGTTGAATTCAAATTGAACCTATGCACTGTAAATGACTTCCAAAAAATCAGTATATCTTGGATTTATCTGAAAATATTACTCCGCAAACTAGAAAAGAAGGCACAAATTTTTGAACAAGTTTTTATTTGAATTTAGACTCATCAAATGCAAAAGTTACAACACTTTGAATTGAACTTTTAGATTTTGTGAGGATGTTTTTGATCCCTYGGGGCCCTTAGAGCATCTCCACTCTTGCCTTGGAAAGGGCCTCGTCCTAGTGTATGCTAAGCTTGGGCAATTTTAGTCCTCCAATGCAACCCCCCTATTTAGCCCTGTCATGCCAACCACAAAARAAAARWAGTTTRGCCGCCATCCTCCAAAGCCTTCTCTTTTTYCTTATTGCTTGGATTATTGTCAGAGCTAAAATTCATGTCGTAACCTATTTTGCATGCTTCATTTGGTTTAGGAAGTTAATTAGGGAGTAATGGTTGGGTGTGGTTGTGATTTGTTGGGGGGCATTATGGGAGAGCTCCCAACAACAACAAGGGTGATTTTGGGGTTTAAGAAGGTGATGGAGAATGAGGGGAGAGAGAAGTGGTGCAACTTCATTAAGGAGGAGCAAGAAGAATTTAAACCGGTGGAGCTTGGAAGCGTGGTAGAGCKTGGTGGAGCAAGAAGATTTTCACCTTAATGGAGTGTGGTGGAGCTTGGAAGCAAGGACAAGCTGGGGTTTAGAACTCCAAAGTCTATTGAAGACTTACAAGCAATGAGTGCACAAGGTCAAGGACGTAGGCATGGCATCCAAAATCAACGCCGAGGAGCTTCTTAGCATGAGTCATAGCTACAAAGTGCAACTTGTCCACTTATAAAAGGTAAGAATTTTTGTATTGATGAAGAGAGACAATTGACACCAAGTATTTTTGCTATATTACAAGATCCAATTGCTAGTAACCAATAAATGCACAATGCTTTTTAGAATTGGATTTTGAGCATTACAAAAAACAATCCTATCGAGGTGATAGGACAATCGGATCTCTTGAGACTAAATGGAGCCAAATAAAACATGATGTTGAAGAATTCATAGGGTGCTACAACCACATTAGAAGTTTGAACAAAACTAGGACAATAGTCACTAACATTATTTGCATGGCCAAAACACTCTACAAGAAAAAAAATGTAAATTTTTTTTACTTTASTTATGAACATTTTTGGGATCTTGTGAAGGATTTTCTATGTTGGGAAGGGGTAATTGCAAGAAACACTTGTCCTATTTTTTGTCCCTTGTCTTTGGACGGGTGTTTTTTTGCTCAAATTTTTGTATTGTTCATTTATTTGGCATGAAATTTGGAATGAAGGTACATGAAATAGTTGCAAAAATTGAGTAACTTTTTCAAAATATTCAAATTTTCACTATTTTTAACTTGCCCCCAATTGGATGTCTTCCTTGACCATTTTGGGTTTCTTTAGTTACATTTTTTACCCAAAAATGCAAATTCAAAGCCACAAATTGGACATGTTGGAGGTCTACTAACAGTACAAGGATTGAGGATGAGTTTTTATGAAATTAGCAACATGTTGGTTGTGCACATGGGGTCAAAGTGACCTTCCTTTGCGGGAACGCTACAAAGAGGGAAAAATAATCCTACATGAATTCTTTGGTGCAATGGGAGCGCAATCTTTTCTAGCAAAATGGATTTTTATGGAATTTTTTTGAATTTTTTTGAAATATTGAAAATGAAAAAGTCCGTGGACCCCTATTCTACTATTTTTAGCTCCCAATGGCTTATATAGTACTCCGCAATAGTCTATAATATTGCATAGTATTAAATCAACGCTTCAAATTTGCATGTGCCATAAATCAAAGGTTTAGATCTTTACACACGCTACTCGCATGTATTATTGGTAGGACTACATGGTACAGCTAGCCCTATGTCCCAAAATTACATGTTTGAGCCTAAAACGCAAAGTGTTTTTGCAATCACCTACAGCAAATCCTACACACCACATGTATCCATTTTTGTACAAAATAGTTGTTTTTCTCACAAATCCTATTCATGATAGTCAAAAATATGATCATTGTATTAAAAAAAAAGCAACATGATAGACTTGGAATGTATAGAAGAGTATCAGAGAAATAATCTTTGACCATCTTTTTGTGCATTTCATCTCTACTTCTCTCAATATTTGTCGCTCTTTTGGGTGTCCCTCCACGACTCTAAGTCCCTCTTATACACCCACATTCTCCACTTCCAATCCTGGAACCCAACTCAAAGCAAAATTGTCTTCTTTAACATCTTCAAGTAAACATTGCTTTGCAACTACAAGACATGCCTTCCATGGATGCATTATAAGACCAACTACAAAAAAAACAATAGATTAAAAACAAGCAACCGAAACTCATCCGAAACTCAAATCAAAATTTGCAAACAATGAGGTTTCATTTACAACCAAGGTTCAACAATATTTAATAGTGCCAAGCAATCAATAGTCCAAACAATGCCAAACAGTGAACAATGCTAAACAATTAATAGTGTCTGAAAATTAATTGAAAGACTGGAAATCAAGAACAAATATCGACATTGACAATTTTGGTAGGGCTTAAGGGCAGGGATGGTTGGATAAGTACTTTTTTGGTTTAGGAGCCCGCCATAGATGGTCGTGTAGGTAGTTCCCCATGTTATTTTTTCAAGACAAAGCATTAACCCCTAAAGGACCAAATGACCGTTGAACGTATGCAAGTAATCTCAGATAGGTGTGTATGAAGTCATTTATCAACAAATGTCTTCAAATTTTGATTCAAGGTCTGAGCATGGATCCCCTAAGGGCTAAGGAGAAATATGTTTTTTTCCAATCGGGTGGCCAGATAAAAAAAACATTTTAGGCAGCTTAGGCAACTTTGGGCAGCATAAGCAAAACTACTACTTTAGGGCTGAAATTTGGTAGGTGTGTAATTTACATGATACAAGATGCAAATGTCATAAAATAAACCCATGTGTAGTTTAAAAATCTCACTTTAAGAGTTTGTAAAGTTTGCTGGCCTTGTCGGGCAAGCTCAAAATAAAACTTTTATTCTAACTTCAAACATTATAATCTTTCAATCCATGTGGTCAAAGTTTTTGAATTTATTTTCACACATTTCCATAATAGTCTAGTTTAAATTTGTACGGTTGAATTTTGAAAAAAATCTTTTTTTTTCTCACTGCCCTATAAAGTGGCAATTTTTCACAATTTGTGCCTAAAATGAGCCTCAACSGTTCAGGTTTAAATGAAATTTGAGGTGAGGTGAGGGCTACAAGTTCCAAGACTCTGGGGAAGAGGGGAATTATGCCACAACATTGCCAAAGTAATAGTCCGATGTGGCTAAAGTTTGGTTAGGTGATATTTTTTTCTAATTTTTTTGGTTAGTATTTATCATTCAACAACGATCAGCCACTCTTTCACTGCATTGAGAACAACAAGGGAAACATGCTTGAAATGACCCTCTCCTTGCCTCAAATCTCATCTCCAGTGGAGAAACTATTAGGTAGTTTTTTTTTTCTGGCACTATGGTGCCATAATCCAGTGTCGTGGAATAGTCACAGTAGTTTAAATTTGGAGGGACCATCCTCCATTCACTTCTTGGTGTACTGCTACAATGCAAAAAAAAAACTTGCTCTCAGGGGTTAACTACATTGACTATTTACAATTTATGGTTGGAGTTATTTCTTTTTGATGATTATAGGTGCCCATGCCTTTATCATGCAAAGTTCACCAATCTCGGATGCCCGCAACCAATTCCTGGGAGCCACCTCGGYGAAGAATGGAAAAAGAAGGCTGCCCAGAATTAGAGACACCTGGATGAATGTTGGATGAATGTCGAAAGCGCTGTAGCGGATGATGATAACCTCTGTTTGCGTTGAAGAATATATTGCATCTGACGTGCATGACCATCGTCGTGGGGGTTATCCAGTCTCCAGTCCCAATGCACCCACCCTTGCTCTTTCCCTCTCTCTTTCCTTTCCAAGCTTGCCTTCTCATTCTCCTTTCCCTTCCAATTTTGACCGCCTCCTCTGCCTTTCAAGGGTTTCTTCTCATCCTCCACTCTTCTCTTTCTCTTTCTCTTTCTCTCTTCGTACTTTCATCATTTCATGGTCTCACATTGCGCAAGAAAGCCATCTGATGTCGGAGCATGCTCTGTGACATGCGTTTCCTGTTGCAAGCAGAGCGGCGGCAGGTGGAAATTCGAGGATTGGAGGGGAGGGAGATGTATGACGATGATGAGGAAGAAGAGTTCAATTTTTGTTACAACGGAGTTGTTTTGATGCTTGAATTGATGCATGGACAGTGAGATTTGGAGTAGGGAAGCTTGTTTGAGAGGAGCAGTGCATTGGAGTTGGGTGATTGCCGGCCTAAGCGTAACTGGCGGGCAACCGGTGGAGTTAGGTTTTGGTGACTGGCAGCTTCCAACCGCTTGGAATGAGACTCAATCGTCGTTCGTTTTGTGCGTTTTCGGCCAGGAGACTTTTGTTTCTTGAGGTTATGCTAGGTTTTGGCGTCTGTTGAGAGGTTTGTAATCTTTGATTTTTGTGATGACGAATTCGGGGTTTGGATCGATTTCTGGGAGTCAATCACTGATTTAGATGACGTCAATTGTCAATATTAGGTGGAATTAGGGTATGGGATATGGAGGTGTAGGGTTTTGTTAAGCAGGTTATGCAGAGGGCGACTAGGATTTGACGTAGGAAGAATTGAGTTTTTAGGTCAGGTCGGGAGAAAGCGCGTTTAGGAAGGTGAGAGCTTGCTGTTGAATATCGATTCCGTAGCCATGCCTGAAGCTTCTTGCCCTACTGAAGTCCTGAAGGTGGTATTCCCTCTTCTGAATGGGACTGATTTAGCGGCCTGCATGTGTGTGTCGAAGCAATGGCATCAACTTTCAAGAGACGACTACCTCTGGAAGAAACTGTGTGCGCAGAAGTGGCCGTCCACTTGTCAGAGCCGAGGCTCTGTAACGATCGGCGAGTCCAGAGGCTACCACAAGTTGTTCATAAGCTCCATAAGGAAACAGGGGAAACGGCCCATGCCAGCTCCGAAGCTCTCTTTCGAGGATCTGGAGTTTTACGTGGACATATGGGTGGGATCTTCCTCGGTGTACTCGGCTGTTGTACCCGGCCCTGCGGTGCGATCGCGAATCTACAATCCTCCCGTTGGAATCTGTGAGGCGATGCAAATGCACCTCGCGTCGCAGACGTACAAGATGACCATTCCTGTACAGAAAGGTTTCGAGATTTGCTTCAGCGAAGACATCCATGTCTCCTTGCTTGTAAGAAGACGTGATGACGAGCGTGTGGCATGCATCATAGACAAGTATGGATTTGACTATGTCGATGGACCTGGTTACCGAGCTCATGCTTACGATTATCTCCAAATCTCGCCCCTTTTTCCGTTTGTTTCTGAGATCAGAGCATGGCTTGCTCTCCTCCTGGTCGACGGGAAGGCGGGCCAATTGGAGGTCTTTGGTATCGAAGTCGACTTCACCGATGCCGCCAACAATGACAGTGAAGTGCTTTGCTTATTTGAAATCTTAGACTGGAAGTAAGTGCTTTTGACACAACTCCCGGATTGTACACTAGCAGCAGACAACTTGTGGATACAGCATAAATATTCTAGAGCTCTTTTCTTTAGGATGTTCTTAGCACTGTAAATTATTTGTAGTCGCTTTTCTTTGGGTTCAGTACCAATGAGCTCTCTGGACGTAGTCAAATGTATCAAAGCTACTCCATTTAATAAGTCGATCGCTCAATTGTTAATCCTTGTGCTTGCTTCTTCCATTTAATCTCCTCTTGTTGTTTCATATGCACAACCTTTAATTGTTGCATTCTTTCGTTGCTTTTTGTGATGATTCTCACTTCAAAATTGAGCACGTCCGAGGACATTGCTGCATGGGCAACTAACTTTAGTGAGGCCTTACTTCTGGTGTATTCGTGAAACAGTCTTGAACATAACCCTTTTGCATTTCGTCTATTGGAGTCCCTCATTTATGGCAGTTGCGTGGAAGACTTGAATGTAAAGGGTTTGCTGTCAGTGCGTAGTCTTCATTCAGTTGTGATYGAARAGTAGGCATTGTTCAAGTGAAGATTCTATAGTTAGATTTGGCCCATGCCACCAATAACCTGCCCCATGCTTTCAGTTGCACTTAACTTTTTCCAGTCSATTGGTTGTTCTCTTCGTTCTTGCTAGGGTTTACATCTTTAGCACCATGCTTCGTTCCTACTCTGTTTGCGGTCTTCGCCCCCTTCGCTTCCTGTGCTTGAGTTGTGCTCTTGGTCTTCTTCCTTGTCTCTTCTTTGTCTCTTCGTATCATGGACGAATTGGTGCCGTCCGGAGRACCKTTTCTCTCGATATTGCTTTTCAAGCGCGCGACAGCGGACTTCGACCTCGCCATCGCTTCAGTTCGTACGAGGACTATCTGCAGCTGCAACTGAACAAAACGCTGAACGCGAAGCTGCGAAGGGTGTGGAGCACCATCGATTGGCGTCGCAAAATTAACGTATTCTCTCCCCTTTTCCGGTGGCATTTGGATCATGGCTTGKTGGAACGTGGCCATAAGGTGATGTGTATTGGAGCTCGGATGGGGCAGGAAGTGGTGGCGTTCAAAGAGATCGGAGTAGTCGATGCCATAGGAATCGACCTTGTGCCTGCACTTCCTCTTGTGATCCACGGCGATATTCATCACCATCCATTCCCGGACAGCACATTCGACTTCGAGTTTTCGAATGTTTTTGACCACGCCTTATTCCCGCAGCTGTTCGTTTCCGAGATCGAACGAACGCTAAAACCTTCAGGCGTGGCGGTGCTGCACCTTGCGCTTCATACTCGGTCGGACAAATATTCCGCCAATGACTTGCTTTCTGTCGATGCACTTCTGGCTCTTTTCAAACTCTCGGATGTTGTGCATATCCGTCGCGTTGATGCTTTCGGGTTGGATACTGAAGTGGCCATGAGGAAGAGAAGCTTGGACGTTACAAAACTGGGAAGGAATTGCTCCATGGACAAGTTGAAAGCGGCCGTCACAACGCTGGCAGAACCGCTTATTTTGACCGAGCCGAAGAAGCCCTGGATCACGTTGAAAACGAACATGAAATCGGTGAAGTAYCTATCAACGATCACAAACATTGGAAATCGGCGCCGCTGCATCTACGTCGACATCGGAGCGCGGAATTATGGATCGAGCATCGGAAGCTGGTTCCAAAAAGCATACCCTAAGCAGGGCCGCAACTTCACCATCTATGCAATTGAGGCAGACAGCACGTTCAGACAGAGCTAYGCAATGCACTCGGAGGTGAACTTCATGCCCTATGCAGCCTGGGTCAGAAATGAGAGCTTGATGTTTGGGAGCGATGTCAAGGGGAATAGATCTAAAGGTATGGGAAGAATTCACCGTTGGCCGCAGAAGCTCGAAGGAGACTTYACGGAGGTWCAGGGWCTCGATATTGCCGAATGGCTTCGCAGTGTAGCAGGTGAGGACGACCTTCTGATTGTGAAGATGGACGTCGAAGGTGCAGAGTATGATCTTTTGCCGAAGCTGATTGACACGGGAGTCATTTGCTTGGTGGATGAGCTTTTTCTCGAATGCCATTACAATCGATGGCAACGTTGCTGCCCTGTGAGGACTACCAAATACAACARGACCTATCAAGATTGTCTCTCTCTGTTTCAATCTCTWCGCCAAAATGGCGTGCTTGTCCATCAGTGGTGGTGATGGCTGTGCAGATCAATGAACTCCCGTTTTTAAATATATTGCCACGCGACACTCCAAATCCAGCTCTTCTATGTGAAAGTAGTATGGTTGTCAATTCTTCAGTTTCGGCATGTCTGCAACGAGAACTACAAAGCGGATATGCAAGCTCGATGGAATTCAATCATGGCAGTGCGGCAAAACTCACGTTTGTGAACAACAGAGACATCACATAACCACATCTAGCTTGGTATTTTAGAAACGATGTTTTTTTTTTGTAGTTAGCGTCATTCTATTGAGATCTGAATCTCTCGCCAACACGAGCTTAGAGTAGTCGACGGTAAGGAAGGTGTGAGTTAATGTTCCTTACTCCGCACATAAGAAAATTATTTTGTTCTGCGAACTCAAACTACACTTTCAAGGTTATCCGAAAGCATACAACAAATCAAACCTAAGCTGTTTAGGAGCAGTAGGATTTGGCTTCTGTAAACGTTTTATCATAGGAAAAAGCTCAAAGACGATGCGAAGGGCAGTTGCAAGTGATATTAGATTTCAAGCAATAGAATTACTACGGGGTATGTGCATGAAAACTAAGAGCGGCTGTATATTTAGTAGGCTACGCATGCCACATGTGACGCGTACCAAAGACCTTGCCACAACCGCAGCAGCATGCCAGAAAGACGACTTCAGATCAAGAAGTTGAAGGTAAAATWGACTCACGTTAACAAGATTGAAGGTATGATACGTCGCGCGGTGTTTACCCTGATCCTGCGAATTCGTGAAAACTTTCGAAAGCCTCCGCGCTCCTTCTTGTGATGTTACGATGGCTTTGGAGAGCAATCATGGCTTGGTGCATCGTTTGGCATCTATTGAGGGCCAGCATTATTAGTACGGGCTTACCTTTATTCCAAAAACAGTAATCTCTTCGACCTCCTTTTGACTCCGCCTTCCCTCCAATGATGATCTGGAACTTCGACGTTTTTTTCGTGATCTCCACAACGGCTGTCTTATGATTCCACACGAAGCTTTCCTYGTCTCAGATTAAAAGATTTYTTATTGCACGAMCTCGTTTTCATTCKWTGKYGATAAGAGTGACAAGAACATCTACTGAGGTGGTTCCCGTTTAATTTTCGACAGGATGCAGACCAGGCCCCATTAGAGAAGAGTGATAGAGATACGGCTTATWGAGCGAGCTTGATTTTGATGAATTTGAACTTCGAACTTTCTCGTGATCTTTGCAACTTTTGCGTTAAGTAAGCAAGTGTGCCTTCCCTTGTCTCAGACCTGGAAACAATACTGGATGCGAGACCTCCTTCGCAATCGTTGTAGACAGAATTCGAAACTTCTCGTTCAGATCTGAGATTTCGGACTTTCAAGAATGACAAGAACGTCCTCAGTGGTGGTTTTTTCTCAGCGCCATTAGTAGAAACGAGGGGCAGAGATCCGGCTCCTATTGCAGACCATGACGTCCTACACGCAAATCTCTTATCGCAATATCTTCTGGGTGTGTTGGATTTTATCTTTCTCATTGCTGTTCTATTTGCAAGCCAACGAGCGGGATCCGCAAATCTTCTTTCCTCCKCCGGCGATTCCCAGACTCCGCCGTCACGTCTTTAATCTCACGGACTTCGGAGCTGTAGGCGAYGGCACCACCGTAAACACCCGATACTTCGAAGATGCCGTGGCCGCAATCAAGGAGATGGCGCATGATGGAGGTGCGCAACTCAATGTTGGTCCTGGCCGCTGGTTGACGGCTCCCTTCAATGTTACCAGTCACATGACTCTGTTTCTTGCKAACGGGGCCACCATTGTCGGCAGCCAGGTACTCTTCTAATTCCGAAATCTTTGATCAAAATTTAATTGTAGCATTTCAAAAACGACATATCACCAGTGTTTTGAACGAATGGCGTCCCCCCTGCTTCTACATGAGCCCGTTCGCACAATTTTTTCGCTTGCGTTTATAATTGCCTTACTCTGCGTTTCTAGGGGTTCTGTTTYTGAAGACTCTGTTCAATCTTAAGCTGTAAGAACACATGCAAAGATTGGAAAATTTTAAAAACGTTCCAATTGTTGTTGGATTAAAAGCCGGAGGTCTAGAGTTTTCCTTTTTTYTGTACAGAGGCATGAAGTGAGAACAAATTTGCAAACGTCACGGGAAGTGAAAAAAGGAATGATAGGTCGCCTTTGAGGACGATTGCATTCCTCGTCCTCGCAGTTACGACCTAGCTTTTCGTTTTGCTACATACCGAAATTGAGCATGTGTGTCTATTGCAACTTCGAATTTTCGTGMRTTGTCTGCGTTTGTGGGAAGTTGTSTKAGCAGCTGCAGAGAATTCGAAAACTAAATTTGATTGTTGATGCACAGGATGTGGATTTGTGGCCAATTCTACCGGCCTTGCCCTCTTACGGTCGGGGTCGKGAGTTGCCGGGTCCTCGTTACGGCAGCCTCATCCACGGACAGCACATTGATGATTTTGTTCTCACTGGTATAGTTTCACTCTTTCTCTCTCCTACCAAATCACCTCCTGCAATAGCGAAGAATACTCAGCTCTTTCTAATGAATCTGCCTCGGGAGGTGGAGCATATTATGATTGCATTCTCGGGTGCTCACAATGTCACCAGTGAAAATCGTCCTCTTAGATGTAATCATAACCTGTGTCAGAACACCTGGGCTATGATTGAACACGGCTRTTTTCAATCATAGYTGGATTCCGGCGGCTCGGAGCGTTCTGGAATCACTGTTCCTCATCCAMAGGCATCAATGAACATGATTGCACAAGAAGGATGATTGCATGATTAAATGATCACTTCGTAGTGCATATGGGTACTTCTTTCTGCTACACAGGRCATCCTTTTTGCTCTCTTCCCGGAAGGTAGTCGGGAAGTAGTCCACTATTTGCGTCCTTTCAAGCATCCTAATATTCATAAGAATATGATTTTGGGGAGATCAATATAGAAYTGTGAATGGATTCAAATCTATAGAGGTCAAACTTACGTCAATAAGTARGATTTTCTTTCGCATTTTAAAGTGGGAGTTTGGAGACCACTATGAGGGACAATAGACAACCTCATGTCCGTTCAAAGATTAGTGGACAGACATTGAGCTGAGTCATGCTTACACCACTTGCTAACAACTCCAGCCAAGTGTGTGAATGGATGAGTTGCTGTTGGTCAGTGCAGGAGACAAGTTTGATMAGGTCCATTTCGTTATGGAATCCTCGACCTTCAGGACTTGTGAGTCTCTCTTATCTTGACCTCCTGTTTGAAAACATACAGTATGCTGTGGCAGGTCATAATGGAAGCATTGATGGGCAAGGTTCATGGTGGTGGAGGCAACACAAGATGARGAATCTCCGCTACACAAGGGGGAGGCTGGTTCAGTTCATGTGGTCCAGCAACATTGAGATCACGAATGTRACTCTTCAAAATTCGCCTTTCTGGCATTTGCACCCTTACGACTGCACCAATGTCACCATTCGTAGCGTGACTATTCTGGCTCCTCTTGATGCCCCAAACACCGACGGCATTGACCCTGGTGATGATCTTTTCTCTTCTTCATCACTCTTCTACAGTAGCAGAAATTGAATTCACCATCACTCAGAATGTAATTTCTTTTCCTGATTTCATTTGACCAGATTCCAAGAAAGAAATCATTAACGTTACAACTTGAATGACCAGATGAGATCACTTAACTCAATTTCGTTCGGAACAGTAAAAATGATTTTTGTTTTTTGGTTGGCTCCTCAATATGCTGTTCTTTTCCCTTTAAAGAACGTCTGACTTGACATCTCTTCTGATCTTATGGAATTGGAATATGACTACAACCAACGATTCAAAGAATTTTTATCACCATTGAAGTCTTTTTAAATGTGCGATGTCGGTAAACGCAATCCAGACTCGTGCACGAATGTGCTGGTCGAAAACTGTTACATTAGCGTGGGAGATGACGCCGTGGCAATCAAAAGTGGATGGAACCAGTATGGCATCGAGTACAATCGACCTTGTGTCAATGTTACAATCCGAAATATCATTGCTCATTCTCAGATCAGGTACTTCTTGGAATTTTTCATAAGTATGCATATGCAAAGATCTCTTGCTTACTCTTACAAGCTCTTCGGTGCTCTCTGTTGTGTCCCATGACATTTTTAAGGTAGTAGTAAGGAGTTTAGGTCCCTGTTTGTAGTCAGGTAGGAGACCCTATTTGCGCCACAATTTAGAAGTCACTTTATTTGCACCACTATGTATCAGTACTTTCAAATGTATGCTTTGGTACATAATGGCAATGAAGTACCACAAATAGTTACGTGGTGCAAATAGGGTCTCTTGCTATTGTGGCATGGCAACKTTTGACAATAATGCTAACTCAAAGTTGTAGTAAAAAAAGTCATACCAAATAAGAGCAAATCAAGTCAAATCAAAACACTCTCTCATGTTCAAATTGTTCTTGTGTTTGCAAAACATGATGTCATTGTGGATTCCTTTACATGTATTGTCAATGCTTGTCATGCCAATTCAAAGGGTCCTCTAGAATGTTGGTGAGGGAATTTTTCTTAGGTGAGGAAAGTATGTAGTTCATTTTATTGTCTTTAACATTAAGTGCATGCTTTGGGTGATGGTGACACACAGTTCGGGCGTATCAATAGGAAGTGAGATGTCAGGAGGAATAGAGCAAGTGTTGGTGGAAGGAGTCTACATATGGGGTTCACGAAGGGGAGTTCGTATTAAAACGTCTCCAGGGCGTGGTGGCTATGTGAAAAACATATTGTATAGAAATTTGACACTAGTTGATGTTAGGGTGGGGATAGTGATAAAGACCGATTACGGTGACCACCCTGACTCTAAATTCAACCCTCGAGCACTCCCTGTTATTGCCAACATTTCTTTTGATGGCATCCATGGAAGATTGGTACGTTACCCGGTACGAATGCTTGGTAGTAAGGAGGTTCCAGTTACAGGGATTGAGATTCGGAACATGAATGTTGGATTAAATAGGAAAAAAAGGAACGTATTYAGTTGTCGCTTTCTACARGGGAAAGTTATAGGAAGAGTGTTTCCAAGCCCTTGCAAATCCTTGCTCCAAGTGAAGACGGCCACAGTTTAACCACTAATGGAGGGAACTAGTGACCATATAGTYAAACTCAATATACRTTGCTTTGTATTCTCTATTTTGCCATAATATGTAAGTGCAAAATGTATTTTTTGTTTGAAACTCAAATCRACACAAAKGTAYTAGTTGTAAGTTCAAGTGAAATTTRCTACARTTCATTAGGAAATGATTCATGARTGAAGCATCTTTTTGGTGAAGCCTCAATAAATAAAAATCTCACCAACAAACARACTCAAAGGATGAAGGGACTCTTCATAAAATAGTGAATGAAAATCAAAGTACATMATCCAATATTGTTCATTTGAAATCATGGTGGCATTGTGAGGGTTTGGGGATTAATCTTATAAAACTCATAACTTTAAAGTAGTCCACTTTAGTCTTTAATTTTGTGAATTCTGTGAAAGTTCTTTCAATTCTCATTGCATATTCTTTTTATCATAGCTCATAATTGTGACATTCTACATTTGAAGTTTTGTTTCATGTCATTGCAATAAGCATTGCAAAATTTCTAAGTTTTTTTCAATTTCAATCTCAATTCACATGGCATTTCATAATATTTACTTTTAAATTTTTGATCTATTTATTGAATATATTAATAATACATAAAAGTTTGAACCATCCTATATTGATTAGAGATGAAAGTTATGCAAAGTTAATTTTGTTTTGAAGAAAGGATGGCCAAASTAATATGTAAAGTTGGTATATAAATTCAATTTTTTAATTTGAATTAAATATCAAAAGAAAAATGTCTTTCTTACTAATACATGCTCACCATTAGGCATTTCTCAATTTCCTCTTGAAGGTATTAACAATTCTTTCTTTTCATCWTGTATAATACTTCTTAACAAATGGTTTTATTTTATTAAATCAACATCAATTTTAGCCCTTTTTTTCTACATAGAATTTGAAGTTCATTTTCCAATGTAATGTCAAAAATACACAAGTCATAAGACACACATTTTTTTCTAAACATCTTGAAAGACAATACTTCATCTTTGAAGGGCTCAAAAGAACCTACTTTTGGAGTATAGCATTATAATCTTGCAATTTGAGGGTGGTTGGTCTCTAAAATTCTAGAAAAATATACTTTAACCTCTAAATTCCCAAGTGTCCTTTCAAAGGACACTTGAAGGATTGAGCAAGTACCTATGATCTCCTTTTGTAACATTATTTTTTGAAACTTTTTTTGAAGATAAGAAAACACATTAGCTTTCTTGTGATATAATTTTTATTTCGATCAATGCTCAAGAGCTAAAGTTATGCCACCCTAAGCTCAAAAAACAAAATTTTAGATAGTACAAAAAAAAGCACAAAAACTCAAAATTAAAATTTTAAAATTTTGCTTACCATAAAAAATACTTTTATCTACATAGAAATCTTTGATTCATTCCATTTGAACTAGTGATGAAAAATTCTTGGAGAGTGGCTTGCTTTTTGGACTATCAAAAGCATCTTCTTTAAAAAAATAACTTATAGAATTATTTTTTGAACTTGACTTTCACAATTTTTTAGATAAAAGTTCCACAAAGTTTAGTTTGATTTCTAGAAAAATCTCAACTTTAGGATTACCGTACCTTACTAACAGCTTTGGCTATAAACACTTATGATAATTCTTGCCTAATATTATCTTGCCTAATATTTGGATAAACTAATTTAAGAAAAATCACAATATCCTTCTCTTGAGACATGTGCTAGCCATTTATAGCAAGCCTAGCTCAATATTCTATGCATTTTTATGAAAAAATAACCTCTTATCTTCTTTAAAACCATTACATGAAGTATCTACACCAACCCAAATGCCTATACCTTGTTCAATTTTGAATGATTGTTTAAATAGCATTAATTGAGTTTTAATCCTACTTAACCTTATTTTTGGACTTTAATTAAATATTTGGCACTTAAGTGCCAAAGCTGCTAGTGAGGTATGGTATTATATTTCAATTCCATCTAAGAACTATAAAAATCAATTGCAATTGCAATCGATAGGAAAGAGGAAGCCAATAATGTTATACGTAATTTTTTAGGAGTATTTATTTATTAATTTGTTTGAAGGAGGGCACTAGATGGAGTAGAATTTGTCATGTTGTGCCGTAYGTGAGTTGCACCCTAAGCTAAGCCAAAACTCATTTGAAAAAAATAATTCTTTTTTACAAGGAAAAAAACAAAAAGGAAAAAAGAGTACAAGAAATAGAAGATGAGGCATTTGCATGGTTGGRTGCAGTAGCTTATATGTTGTAATGCACTACTTTTTATTGTTTCTTAGGATTTTCAAAACATCTTTTATTAAATTGTGATTACTACTCTGAATTTTTATTTATTTATATACATAGATAATTTAATCAATAACTTGTGCAAATTTAAAAAACATGAAAAAAAGAGTTGTTCTAATTTTATAAATGAACCTTTTAGTAAATGCCACTACTGTTTTGTGAGTTCCATACTTCCATGCATTCCATGCATTCCAAAATTAAAAGAAAGGCAAAGAAACATGGCTATGAATGGGAATTTTAGCTCTAAATTTTTTCAATAGACAACTAAGTGAAATGAACTCATTAAATATTTATATTTTTTATAATAATTTTTTTGAACGATTCACTATATTTCTAAATTGAATATTTTTTGATGTGGTTTAGAGTTCAAATGCTAAAGTGGTATTTGTAATAAAAATGTAGATATAGAATTAAAATTGGGGTATTTCATCCTCAACGTACTAATATTGTCCTTGTTTGGTCAATGAAAGTATTGTTAAATAAGGGGTTCCAAATTTTTATGATCAACTTCAAATACTTCACAGTGTACTTTGATATAAATTTAATAATAGTAAGTTTAGATCTTTACAAATGTTCTTTTGTCTATTAATTGTTATCAAGCTTCTTTTCATAAATTTGATAAAATTTGATGATGTATTTAAGATATCATTTATTGAGATATGTATAATTGGCAATATTGATTTGTATACAAATAGTTTTTCTATATATATCATATATTAAACAACAACGCTAGTATCAGAGCTTGGAGCAGTGAGCTTGTGAGCTGCAAGTGTGGATCTTGTGAGCGTAGAGCGAACAAAACATAGTTTTTTGAATTTTTATTTCCCATTAAAATTCTTTTCCAAAAAAATTCAAAATTTTCCAAAAAAATTTACTAATTATAGTAAGTTTTGCAACCTATGATCACGTCCCCTATAACCCTAAACTATATTAAATTTTTGTTTTATCCTCTTGAAGTTTTTATTTGCTATGGAAAAAGACTTTCAAACTTTCATATAAAGTTTGAGCACTTAGTTCATTTACTATAACATAAAATATAGACCTATTATCATGGAATTATAACCATGGTTATATAGAATTCAAATCAAGATTCCAATTTTCAGTACTATCTAAAATATTAAAAGTATGCATTACAAAGATGAAGAATTAGGAATTATTTTTGTAAGGAATGAGTTTAGTGACACCAAATTGTTGATTGGTTGATCATTGTTTTCTTGTGGACTTCTCCGGAATCCAACTCTTCCATCTTCATCTGATGGACCTTTTGGCAGTGAGAGAAAGATCAAGTAGTTGTCATCTTGATGTGCTCCTTATTAATTGGATTTTGATGATCACTTCCCTCCTGTTGCTTGGGACTTCTCGGCCACTAACCGGAAAAAATTTTAAATTTTAAATTTTAATTAAAAATAAATTAAAAAAATAAAAATCCATCCACAACTAGGGATTCTTTTCGGCGCCAACAAATCCCAAACAACAAGAGGGAGGTAATCATCAAAATCTAAACTTCAATGGAACAACCTCATTTGATTTCAAAAAAATCCTAGTTAATCACCAATTTTTTTCTTAAAATTTAGCAAAGTCCAGTAAGTAGCACATCAAATTTAGTCACTGGATCACAGTAATAGGTCCATGGTAATAGGTCCACGGTAATAAGTACAATTTTTTTCTAAAAATATTAAACTTTGACCAAAAAATTTAGATGGAATCTTTAAAAAAAATATACGCTCACAAGCTCATGCTCACACGCTCACGTAATAGCAACCTTGATATATTAATTGGGCTTGATATTGAAATTGATAAGATCTTCTGGAAACCCTATGTAATTATCAATAAATTATTCCAATCTTTAATTTTGAAAATTTACTTATAATTTACCACCATCAACTTAGCAATAAGTTTGACCTTTATTTTTGTCATTTGCAATACTTATTTAAAACATCTTGTGCAATCTATGCATATTTGAAAGAAAATAAATATTTTCAAGTAACATGATATACACTTTTAATTTTGATGAACTCAAGTCCCATGTTAATACTTTAGTTTATGTTTTATCATCCTAAAAATTCAATACCAAAACTTCAACACCTATACGAGCACCTATATCTTCTAGTTTATTGGTTCTTCATTGGCTTGACATGTGTAGGATTTGAGTTCAATAAACTTGACATAGGCATATCTTAGTATTGCATTGATAGTTTTGCTCTTTACATATGACTATTATTTGATCATGAATCTAATGAATATTACTGCTATTAAATACCTTGTAGCAAACTTACTCAACCTACGGCCAATCAACTATTCAAAATTCATCTTTTATATACAATTTTTTTAATAAGACATGTTTGATTAGCAATAAAGGATGTCCTCAATCCCTAAGCACTCAATCAATGCTCATTGTCCTCCACTAAATTGACAATGAACGTTGTGATAAAGCACTTCATTCAATTGATCATACCATCAAGGTTAACACTAAAAAATTCTAAAAATAGAATCAATTTTTTTTCAATTTTTTTTTCAACAATTTTTTATGGAAAAAATATTGAAAAATATTGGTAGAATTTTCTTAGTTTTGTGCAAATTAAATAATTATTTGGCATAAAACATGTTCATGTAAAATTCTGGATAGCTTGCTACATTACATTAATGAAAATTGAAGAAAGTATGCTCTACATGAATCAATGATATAGTACTACATTAGAGTAGGTTAAAATAAATTATTTATAGATTTTTAAAACTAATCTTATTGATAATGCTTTAGTTTGAGTTTATATTAAGGATTCAATTTTAATTCAACAATTTAAGATTGGTCAAATATCACAACTAAAGGCAGAGAAATAGTCAATAGAATATTATATTCATGTCATTAACCCCTGAAGTCAAAAACCATTTTTCTGCCAAAAAACACTTAAAACTGCCATTTTATCTATGTTCATCCAAAAAAACAAAAAAATCATTATTTTAAGAATCTAACCGTAGGATCTTGTATTTTTCTTGTCTGATATCATGTGGTAAAAATTCATAAAATTTGATCCTATATATTGGAAGATATTAGCATTCAAAGTTGGAAAAAAAAAGTTTTTTTGAACATTGTCTTGCAATTCTAAGATGACTTTGATTGCCACTTGTGAAAAACTTTTGCACTACAAACTTTGAATTAAAAAATTTTATGTTAAGAAATTGAGTTGAAAGTCTAGGAAAAAAAAATTCAAAAAGAAAATCTTGAATTTTATTATTTGAAAAATGGTTAAGTAGAAATAGGTCTAAAATTCAACAAATAACTAAATTGTAAATAGACTTAAGATAGAATTGAAACACAATAATCCAAATGACAAGATTGTTCTAGCAATCATACTTATCCTTGTCACACAAATTTTGTTACAATTCTTTTGAAAATTGCATTCAAAAATGAATCTTATAAGTTGTTTTTCCAAGAAGTTGCTTAGATTGCCCAAAAAACAAGACTGTTCATAACTTTCTCATTACTAGTCCAAATAGAATGAATAAAAGCTTCACATGTACAAAAAAATGCAATATACTAGGAAAAAAAATTGAAAAGATTATTTTGACTTTTTGTGATTTTTTTTGTGCTGCCTGTTGACCTCCATTTTGGGCTTATTGTGCCATAACTTTAACTTTTAGGTATTGATTGAAATAATAATTATATTTTCCAAAAGCTTATGTGATTTTCAAGCTTTACAAAAAGTTTCAAAAAATGACAATGAATATTGAAATTGTATGGGCCTATCCAAACTCACATTTTGGCTCCCATAGGGCCAATGGGACTTTAGGGGTTAATACTTAATAATAATTAAGTAAAATATATTAAATTTAGTTGCCGTGTATAAACTTTCACATTTTGCTTATATGAATCAAATCGATCAATAGATTAAATTTCATTACACAGTTTCMTAATTTTCCTTGCTTACTTGAAGATAAAAACAAATTTCTGTAATACAATGCTGTGAGTTGGGTTTTCTTCTCCAACAAACATTAACCCGTAACATAACAAGGCCATTTTTCTATCAAAAATCACTCAAAATTGCCATTTTTGTTGCATTCATCCAAGAATTTTTTTTTTTTTTTTTTTTTTTTTTAATCTTACTACAGGGTCTTGCACTTTACTTGTTATAAATCATGTGGTAAAAATTTCATGAAGTTTGACTGTACAGATTGGAGGGTTTCTATTATGTGAGTCTATACGTGTGAGTCTATGAGCTTTGAAGACTATACACCTATTCTATAAGTGTATTCATATTAGAGATACTTATATTATACGTATATGTTATAAGCGCTTGCAATGATGGTAGTATATTTACTTATATATATATACTCAAGGCTCACATTCTCACATTTTCATGCTCTTATACTAGCATCATTGGTACAAATTGGAAAGAATTAGCATTCAAAGCTGAAAATAAAATTGAAAACTGGCCTACAATTTCAAATGACTTTAACCGCCATTTGTAGAATAAATTTGCACTATGAACTTTGAATTTTAAAATTTTTGTATTGAAAAATTGAGCAAAGAGTCTAGAAAAAAAATTGCAAAAAAAGCTTGATTTTCATTCTTTAAAAAATTGTTAAATAGAAGTACGTTCAAGATTAAAAGAAAAAGTAAATTGTTAATAGATCTAAAATGGGATTGAAACATCTAATATCAACAATAAGATTATTTTAGCAAGAAGATTTAACCTTGTCAAACAATTGTTTTTGAAAAGTTGTAAAAATTCGTTCAAAAATGAATCCTTTAAGTTATTTTTTCAAGAAGATGCTTAGATTGAAAGAAAAACAAGATTGTTCATAATTTTCACATCACTAATGCACATGAATGCTTTACATATAGACAAAAATAAGATTCATAATCAAAAGTTTCAATGCAAGATTTTTTGGATTTTTTTTCCTGAAGACGTAAAAATTATGTTTAAGATGGCATAACTTTTGCTCCTAAGCATTGTTTGAAATAAAAATCATATTCCTATAGAGCTAATAAGTGGAATTTGTGTTGATGTAATTGGAAGTGATTTTCTTTGGTTTAACAATGGTCAGAAATGACCATGGTGGGTAGAATCTTGTAGAATTACTAGGTCTTGCTTTGCCTAGGAAAAGTAACAACAACATGAATGATAGGAATGCTTGTACAAACTATGACTATCCCTTCAAAAGAGAGGAACACTATAAGAGTGATATTGAAGTAGAGTATGCAAAATTGAACTTTCATGGAGGTGAGGTAGAGCAGTTTTCATTTGAATTGATCACTATTGAAGGTTAAATTTTTCTTTCGTAACCAAATTGTATTTAACTTGCAATAGTTTCTAATATTTTAAACAAAAGAATTGAGAAGGTAATTACAACAAAAATCATATTGCAAGATTTTTTAAATTTTCATCTCAATGACGGTATCTTGGTAAAATTACTTCAAAAAATTCACTTGTTTTTTCTATTTTATTGGATGGATTGATGCGATACTAAGCTTCAATTTGCAATGCACGGCATAGAATTTGGAACATGCTTTTGCATCCAGGACTAAAGTGAGGATCTGAATTAAAAAAAAGTTTCACATGTTTGGACAAGGATTTGTAGTTTCAAAATGATGGGTGTTTACATGTGTTAATACACTATAAGAAACTTGCATTTTAGATGTCATTCTTAAATTTTTTATAACAAATCTTAAGTAATGTCAAATGCAACGAAGTGAAAAAACCCATGTTTTCATGTTAACATTGATGTTATGTTGGACATTTGGTTGATTCAAATCTTTGAACTGTTTATGAACTAGTTATTGACCTTCGATTTACAACAACAAATTTTGAGTGTGCTTTTGCCATTCAACATGGTCAAAACTAAAGACTAGAGGAAATAGGAACTAAGAAGGTTTTGCATGGGTAAAGGTTTGTGGTTTCAAAATGATAGGTGCTGTCTTATGAAAATAGCTAATGATTTTCTAAACCCTAATAACTAAAACATTCATTCTCTTCTTGTTGTCAATAATAAATTAAAAATCAAAATAAAATTTATAAATATATTAAATAAGTTTTGAATTTGAAATAAGTCTTTAACAATTCGACTTTCAAAGTTCAAAATCGTATTTTTGTTATATTCTTCATATTTTCATTTAATTATTTAAATATTTTTTATTGTATATATTCTACTGATAAATAGGTCACAAGTGATTTAGCCACTTCAATACATACAAACAAATATAGGGTGCACTAAACTTGAAGAGTCACTTTGGCAAGATTTGGTTATAGAGTCATAAGACCAAACAACTAAAACAATGAATTGAAATGATGCCATGACATAGCCGTAGGATCATGATGCTATACAATTAAAGTCTTGAAATGAAGTCAATGGAATGAAACCACAATCTGACAATTGTATATTAAAAAAAATATAATAAAAATATATATAGTAATGAAAATATAATAAAAATATATATTCTTTGACTTTTGAAAATTAGAGACTTCTTTCAAGCACAAGGGTTTCAAGTGAGGCCTCTTATGAAGCAATTGGTGAGCCAAAACCATTATAAAGAAGCTTCATGCTAAACCTTTTGAGTCAGAGGCTAACTTTGGAAGCTTATAACCTATTATAATAATTTCTAAAACATGTATTTTAAAGTATATGTACAAATATTGCTCAAGGTTAGATTTAACGCTTTCATCTTATATCTAATAGATTTAACATTGATACACACACATGAATAGATCATAACTATGGATGTCATAGGTCCATGTTGTTGTAAACAAAGGGCGTGGCCAACTATCAATCCATGTTACAACTTCAAGAGCTACAAGCACCAGAAAAATATCATCATACTCAAGATGAAGTCAATAGCTCACTAAAATTAATTGAATGATTTGGAGATTGTCATCATTTGTCAAATTACAAGTTGACTTCTCTAAGTATGGTTAATCAAGTTGGTCATTTTAAAACCAAAAGTCAGTAGTCTTTTAGGAGCTATGAGGCAAAGAAATAACCTTTGATTTGTCGCTCCAAAAACATGATGTAGATGTGGGCTTGTTCAAGGAAAATTGTCTTTTTGGCTTGTTTCAAACTATTAAGCAAATTGTAAGCTCGATTGTAAGAAGCTACTACTATTAAATGATCATAGTGAAATTCATGCCTTAGACAAAATATACTGTGCTTTGCTTCTTTCTAGACATTTTTTGTAGTATTTTTTCAATTCTACAGCACATCTATTCTTGTATGTCTAAGCTGGATAGTAATGTATTGCACATATTAAGAGGTTAGCTTTGGGCTCTCAACTAGTTATGTGGCCTCAACTTCAATTTTGGAATAGTGATACTAATAGTTCAAAGTGTAAACATTGTGACATGCAATTGCACAAAATACTAATGACTAGAAAAGATTTATATTTTGAATGGTCAACATGAATATTGAAATCCATACCAATCCTAGTTTAAAGCTTACTCAATTGAATGTTGTAGTATTTTGTTCCTAGAATCATGCCAATTGAATGACATAGGAAAATAGGATACAAGATGATATAGGAAAATTCCTTTTGATCTAAAAAGTGGTGTTAACCTTGTTTGCATTGGAAACCAACATCTACAAGATCTTCACTTGCTATTTGATTTTTTTCCTTTTGGCATTACATGCAGTCATGCACACATTCAATGTCAATTTTCAATAGTGAGCATCAACAAAATTAGCTCTTGACTAAATGACCATGCCAATCAATTTGAGATTTTGGTTGGGCAATTCAAAACAAGTATTTCAAAATAAAAAATGTCATTATGTTGGCTAAATACACATAAAATGGCATATTTGAAAAAGTACCAACATACTAGATTGCCTAATTATGTATAACTCCAAAATTTTGAGAAATCTATGTAAAATTATGCACAATTAAATCTATAATTTTACTAAAATTTCAACTCTAGACTGATTTTGCTCTAGCTTTTTTGGCTTAAAGTGGGAAACTAGGAAGTGCTACTAAACTTTAGCATTTTAGAACATTGACATTAAAAATGAGAAACATGAACATTCAAATCAAGATTCAAGTATATGTTGACTTGTCATTGGCACAAATAGAATAGTTAGCTTTAGATCTTATTATATCAACACAACAAACTTGAGTCCATGCAACTTGAAACTACTTGTAGTCAACCTATTTGTGCCAGTTTGTACTAGTAGTGCATATTTCAAAATTCAAAATGTGATCGTACTACTCTTAAATAGTTTGTGCCACAAAATAATTTGTGACAATCGTCTTGTTAGTGATGCAAATTGTAAAATTGAATGATGCTAGTTACACAAAAAAATTTAAGCATGGATGTCATTCAAACTTGCGAGCTTGCCTATTCATATCTTTGTTGTAAAAGAAACAAATTTATTTCATGGAATTCATCTACTATAACAAGGGAATACGTACAAATATTGATTGATTAGTTAGCTTATCTAAGCAAATTGACTCTTGGAATTAGTCTCATCCATTGCTGATTTCTCATCCATCCATGGTTCACAAATCCTAAAATCCAAGCTTTATAACGTGTACTTGCTTGCCATTAATGGCTTCATTATGAGAGATCTTCTGCGGGATCACAAGTGCAGAGGACCTGAGATACGTTTCTTTACTTCTTTTTTTTTGTTATTTGTTTTTATTTATTTATTTGAGATTTTTGGTGTTTTGGGTTTATTGTTTTGGGGGTCAGTGTGGTAGTGCTAGCTAGAAAGTGCTCGCGTCTTCCCATTTCTACAATGCAAGTCTTGGTGCAAACTTCTTGCTTGCAATGGGTGCCACCTCTATACCATTGTGACTCTACCATGACACCTCGCCACTCCTAGGATCTAATTGCAACATTGATGTTTATCTTTGTTGTTAAGAATAAAAATTTCTAGCTTCGTATTGAGCAACAACCACTAGTCAACCTATCATTGATGAATGAAAACAACATCAAACATTCCATACATAGAGAGAGTGATATATGTAAAGTAATACATTGACATTGAACATAGACAATTATAGACATACATAAATGGCAACTCTTAATGTACATTCCTTTTGATTGGAAACTTAACCTTACCAAAATTTAAACCTTGATAAAATAAACACTATGTTAGCCCATTTGATCAAATAGGAGGTTGAAACAAATTACATTCATCCCCATGTTGTTTATTTTGGTTGTTTCTATTTTTAAACATGTGTGGGTGATTAAATTCAACAATCATGTGTCAATTAAAAATTACACTTAACATCAATATCGTGAGAGTTCACAGTTACATTGTACATAAATATTGACATAAAAACACAAGTTGTTTTATTGGACGTCCACTAAAATCCATCACAAAAATGATGAAAATGTCACATAAAGTGCGAGCTTTTTTCTAGTTCTAAGAGTGTAGATCTTGTTAAAAAAACAGTACTAATATCTAGAATAAATTAATATTGTGTCAAATTGTCAATGGGTTAGTGCAAGAAATACCTACCATTTTTGTATTGAAATGGCCTATTTTAGGGAATTCTATGACTTTCAGAATAATTTTTTTTAATAAAATATAACATGAAAAAATTTTAAAGCATTGAAAATAGTCATGTCTCTAAAAATTCAAACCTAGAAAAATCTATCTAAAAGTTATGCACCAAATGAAGACAATGGAATATGCCTAGAAAATGGACATTTTGATGTTTGATTTTTAAAACATGATAAAAAACCTAAAAAAAATAATATTTTTGAACATGATAGTAGTCATTTTCAACCATTTTCATCTTTGGGAATTTTTTTTATCTCCATTGTGCAATTGAGTGCATTTTGAGCATGTGTGGAATSGGAGGGTGGTTTAGTATTCTAAAAATCTCTTTGAGGACATGTGTAACTTTAGTAGAAGTCATTTTGAACTTTAAATTCTCATTTTTGGATCAAAATACAACTAAAATCCCCTAAAATGAAAAAGTAAGACATCCAATTGAATTCTATTTAGAAATAATACAACAATTAGTCAATTATGATAAAATGGAAAAAATCATTCAATGTCCACAACTACCATATGTACCTTTCTTTCAAATTTCATGTAAAATTGACATACAAAGCAAAATTCATGAGCAAAAAAACAATTGTTCAAGGCTAAAGGGACAAAAAAAAAAGGACAAGTGTTTCTTGCAATCACCCCAATTGGAAGGTTGAAATAACAATCATCCCTGATAGCGTTCTTTTGATGTCAATCGTTTTTAACCCCTAGAAGACCAACATCTATTTTTTGGATTTTGTACTCTAGAATAAACTTCAAAATCCTGTATTTTACTCAATTTTCAAAATTAAAATTGTAGAATGTTGATTGATTATTACAACATTGCAACCAATGGAATTGGCATTACTTAATTCCATAACTAAATTCTTAACAATTAAATATTTTGAATCAATCTCTACAATTGTCTAATTATTATTTTTTTTCTATATGTTGTAAAATTCCAAATGATCTGAAATTTTTCAAGCATGTGTCTAAATTGTATAATTAATTTATACTAAAAATGGCAGTTTTGGAGCATTTTCGGTGAAAACATAGACATAGAACTTTAGGGGTTCACCCCTATTTGCCTAAGACACCATGTATGGTCAATCTGAAATTTCAGGCTCATTTTGGTGTAGGAAGTTAAATTCTTGCGAATGTTTTAAAAAAAGTTCGGACAGTTTTGAAGATTAACTATTGGAATCTTTCATTTTTTCACTGAAAAAAATTTATATTTGATTAATTAGAGGTCTTCAAACACATGTCTAACCATTAGTGAAGAGTAAAGCTTGCAAATATTTTTACTTCATTTTCTGGCTTTGAGCAAAGTTTGCCAATTTCACTTCATTTGAGATCTAAAAGTTTTACACATCCATTTGCTTTGAAAATGGTCCCAATGGAAAGAGAAAAGTGTTTTCATGATTTTCACCATTGAAAATTTAAATATTCAAGTGTTAATATGGAGTTATTTGCGATTTCTATTTATAAAAAAAAATTGCATTACAACAATTGCAAGGTGGATTGTCTAATGAATTTGATAACTTTTCATGTGAAATTAAGTTTTTTGAAAGTGCATTTTAGTGTGCTAGCACTATTTGTAGTTGTTCATGTCACCTCTAATCCCAAAAAACGTTTTTAGCAAATTTCTAAAACATTGTGGTGAAGGACAACATACTAAAAATAAAAAATCATACATTTTTTTTTG
This sequence comes from Pleurozium schreberi, assembly GCA_006891605.1. NCBI lineage: Eukaryota > Viridiplantae > Streptophyta > Bryopsida > Hypnales > Hylocomiaceae > Pleurozium > Pleurozium schreberi. The sequence continues at coordinate 523,634 of VACF01001743.1, read as the reverse complement.
TTATAATCTCACAACTCTTTCACAATTTTAGACTTGAAATTGGTATGAATACTAATAGGCAAGCCCTCTAAACATCTATACAATCAAGATTTTGAAAAAAAAAAATTGCTTCATTGATGACAACTATAAGCCCATGCTCATTTTTCATAGGAAAAACATCCTTGGTATGGCTAAGGCATGTAGGGGTTAAGCATATAAAGTTAGTTAATAAAATTCAACATATACAAATTATAACACTTAGCATCTTAGCCTAAGTCTTGAGGTTAAAAACGTTGTTGAAAATAGGATTGTCTTGTTGAATACCACAACACAACATCTAACATGATGACTCTGAGACATACATGAATCCGGCCACGTCTCTCTAAAAAGTGGATTCTTCAAATAAACCAAGAATATTCAAGAATATACTATGAGAACGTCTAACACATTAAATACATTTCCAACATGACACCATTTAGGGTCATAAGTTTGTTGCACAAAATATTTGTCCATTTTTTTTTGTCTATTTAGCCTTGAACAAGTGTTTTTCTGCTCATAACTTTTGTTTTTTATGTTTGTTTTTGATAAAATTTGAAACAAAGATAGAACGAATGTTATGGTTGTAGACATTGAATTTTTTTTTCAATTTAAAAAAATTATTTTACTATTTTTTAAATTGCTCCCAATTGGATGCCTCCTTTAGAGATTTAGGTGGGTGTAAGTTAGTCATTAGATGTTTGCGGACTATGGGAATTCCACAAATTGTTGCTATACCCTCAAGATGACGTAGTTGAGAGACTGCCATGTCAAATAATAATATTTAACTAATTTTCAATATTTATTTGTAAGGAAACTTTAAGAAAAAAATTCATTTGATTTTTTTTTTAAATTTTAATTTTAAAATGATTTTTTTCATGTATAATGTTTTGAGAGTATATAATTAGTTTATCGCATGGAAAACAAGGCTGAAACAATCTCTTAGAGCTTTCAAAAAAACAACCAGTAACACCAAAATATGAATAATTTGAAGGTCAAAGTTTGGACACAATAATCTGAAAATAGTTTTATGATTTTGACCGTTTGGATATCTTCTATTTTTTGTGCTTTAGGATCATTGCAAGAAACATCGGTCCTATTCTCCGTCACAAACAATGTTGCTCTCTTATAATCTTCAATAATTTTTGAAGAATAAATCCCATAAACTTAAATTTTTTTATTGGAAATGCCTAACTTGATGATAATCATATCTTTTGTTTTTCAAAAAATTCAATAATAACTTTACATTTAAAAATCGCTTTTGCTAATTTGTCACATTTTGAGGTTTAGAGGTTTTCACTACGTTAGGAGTCACTAAATTTAATAATTTGGAGCTGAAATTTTCATGGTCTATTAACATAGTAGAAAAGCATTGACCTACCAAAGGGAATCTAAAAATTAATTATTTATGTCCTCCACATGAGTGCAAACAACACTTCCATTGCGTGCAATTTCAAAACATTGATGATGGTTCTAAGACCATTTTTTTGGTGAAATCTCATCACCATCAATTCTTCCCAAATGGCCAATTATTAATTTTTGAATTCTTTTCCTATTTTTTACAAATCAATATGTCAAAGTACCTATTTTCATTAGATTTTGCACTTTTCCAGTTCACCTAGTTAAAAAAAAAATTCTATGCTTTTCCTTCCTAGTGTACCTTCTTCTTAAAGGTATATACATTAAATATATTTTTCATATTATTTTAAATTGTTTTTTTAATTTTAAAGTACTCCCAAAAAATCATGAGTATTGTAGCCAAAGTGTACACAAAACGGTAGGTGTTTCTTGCAATGACCCTTCACATAAACTTCTTTGATGCAAAACTTCAAAAAAATTATAGAATTTATATTTTATAACCCATTTGTGTTTTGTCCAAACCCCTTGGGTTTTAGGGGTTAAAGTTACACAAGCCCACAAAGAAATTTAAAAAAAAATAGTAAAGTCTTCCCTTTTATATGTGCTCAAAACACTACCTTTGTGTACATGTAGGGATCACAAGTTCTTTTTTCTAAAGATGCAAATGGTTGAGATTTGAGTAGGAGCATCTTCAAATTAAAAAATATGTATTTTCTTAGATTATTATTTTTAATTTTTTAATTTAAAAAAAAACAAAATCCATAATATATATTTTTTGTCATTCTCCATTTCTCTTTTTTGTGTATAAATTTTGCAGATTATTTTTCTAGGCCTAGATTTTTGCACTTATTCTATTTTGAATGCATTAGAAATTATTTATATTTTATTTTATTTAAAAATAAAATATTCCAAAATTCATAGTTCTCATTGAAATAGGTTGTTTTGAGACAAAAGTGGTATGTGATTCTTGCAAGTGAACAATCCTTCAATAGACATCCTACAAGATAGACATAAACTAAAATGTGTTTAAATTGATACCCCTAGTTGAAAATAATATTAACCAAATAAATTAATATTGTCTCAATTGGTTTGATCAATTGGGAGCTAGGTTGAAACAATAGTCATAAGTCGTCCACATCATCTTCATTAACCCCTAGAAGACCAAGGCCTCAAAAACCACTTAAAATTGCCATTTCTGCTGTGTTCACCCAAGAAAACAATTATTTTTTAAGAATCTAACTTTAGGATCTTGAACTTAACTTGTTTTTTTTAACTGTGGTCTTCAATTTTAGATGACTTTGACCGCCATTTGTGGAAACAATTTGCACTACAGATTTTGAATTAAAAATTTATTATGCTAAAGAATTGATTTGAGAGTCTAAATTTTATTTTTACAAAATAAACACTTGATTTTCATTCTTTAAAAAATTGTTAAGTAGAAGTAGGTCCAAGATTGAAAGAAAAACTAAATGGCTAATAGCTCTAAGATAGGATTGAAACACAATAATCCCAACGGTGAGATTGTTTTGGAAAGTAAACTTAACCTTGTCCAACAATGCTTTTTGAAAAATTGTGAAAATTGCATTTTGAAATGAATCCTATAAGTTGATTTTTCAACAAGATGCTTAGATTGCCCAAAATACAAGATTGTCCATAACTTTCTCAATATTATTCCAAATAGAATGAATCAAAGCTTCACATGTAAACAAAAATACATCATTTTAGAAAAAAACACTCTACTATATTTTTGAATTATTGCAAAAAAAATTTGTTGCCCGCTAATTTAAGTTTTAGCTTTGTGAAAATATAATTTTTATTTCAATTGGTGCCCGGGAGAAAAAATTATACTACAAAAAGACTGGGCACCAATTGAAATAAAAATTATATTCCCACAAAGCTAATCTATCTTTCTATTTTATGAGAAAGTTTCAAAAAGTTTCACCAAGAATTGAAGTCATAGGAACCTCCCTCGAATCCATTTTGTTCCCCGAGGGAACAGTGGTCCTTTAGCCCCTAAATGCCCGAGGGGACTAAAAGCGTCCTCATTGTCTAAAAATTCAATTCAAAGTGCCATAACTTTTGCATCTAATGTCCAAATTCAATAATACTTGTTAGAAAATTTGCGCTCTTTCTTCTAGTTTTTGTGGTAAAGTTTTCAAGTCAATCCAAGATGTACAAATGTTTTGGGAGCCAATCGAAGTTCACAAGTTCAATTTGAGTTCACCAAACTGCATTTGATGGTTGCAACTTCGGGGGCTTGTATCTCCTTCATCAAATTTTTGTTTTCAATCAATTTTTTTGGATTATGTTACCCTTGAAGTCTAGTTATTGTTAGTTCAAGTTGTTTTGAATTTTTGGGAGCAATTCGAAGTTCAAAATCTAGAGATTTTTGGATTATAGTGAACTTTGGAGGCTTGTATCTTCTTCATACAATGTCCGTTTCTAATATTTTTTGCTGTAAAAGTTGTGCGTACCAGTCAAGTTTGTATAGCTAAAATTTCATATCAATCCAAGAAGTTTTGAGTGATTGAGAAGCATTTTAGTAGAAGGAGGTTCAGCCATGGATGTATTTTCTGCATCTATTTTTTGACATTTCAAATCCATTTTGCAAACACAATGAGTCAACTAAATGATATTTTCTTTCACCAATGTATGTGTATGCTATTTTTGAAGCACTTTATAGCTTGAACTTTTTTCATTTGAGTAGGTGTAGAAATCATATTTGACCTCCAAATGCATGTCTAGGAAAATTTCAGCATCCTTTTTCAACAGTAAAACATTATAATCTTTCAATCTGTACGGTCAAATGACTTCAAAATTGATTCATGTCATCTACAACATGTACTCTACAAGATTGTACGGTTCAGATTTCTATACYTTAGTGACATTTAGACCTACAACACTTCAAAAGCAATGATATTTTTAAGCCTGAAAACACCTTGGGCCTTTAGGGGTTAGAGGTTAAATTGATGAATGGATGTTCCAAAAGTCAAAAATTGTAGCTTAAATCTTCACAAGGGTGATTGCCCGGGTTTTGTAGCGTTTGGCATAGTACTCATGTTTTTTTCGGGAGTACTTTAAAATTAGAAAAACAATTTTTAAAAAATGTGAAAAATATATTTAATGTATACACCTTTATGAAGAAGGTACCCTAGGAAGCAAAAGAGTAGGAAAATTCTCTAAGTAGGAGAACTAGGAAAGTGAAAAATTTCATAAAAATAGGTGTTTTGATGTTTTAATTTGTAGAAAATAGGAAATATAATTTTTTTTTAAATCTAAAATTTGTCAATTTGTTCAAAAGTGCGCTCCCAGGAGAGCCTTGTTAGCACGCATAGAGAGGACATAAAATAATTTTTTTTTAGATTCCCTTTGGTGTGTGCATGCCTATCTAGTGTAAGAATAGAGTCAATAGACCACAAAAATTTCAGCTCTAAATCATTAATTTTGGACATTTATCATCAATACCTTACTAAGTGTGCCAATTCCATTGAAAACATTCAACACTAAAAGAATGTTATAACTACATCTGTATGTCAACCCATTGATCTCGTTGAACAAGAAGGTTAACCAACAACCATGATCCCAATAAGAGCATCCCTATGGCAAGGTTCCAATGGGCCTCAATATGGCCAATGGCTCGGCCGTGTCTAAGAAATTGCTTCACGGCACGCACACCAAGCACAAAGTGATGATTGGCCATTTCAAAAAGGGGCGAGGGCAAGTGAAGCGGGCAAGGGCTAATAGAGAGTTTTAGGCATGGTTGCTTGAGCTATTTAAAAATCCTTCTGACCCCTCGCTTTTCAATGCTTCTCTTTGAAAGTTGAAAAGATTCTCCTCAAAGCTTAAAAATAAAAACTATAAGTGGATATTCGACCACTTGACAAGTCTCTCCATGGGGCCACAGTGACTGTTCAAGCAAAATGGATCCTTAATCAAGGAATGCCAAACAACAAATGTTCCTTGTTTGGTGCCCATGTTCCCCGAGTTGCACTGGCGATGCCGTGATGCTCTAATGTTGTTCTGGATGCTCATCTTTGATTTATAAACTTATATATAGATATGATTCAAACTCAATAGATTGTAAGATTCATAAAGAAAGTGGGTACCCAAATGCGTCATTGACCCAAAACCACTTTCATCACTTGGTACACATCTCCAAAATCAATATGTATTTAGCTGTGCAAGGAAGAAACAATTTTTAAACATCTAACAAAAAAAAATAAGACCCGATCTAACTTTTGCATACAATATCCCAATATCACATTCTTTGATGCGTTGGTACCTTCTTGCCAACAAGAAAATAAAAAAATTTGAGCTGTCTAATAATACTAAAGAAAGTGGTGGTTTGGGGATGCCCACCTTATATGCTACTCTATGGAGAATGCATGAAGGTACTACACACTTTTATTGTTTTATTGTTGATTTGCAGCTAGCATGCATGCATTCATCAAGTTTGCACCGCAAGCTTTGATCTCTTCCGGCTCGACTCTCCCGTTTGAACCCGCTGATGATCCCCAGCAGGAGCATCCCCTCTCGCATTCCAGCCCGGCGTGCTTCCCACAAAATTTTCGATGTTGGCAAGCAGCGGGGCCGGCGCAGGCATCGTCGCAGGCATCGTCGCAGCAGCAGCAGGAGGGAATGGGAATCGCGGACATCGTCGCGGAATCGGAAGCTTCATGTCCAGGCCGCCACTGCTAATCCGTGGTGGATKTGGGGTCGTCCAGCTCCTGCGCGGCATCATCGCTGGCGACCACGACGGTCGACTCGCAGGAACAAATCCCGCATAGAAGCTCGCATTCGCATTTGGGGTCGAGAATGTCACCGGAACATGCGCAACATGCACATGCTGCTGATATGCCGCGTTTAAGTCGGGGAGGAAGTAGCGAGGCTGGTGACTGAGGTGACTGGATGGAGAACTCGCGCTTGGAGATGCCGAATGCGGAAGAAGAAGAAGCTGTCCCCGGGCTGGTGGTGGTGCGTTCGGAAACACGCTCCAGCTGCGACGCTCAGGCACGGGAGATGGACGCGGCAGGAAATTCCACAAGGGAGGGGCCACTGGCAGTGTGCAAGGAATCGACGGCAGATGCCGCAAAGCGGAGGGCTTTGGCAATGGGCAAGGAATCGGCGGCAGTGACGAGGAGGGAACTGGAGCTGATTGAATCCCGAAGGAAATTTGAGGGGACTGGATCCCGCGTGCCAGTGGCGTGATCGGGGGCGAGACGGAGGCTTGAGGAAATTGTATCCCGCGTGCCAGTGGCAAGACGGAAGACTGTATCTCTGGTGCCAGTGGCGAAATGGGAGCTTGAGGGGTCTGGATCCCGACGAAAGAATGAGGGGACTGGGTCCCGAAGGAAACTTGAGGGCGTTGTAACCCGAGCGCCTGTGCCGAGAGGGAAGCTTGCGAGGCCTCTTTCCCGGAGGAGGCTGGAGGGGGTTGTATCCCGAGTGCCAGTGGCGAAATGGGAGCTTGAGGAGACTGGATCTCGAAAGTTGGAGAGGGATGTATCCCTAATGCTAGTGGCGCTACGGCAGCTTCAGGGAACTGGATGCCCAGTGCCTGTGGCGAGACGGGAGCGGGGACGGGAGCTTCAGAGAACTGGATCCCCAGTGTCAGTGGCAAGATGGAAGATTTGGAGGATTGTATTCCGAGTGCCAGTCGTGACAGATCGTCCACCTCGCCCTCGACCGGGGCTTGCAACTGCATCCACAGCGGCTGAGTGACAGCGGGTGCTTGCGTGACGGGTGCTTGCGTGACGGCGGTGCTGGTTGTGTTCAAGTCCAAGAGGTCTGGAAACGAGGACTCGAGGTCGAAGTTCAGCAAAGGAGAGACGTCCTCAAGAGGATCTTCTTCAGCTTCGGGTTCGGGTAGTGCCGTGTAGCTGGACATCCAAAGCGAGAGAAATTCGGCCTCAGGAGTGTTGGAGGAGCAGTCGTCGGAAGCCCCATACATGTTAGCCTCGCTACTGCTGTCTTCGGGAATTGCAGGGTATGGTGGGGGCGGCTGTGGCGGCGTCATGGGGGCTGCCCGTCGGCTTGACTCTGCTTCATCGGCCATTGCGAGAGCGGAGCTTCTTCTGCCTCTTCGCCTGCGCCTGCACCTGCACCACAGCACCACCAATAAAAAATTTCTACAGTCAGGTAAATCAGGTAAAGTCCTGCAATTTTTCTTGCATTCTCATCGCTATTGATCGAGCATGAATATCTTCACGGTGAAATTTGGGACACCTACTCGATCAATATAATAGAGAGCAAGAGAATGTACCAAAGCTATGGATTTCAGGGGGGTAACGGTTTTCCCTGAGCAGCATTGATCGTCCCCGTGCGTTGGACTCTGGTCGCCACCCAGCAAGGTGACTGTCGTCCTCTGCATCCACAACATTCAAGGACATAAAAACAGGAAAGAAATCTCGTTGTTGCAGATCAAAGCGGCTGATCGTTCTGGTGGCGATTAGCACTATTGTAAGCAAGAGTACCGGCCCATGATATTGTTCTTTGGTCGGAGATCTGTCTTGCTATGCTTGCTATGGTCGAAGGTCTTGCTTCAGGTCACTCTACTGACTACTGGTGTCACAGGCAAGTTATGCAAAGAGGCTATTAAGTGTTAAAGTGTTCAAAACAAGGGCATGTACTCTTAGAATACCCCAGCATGTGTGACATCAAACAGGGCAATATGCACAAATCAATGTAAAACCCTCTATTTGATACAGAAAAAATGCATTCAAATCCTCGGCTGAGGTCTGACTTGAGTTCCCCTCTTAAAGCCAAAGAAATGTTGCAAAGCTCGACCCCTGTCACTGAGATCGAGGTGAAAATGCTGATCTCAACACAGAGGGAAGGAAATTAAAATACCCTGCTTTGTAAGAGATGACCCTGCACTAGCATCATTGGAAAACATATGCCAAATGATATTTCAAACTGTCTAGCACTTTCCGAAACAAGTGAAGTTGGTCCCCGACTCTTGCTTTCCAATTTCGAAATAACCAGAATGGTTAAATAATTGCTTTAATTCACTTTTGCGACCAAGCTTGTCGTGGATCGAATCATTCCTTAGATCACCGAGCTTCATGATGGCTATGAAACTCAGGATCTAACCCTGCCTATTGCAGGGCGAATTGAACGAAACATACTATTAAATGGGATATTTCACATTACAGGCTCTGGTACAATCTCGTCTCAGCAGTGGCAAGCTAGAGCAACTCTAATCAAGATAAAACCTCACTCGCTGCAAACAATCTACACGTCTCCAACTAAAAGTTTAACTACCCAAAACGCTATTGCAAGAAACTCTCAAATACTCAACAATGCCGCGCCGACGCAACTAGCTTCACTTCGAAAACGGATTTGTAGGCAGAAGGCTATGACGACGGCTCACCCGGTTGCTGCTGTTTTGCAACGACTGGCCAACTCCAAATTCGCTGACTCTATGTGTCGACGAGCAAGGCAGAAACGGACGTGCTGATGAAATCCAAGCCGCAAGAGATCGACAGGGAAAAATCGGTTTGAAGAAAACAGCGACTGAACTCGATCGCGCTCCACGACTTCAGAAACAGGAAACTACACGTGAATGCGGCCCTTAGATATCCATGATTGGCTAGTTCGCTGCTCGTCAGGAATCTCCTCCAGGGAATGAATCGAATGAAAAAGTCGCCATGGTAGGCACGAGACTGAGGCAACTTCCAAGGCCGGCTTTGGGTTCAGAGCCTGAGAATAGATGCAATGAGTGGAATCGGAGAAGAGACAATGCAATGATCGAAGCTAGCGCAAATGGGAGCTACGCTCCACCTAGATATAGAATTCTAAGTTGACGGCCTCAGTATGTAGCTTCCGATTAAGTGGGTCTATATACATGTACCCTACTTCTGTTAGTAGCCTCCGCATCTAAGCTAGATCTAGAGAGAAAAACTAGCGAGATAGAGAGAGAGCTGGAGCAAAACTAGCGAGATAGAGGAGGGGCCAGATAATTCACTGTCCGTAGGGTAGGATGTAAATCCAGAGACCCCAAGTACTGCAGTGTACTCTACCTGTCCCCAGTAGATGTCTCCAATTCAGGATGTCGCGTACAATTCTGGCCCTTGTAAGTCCAATTCAGACTTGTTAGTAATGTAGTGCTCATAGAAGAGATCAACTTTGGGTTTGGGTTGTCAGCATGCTCCATGGCCTCCTAATCAGTGTTTAGACTCTTTACACTTGATTGTGGCTCAATCTTACAGCCTTTAGAACTTGGTCAAAACTTGGTACTTGCTATGAAAAATGAGAACAATAGAGTGTTTACTTTTTAGATTCCAGCACATTTGAGCAATGTTGGTGGGCAGTTTGAGCTAATTGATCACTCTGGAGACCACCTGCTGGAGGATTTTTCTGATGATGCTAGAATGTCTTTTCCTCTGTACGTTTTCTGTCGCCTGTCTCTCTGACTCTGGCAGGTGGTCAGGAGGACTTGAATTATAATTCTTCCGTTCAAGAAATGGGCTTGCTCTTTTCTTTTTCCGAAAAGAATCCAACTTGCGCCGTCGCTGTCGGTCAGGAACTGGCTGGCTAGCAGGCACTGCGGGCGGTGGCGTGCTTGTCATCCCGGCTGCAGGGAGAGGAACTGTCATATTGAAAACGGATTAGTGACGTGCGTGGGCAAAACCTGCAACGCTGCTTGCTTCCTCTGCCACACATTCATTGCCGACTATCCTTGTCCGGGAGCTTTATGCCACGTGCCCACTCAGTCAGTGTGGTTGGTAAATTATATTCTCAAGGCTCTAAATATCCGGCTCGACCTCAGTTAGCTTAAGGCGTGAGTCTTGCTTCAAATCAATCACTAATCAAACTCCGTTCTACTAAGTCGATGTTGTGCAGCTAATCTCTCTTCATCCCTTTGTTGGTTTTGCCTTTAATTTACTCCGTCATGCCTGTTATACTATCAATCTGGAATTGCATGCTCTGTATGGAAACTGATCGTAAGTTCTAGTGTTGTGTATATATCGATCTTAATTAGTTTCTTTGATGTTTCACTGACTGGGACTGAGATCATAATTGTAAGTCCGGCCTGATGCGTAGCTTGCTTGCTTCGATTGAATGGGTTTCGAGTGTTGGTGAGCTCAAAGCGATCGGACGTCGACATTGGAATCGTACGTACCAAAGCTTCGTGGATTCGCTAACTGATAGACTTAGATCGAGCTACGATCTGCAAGCTCAATTATATTCAAAAAGCGCTATAGCTGACTAAATACGTTACAGTTCTGTCATTGATACGCCAGTAATCAATATATAAAAAAGGTTTAAAACCAGAAGTTAAGAGAGCTCTTAGAGTTTAGAAAGGATAGAAGAATGAAGTGGAACCGGAGTTTAGCTTAATATAGGAGGTCGTAATGGTTCAGTTGAAATGGTCAACACCGTTTAATTTCCTGATTATTTTCCTCCATCATGGAAAACTCTTAAAAGCTCCCTGCTTCATATCATTTCAATCAGCGATCGAATTCCGGTGCGTGTGAAATCACCTTGACCACGTCTACGTTTGGGTTTGAATTCTACAACTGGTATGTACCAAGAAAATGAGGATGAAATAATGTGCAAAGAGTGGGTGAGCTGTGAGCATCGCAAACTAAATGGGAGATTGGAAGATCGTTTTGAAGACCTGTCGGTGGCATTGGAATAGATTGTATTGATGACCCTAAATCGCTAATGCAATTCATTATTGTTGACATGAGAGTGATGAGATCAACAATTTAGATTGAAGTCTTTATTCATTTGCAAGTGAAGTGTTTCTTAAATTATTGTTTTAGGCTACATTTTATGCTTTAATTTGGGTGGTAAATTCACAAAAATTGGAATTCGGTAATAAATATATAGAATTATTTGGTTTAATATTCATTTGGAGTGACTTTACGTTCTAATTTGGATGTTCACTAACTTCACTTGTTCATGGTATCATGGTCCCTAATTATAGGTAGTTTTATAGACTTAGGGCACACCACTTTGAAAATTTCAAGTTTTACCAAAGAAACTATAATTATATTTGGGTTTTGTTTGTAAAGAAAAATACATCCATATAAAAGCGATTCAATTTCAAAAGTTGTTTCCATGGATAGATCCCAATGTCCAATGTGCAATCAAGTTAGATTTATCTTATTTTAGTTAAGTTGGCAATCCATGTTTTAGGGCACCAATATTGTGACTTCCACTTACAAAAAGTGCAAAAAACAAAGTTGAAATAGACAATGATGATTATACATTTATACCCATCTAGAAATGAACCAACCATTCTAATGATGCATTTAATCCCTAAAAGACCAAGGCCTTTTTCTGTGAAAAAATGCTCAAAATTGTCATTTCTATAACAAAGAGTAAAAACAATAAAAAAAAATTATTTTAGAAAATCTAACCGTGGTCCTTACACCTAACTAGTATGAAGATGTATGGAAAAAAATTCAGAATTTTTGACCGCATAGATTACAAGATGCCAAGATATCTACGTTTAAAGTCGAAAAATGGATTTCGTAGCACATTGCGAGACTAGATTATTTGACATGGAACCTTCTCAATTTTAATTTTTTGCACTACAAATTTTTGACCTTTAAATCTTTCTACTGGATAATTGAATTGAGAATCTAGGGATAAAAAATTTCAAAAAAAAAAAAAATTTATTCCATAAAAAATTGTTAAACAAGAGTTAGTACAAAATAGCAGGAAAATCTAGATTATTAATATCTCTAAGGTGGAATTTAAATGCACTAATCCCAATGGTGAGATTGTTCTAGTAAAACCATGTGGAACATTTTGTTTCTTAAAATTGTAAAAATTGCATTCATAAATGAATCCTACAAGTTATTTTTTCAAGAAAATGCTCCAATTGCCAGAAAACCACGATTGTCCATAACTTTGTCATAACAAATCCAAATGGAATGAAGCATGCTTTCCATGCAAACAAAAATATAAACTATGAGAAAGATTTTTATTTTTTAAATTCAAATTTTTAAAACCTTTTTGTTGCCCCCTCTCCCTCCTTCTCCCCTCTGTTGAGTTGTTTGGGGCATAACTTTTATTCCTGAGCATCGCTTGAAAAAAAAATTATATTTCCATGAACCTAAGTAGTTTTTCTATCATAAAAAAAATTCAAAAAATCAGCACAAAAATTGAAACCGTAGGTACATGCCCAAAATCTATCTTGTCCTCTAAAGGGATAAATGGTCCTTTAGAGGTTAAAAATAGATTTCTACTTTGAATAATTGTGATTTGGGTGGCAACCACATCTTTGTGCAGTAGGATTTATTTAGAAAGACGTAGTTACGTTAACTTCTAAAGTCCCACTGTCCCTACATAAAACAAAACTAATTTTGGAAAGGCTCTTCCAATCTCAAATTTTGTCACGATTATTGAAACTTGTTTATATAATTGAAAATACATTAGGTTTCTCAAAATATAATGTTTATTTCAATTGGTGGTCTACAAGCAAAAATCATGTAATTCAAAACACAAATTACATTTGAAATAAAAAAACAATTATTGTTTTTTATAGACTGTATTATTCTCTACGTTGAAAAATATCATTCATTCCATTTGGATTAGTGATATGAAGGTTAATAGTGTTTCTTGCTTGTAGGCAATCATTGCATCTTTTTGAGAAAATAATATTATGCTACATATGTCTTCCAACTCAATTTTTACAAATTAAAAAAAAAAAGTTCCACAAGGTTTAGTAGGATTTATAGAACAATGTCGTTGTTGGCATTAGTGAGTTTCAATTCCATCTTCAAGCTATTAACCCCTCACAGCCCAAGGGGACGAAATGTGTCCCCTTTTCAGTGTATTTCGAGATACCCTGGGCTGTGAGGGGTTAAAGACTTATTTTATAATCCTTCAATCCTATACATATTTTTTATACTTAACAATCTAAAAGATTGTAAATAAAGTTTTTTTGTTTTCAATAGTATCTTCTAGAGTTCCTACTCCATTCTTGATTATATAATTTTTTTAGATTCAATCTTGGTAGAGAAAATTTTTTAAGTTTACAAGATTCAAAGTCCTATAACCTAATCATACAAGGCGTAAACTGACCCGCTTTACATTACTCTAAACACAAATATCTTGCAATTTGCAGGGTCAAAATTCTTTTAATTAATTTTGACCATTTTCTCTAGAATAGCAATGCAAGATCCTACATTGATGTACGCAAAAAAATCATTTTTCGATATTTTGCTCTTTGCATTAAGAGTGGTAGTTTTGAGTGGACTTTGATAAATCAAAAAGGCCTTGAGATTTTAGGAGTTCACTTTGTTAGAACTCCTACCTTTTGACAATAATTTTCTTGAATTGTTACCAAATTTAACTATTTCAATGCAATGAATAGTGGACATTCTATGAAAAAATTGCATCTATTTCAACCTTGACAAGTCAAAACAACATTTTTCCCAATATCACAATTTTGGGCAAGCTCTATACAATTGGTATCATAACATTACAACCATTGGGATTGAAAATTATTTTCATATTGCCTCTTTCATATTTGATGGATATTTATATGTAGAAAAAATCAATTTAGAATTTCATCTTTTCCACAAACGATATGCAATCATAATAATTACATTAATGGTTTCATCTATTGTAGATCCTAGGGCCGGTTCTCACTATGGCCAAAGGTCAAGAGGCCGTGGGTTTTGACCAATCAAATTTCAAGTATCCAAAAATATGGCCTTTCCATGACACTAGACGGCCTAGTGCAAAGTGGCAAGCTCCTTCCTAATTGCCTACATGGGAGCAAACTATCTACATAGCAAGGGACTCTCAAAGTATTTAGAATTTTTTTTAAATCGGTTTACTTTTTAACATGCTCCCAATTGGATATCTACCTTGGCCATTTTTTTTTAATCCTATTTTTTACCCAAAAATGAGAAGTGAGAGCTACAATTTGGACATGTCGAAGGTCTACTAACATTACAAGGACTCACAATGAGCTTTTTTGAAAATGGCAATATGTCGGTTACACAGAAGGGGGCAAAGTGACCTTCGTTTGTGCGAAGACTAGTTACAAAGAGGAAAAATATTTCCTACATGCATCTTTTGGTCCAATGTGAGCGCAATCTTCTCTAGAAAAATAGCATTTGGGCGAGGGGGATTTGATGAATTTTTTGGAATTACTAAAAATGAAAAAGGTCCATAGCCCTTTTTTCTACTATTTTATGCTCCAACGTCTTTCCTTGATTTTTCTGTGTAGTGCTTGAAGCAAAAATTGACGAAAGTTGAAAGAGGTTAGAGAACCCTAAGGGTTTTATAGCCTAAATGCGATTTAACCTATAAAACCTTCTTTCAATAAGAAAGTGCACATTGGATTCTTCAATATTTTGGTGATAAACAATTCATAGCAGGATGCTTTCAGAGCCTCTTGTCATGCCAACTTCAAAATTCATAACTAATTCCACAAGAATCCAAAAAATATGCATAAATTTGAGTTATATGTGGATTCTATTTATCTTTCAAGGAGCATGTAATTAAAGATAGATAAGCCTATTAAGTATTAACACCCTTATTTGCAATCTAAACATCTTGGAAACAACTCCATAAGGTCAAATATTTTACAAAATTGAGTGCTTGCTTTACAAAGCAAACCCAAGTGAAATTATAATTTTTTAGTTAAAATTTTTATTTCTATGAATTTTTGAAGTGTTATGCCATGAAATTAAAAAACCACTCACAATTCATAAATGTCTTGTAAACAACCCATAACCGCTTTTCTTTGAATTCAATGGTACTTAATCTTGAATGCCTAGTTGAGTAGTTGGTGACTGAGGAAATCATCCTTTTTGGCACTATATGACATCATTTACTCTTTTAAAAAACCCAAAAGTGCTCAATGGAGACCAAACTACTATGCATGATCTCCTCTTTTTGCACAAATTCCAAGGATGAACAATTGCACTTTGTCCTAAGGAGAAAGATTTTTTGCCATTCGTTGACCCCAAAACGGTCACAACATTGTTTACAGGTTAAGTATTCACCATTAAACTTACGTACTGACATGTTCTTTCTTGTTGGCATTACCCCCTAACTGCCCAGTCGACCATATACAATCGATCAAAAATTTCAAGCTCAATTTTGGTTGGGTAGTTAAATTCCTTTGATTATTTTTAAAAAAATTGGGCAGTTTTGAGGGTTTACCATTGAAAACTTTCATTATTCAGTGAAAAAAGGACATATTTGATTATTGAGAGGTCTTCAAAGGCATATATGTCCATGAGTGGAAGAGTAAAACTTGCTACATTAGATGTTTTTTCAGCCCCGCAAGAGCCTGTTTATGGGGTATTCCTTGAATCTATTCTCTGCACAAGAAACCAACGACTATTGGTCTGAAAAAAAAAAATTGCATAAGGTTGAGATCTCTTGCTAGAACAATCTCATCATTAAGATTAGTGTATTTCAATTCCATCTCAGAGCTATTAATAATTTAGATTTTCCTTCAATCTTGGACCTACTTCTACTTAACAATTTTTTTATGAGTGAAGATTACGTGTATTTTTATTGAATTTCCATGTATTTTTATTGATCATTCTGAATTTTATTGATCATTCTGTAATACACATAATATTTTTATTGATTACGTGTATTTTTTTGATCATTCTGAATTTTATTGAGTTGAAATCTTATTCAATATTCATTTTTTTCAAAATGACAAGAAGAAATGATCATTCACAACTTAATCAAATATACATGTCCTATTTATAAATCTATGTTGGTAATTTGGCTAGCATTATGCTAAGCCCATTTCGGCTAGTTTTAATGAGAAGCATGCAATTAATACTACAAACCACGTACAGATGTGCTATGGTATGAAGAAAATTGCATCTCTTGTTTGTRTTTGGCTACTCCACCAAACCTTTTTTTCTATAAATAGTTCATGAGATTAGTAATGATGGAGATCCTTTTTGCTTTTGCACATGCACATTGACATTAGTTTTAGGCTGAAAGTGAGAACACCRCAGACGCAAACAAATAATCCATTATTGAAATTTATGACCCTCTATTGCCTACATGATATTTTCAAAGATCATGAGCCATGCTCTCAATGCATCCACAATTTACGTGACAAAAGAACCACACAAATATATTTGTAACTTAGAAGCGCACGGATATTTTCAAGCTAAAATTATTCCAAAACTACAGTCACGAATTGACAATACAACAATTTCAAAGCTTCAAAACTTTATTGTGCCTTAYTAGCTTCAAGAAGTACTTGTTCCTTTTGGTTTCTTTTATACCAGATCGTTCTTTTCAAAAAACTTATTAAGTTGAGTGCATCATGGCCTTTCATGGTGCATAAAATGTATAAACGTCATAACTAACAATGCTTTCTTTGAAAAGTTAGTAATAAAAACTCATTCATTTTTAGTCAAAGGGAAGAAARTTTGTTTTTCGATTCAAAATATCAAAAGAAAG
Organism: Pleurozium schreberi; assembly: GCA_006891605.1. NCBI lineage: Eukaryota > Viridiplantae > Streptophyta > Bryopsida > Hypnales > Hylocomiaceae > Pleurozium > Pleurozium schreberi. The sequence goes on along the minus strand of VACF01001743.1, from coordinate 506,846 downwards.
TTTTTGTGTTTTTTATATAATTAACTTAGGATACATTTTAAAGCTCGATCCCCGTTGAGTCTTCACTGTAATTAGTTGTTGATGTGAAAATTTTACAGAATGTAAGAAAGCAGCTCATTCAATCTCGTTAAGTAAGATGGATTGTCCATGATGTGGCTCATCTTGTGTTGAAGAATTTGAGGCTTCTAGAAGCACTTTTGGGTTTCACCAACTCATTCCAAATTTTGCCCCAATGACCCTCCATTCAGGCTACACGACTTTGCATGATATCTGATGTACTCCTTCATAGACTCAACAACTTCCATGGTGAATTACGTTAAATTGGCGGTATTTTTGTGCCATTTTAATAAAATCTTGTGCCATTTTACAATATTATCGCCAATTTTACGAAATTCACCATTTTCCTTGTTTTTGGATATTATTCTTGCGTTAGAAGACCACATACCACAAAACGTAGAAGCTTTCAATCTACCATGCATACTTGGAAAGGGAGAGCCATATGAATAATTTTCGATGAGACGAGTCAAGACAAAAAGTCATGAAACACTAAATAGACATCCAATCTTTCGATTACCAACTTGACTGACAACTATATTGCAAGTGAGAACACAATCCAGACCAATTGATACACAGGGAAGAATAGACGTCAAGTTACCTCTACCACAGGTGTAGCAAGCTCAAAGTGGGAAGACAAGAAAAGCCTACTGAAATTTAAAACGCAAGCTTGAGAAAGCGTGGCTTTAAGAGTTGATTGCACTTCGAGGGATGCATCTTGAGCTGATTGCACTTTAAGTTCTTGAAACATTTTGCAGTAAATCTTCATAGAAAGAATTATGTACCTCGTTCAAGTGTTTTCAAATCCCACCAAATTTGAAGCACTCTAATGCAAGAACCATTCTCAGACTTGCTTGCATTAAAGTACACATACCTTGTTGTTGTGAGGATGCACGAGCAACTGGGAGCTTCTCTYGTGGTTGTACAACACTCCAGCTACGGAATGGTGCAAAGCAAAGACTCCCGAAACTCCAAACTCCAAGCAGATCCTACTTCTATGGAACTCTAGATACAAGCTTTTTTATACATTCTATGAGTAGATTTTTTGGCTTTGGAGCTTCCTAATCAAATATTTTTGCTTTACTGAGCTTGAAATTAAAATTTTATGTGTTGAAGATTCAAGTTGAGGATTAGGGGAAAAAATTCAAGAAAAATACACTTGATATTCAATCATTAAAAAATTGTTAAGTAGAAGTAGGTCCAAGATTGGAAAAAAAACTAAATGGTTAATAGCTTTAAGATAGGATTGAAACACAACAATCCCAACGGTGAGATTGTTTTAGCAAGTAAACTTAACCTTGTCCAACAATTTTTTCTTTTAAATTGTGAAAATTGCATTTAGAAATGAATCCTATGTTATTTTTCAAAATGATGCTTAGATTGCCTAAAAAGCAAGATTGTTCATAACTTCCTCATTATTAGGCCAAATAAAATGAATCAAAGCTTCAAATGTATACAAAATTATAATCTTTGAGAAAAAAAAAAAGAATAATTAAAAAAATATCATATTTTTGTGATTTTTTATTTCTACCCGACGAACTGAAATTTATGCATAGTATGGCATAACTTTTGCCCCCAGGCACCGATTGAGACAAAAATTATATTTTCAGCAAGCTAATGTGGTTTTCTATCATCAAAAAAAGTTCCAAAAAGTCATGTCAAAAATTAAGATCAAACGAGCCTGCCCAAAATCCCAAGTGTCCCCACAGAGGACACTTGGGACTTTAGGGATTAAACAAAAAAGACTTTTCAAAGATCTTCCAAAGTTCCAAGTAAGGATCTAATTGAGGACATGTGCTTTCTTAAAGATAACAATATAACATAAGCCTACTTCCAACAAGATTTTTCAAAAAGCACTTGCATTAAGACATTACTATGCATATTGGTGTGGCAATTTGATCATGGGGTGATTGCAAGAAAGACCGCCCGGTTTTTGTAGTGTTTTCCATAGTACTCATAATTTTTTTGGGAGTACTGTATAATTAGAAAAACAATTTAAAAAAAATATAAAAATATGTTTAATGTATACACCTTTAAGAAGAAGCTACCCTAAGAAGGAAAAGTGTAGAAATATTCTTTGAGTAGGAGAACTAAAAAAGTGCAAAATTTCATGAAAATTGGTGTTTTGACGTTTTAATTTGTCAAAAATAGGAATAAAGAAATTTCAAAGAAACTAAAAGTTGGCCATTTGGAAAGACTTCTTGGTGAAGATATTGTACCAAAAGAATGATCTTCAAATTATTATCAATGTTCAAAACTAAGCGGACAAAGGAGCCCTGTTTGCATGAACATAGAGGACATAAAATAATATTGTTGTAAATTCCCTTCGGTGTATTTATGCATCCTAGTGTAGGAATAGACCACAAAAATTTCAGCTCTAGATCATTAATTTTGGATACTCCCCAGTACTAAAAAACCCTAAACCGCAAAGTGTGACAAATTAGCTAAATTCAAATTTAAATACAAAATGATTTTTAAAAAACTCTGAAAAATAAGGGATCTAATAACAATCAAGTTAGCCATCTCCGATAAAAATTTCACATTAATTTGATTCATGCTTCAAAAGTTATAGCACATGACAACTCTGTCATTCCAATTGTGACGCAAAATAGTACTAGTCTWTCTTGCAATCACCCCATGTGCCGTACCAATGTGCAATGTAGATTGTAGAGACAAGGCTAAGTTTGTTAGCCAAGCTTTTAACAACTATTTAAAATGTCAAGGTAGGAGGCTCATAAACTGCTCATCTAAGGGTAGGTCCACCCTTTTCAGGTGTTTTCTTTGATGGAAATATTTTTAGCATTTTTTTTGACAAAGAGAAATAGATTTAGATTGTACCACAAGTCATTTTGTATTTTTTGAAGCATTTTTGAATTAATTATGAATTTTCAAACAAGATGAGTAATAGGTCCCTATTTATGACCCTAGGTCTTCCTTAAATTGTTCACTTGCAACTTCTATAGAGAAATGGAGAAAGCAAAGAGAATGAGTGGCTCTTGCAATAAATAATTCTTTTTTATTGATCCAATTAAAGACTATAGAAGGTTCATTTGAAGACCATCTCATGTCTGTTGCAGGCTAGTCTATATGGGCGGTTCTAAATGCTTTCTTGCTTTTAGAGACTCCTACCTTAAAGAGGTTGTGATCTACTATGAAAAACCCATCATTTGATTCAAATTTGTTTTAAGTAACTTCTATTAGTATTTGCAAAGGGAAAAATTGCCTTTGAAAATTGTAGCAAAATATTAGTGTGGCAATAACGCAAGTGAATGATCATAGGCAAGGGCCTCTCCACTTTGCACTTTGGTAACTTTGACACTCCTAGGAATTCTCCTTAAAGTGCACCATCAAATTAATGTTGAATTAACAATTGCCTACATACAAGATGGATTCAACTTCCTAGGGCRTATTTCAAATTCTTAAGTTCAATGGATAAAGTTTCTAGTGAGCCTTCAATCTAAGACTGCTCAATTTAAAGCAAAAATAAATAAATAGTACGAATGCAATAGAAGTCACCTATCTGTGCATGGTCAAGCACTTCTCTTTTCTATAGCTAAAAGTTGTAAGAACACAACAGCTAGATAAACCCTCTCCATAGTCACTCCTATGCCGGCGAATGCAATTATGCAAATGATGCTCCAAATAAAAATTCACTAAACTAAACCACACAACAAGCCATTTCTAAGGTAAGCACATGTAATTGTCTTCAGACCAAAAGGACCACTATAGGTTCTTGCATAAAATGTATACAATTTGAACCTAAGAGTCTCGGGTTCATTCTAGAGATTCTTATAAACAACACATTGAAATTCATAATTTATTACAAATTACAATATCCAAAATCTGCAATTAAATATGTTGGAAGCTTCTTTTAGTAGCCAACAACAAATGTAAAGAAAAATTACGTTAATGTTAGTTATGATAGGAACCACATCCACATGCTTATATTGGAGCTTTAAGAATCACATGCTTATGTAAGTTGAGAGTTCAAGAAAGAAACGATTTTGTAACATCATCCATGCGATTACAACGTCAAGATTTCGAGGAAGCACTGTGGCCAAAGATGCAGCAAATTGGGAAAAATGATCGACTGCAGAGACGAAATGAATTCTTTAGCTAGGCCTTGCATTTCCACACGTGAATTGCGAAACCCACAATCAGTACACAGTACACACTCTTAGGGAGTGCATTCTTGTACAATAACAAAAATTATTTATATGGTGTGGAATGTCGAGAAATTAGTGAGGGGCAACCTAATTTCACTATTTAGTGTAGATGTCTCCAATTCAAGATGTCTCTAATCTAGACGTACAAGCTCTGTCAAACTTTCCCAACTCTAGAGTACAATTCTGGCCCTGGTAAGTCCAATTCAGACTTGTTAGTGATGTACTCCACATAGAAGAGCTCAGCTTTGGGTTTGGGTTGTTAGCATGTTCCATGGCCTCCTAATCAGTGTTTACACGTGATTGTGGCTTAATCTAACAGCATTTAGAACTTGGTCAAAACTTGGTACTTGCTACGAAAAATGAGAACAATAGAGTGTTTAGTTTTTAGATCCCAGCACATTTAAACAGTGTTGGTGGGCAGTTTGGGCTAATTGATCACTCTAGAGACCACCTGATGGCGGATTTTTAACAACCAAGCTGGTGATGTTAGGATGTCTTTTCCTTTGTAAGTTTTCTGCCGCCTGTCACTCACTGACACTGTCACTCACTGACACTGTCACTCACTGACTCTGTCACTCACTGACTCTGTCACTCACTGACTCTGTCACTCACTGACTCTGTCACTCACTGACTCTGTCAATCTTTAAGGTGGAATTAAAATGCACTAATCCCAATGGTGAGATTGTTCTAGCAAGAAAACTAAACCATGTGGAACCTTTTGTTTCTTAAATTTTTAAAAATTGCATTCAGAAATGAATCCTACAAGTTATTTTTTCAAGAAAATGCTTCAATTGCCATAAAATCAAGATTGTCCATAAATTTTTCATAACAAATCCAAATGGAATGAAGCATGCTTTCTATTCAATCAAAAATGTAAACTACACTAGTAGAAAATTCAGTTTTTCTGTTGATTTGGTCGCGTTGATCCGGTCACATTTTGACAGAAAAATTGAATTTTCTACTAGTGCTATGAGAAAGATTTTTTTTTTTTTAAATTCAAATTTTTAAAACCTTTTCATTTTGCCGCCTCTTCCTCCCTCTCCCCTCTGTTGAGTTGTTTTGGGCATAACTTTTGTTCCCGAGCATCGATTGAAAAAAAAATTATATTTCCATGAACCTAAGTAGTTTTTCTATCATAAAATAAAATTCAAAAACTTAGGACAAAAATTGAAACTGTAGGTACATGCCCAAAATCTATCTTGTCCCTCGAAGGGACAAATCGTCCTTTAGAGGTTAAAAATAGATTTCTATTTTTAATAATTGTGATTTGGGTGGCAACCAAATTAGACTTTGTGAAATAGGATTTATTTAGAAAGACATGGTTACGTTAACTTCTAAAGTCCCACTGTCCCTACAGAAAACAAAACTAATTTTGGAAAGGCTCTTCCAATCTCAAATTTTGTCACTATTATTGAAACTTGTTTATATAATTGAAAATACATTAGGTTTCTCAAAATATAATTTTTATTTCAATTGGTGGTCTACAAGCAAAAATCATGTAATTCTAAACACAAATTACATTTGAAATCAAAAACAATTATTTTTTTCTTATAGATTGTATTTTTCTCTTCGCTGAAAAGTTTCATTCATTCTATTTGGATTAGTGATATGAAGGTTAATAGAGCTTCTTGCTTGTAGGCAATCATTGCATCTTTTTGAGAAAATAATATTATGCTACATTTGTCTTCCAACTCAATTTTTACAATTTAAAAAAAAATAAAGTTCCACAAGGTTTAGTATGATTTATAGAACAATGTCATTATTGGCATTAGTGAGTTTTAATTCCATCTTCAAGCTATTAAAGACTTATTTTATAATCCTTCAATCTTATACATATTTTTTATACTTCACAATCTAAAAAAATTGAGAATAAAGTTTTTTTGTTGTCAATATTATTTTCTAGAGTTCCTACTCCATTCTTGATTATATAATTTTTTTAGATTCAATCTTGGGAGTGAATAAATTTTAAGTTTAGAAGATTAAAAGTCCTATAATCTAGTCATCCAAGGTGCAGACCGCCCTGCTTTATATTACTCTAAACACAAATATCTTGCAATTTGCCTGGTCAATTTTTTTTTAATTAATTTTGACCATTTTTTCTAGTATAGCAATGCAAGATTCTACATTGATGTAGGCAAAAAATTATTTTTTGATTTTTTGCTCTTTGCATTAAGATTGGTACTTTTGAGTGGACTTTAATAAATAAAAAAGGCCTTGAGATTTTAGAAGTTCACTTTGTCAGAACTCCTACCTTTTGACAATAATTTTCTTAAATTGATACCAAATTTAACTATTTCAATGCAATGAATAGTGGACATTCTATGAAAGAATTGCATCTATTTTAACCTTGATAGGTCAAAATAACATTTTTGGCTACATAACAATTTTGGACAAGCTCACTACAATAGATATCACAATAATACAACCAGTGGGATTGAAATTTTTCAACTCCATAATTGAATTCTTAACAGTTTAGTATTTTAAGCCATACTCTATTTCTTTCTACTCATTGTTTTTTTTCAAGCATGAAATTCWATGTGAAATATTTTTTATTTGAAATATTTATATGTATTCCCAACTTGTTTCTTCAACATATTATGATAAATAACCTGTTTTAGGTTCTTTCACATTTTGTGTAAAAAGTTTGAAACATGAAATCTAATCATTTGGAAAGAATCGAAAATAATTCTTTTAGAAATTCAAGTGACTTGATTTTGCAATTGGTAAGGTTTTTAATTCTAAAATTTGAGGAGGGTGTACTCTTCCAAGTAAACTATTTAAAAGATCCTACAATTGGATTTGTTAACATATAAATATGAATGAAGATTTTAGCCTTGCTTTGGGTTTAAATACTATAAAGCATTTTTGGCCTTAAAGCATTGAAACTTTTAGGGGTTAAATGAGTGACATAAAAAATATGAATGAAATTTGGGTGAGTCTAGTCAATCTTTAGCTACTTGGTCAATGTACTTTAAATATTCATAACAATTCTCATACTCCTATTCTACACTTTAAATATTCATAACAATTTTCATACTCCTATTCTACCTTACTAGAACAATATAAATTATTTTCTAGAGGGCTGCCCCTCTCTAATAGCACCCAAATAGGGCTCTCCCTCTCTACTAGCACCTTGGTTGGCTACAAACAACTCCTAACTAAGGTCAGCCCATACATAGGGCTCACACATGAGTGCCTTAGTGTTCTACTCACTAATCTCAACATTTTTTACCCAAAAATGAGAATTGAGAGCTACAACTTGAACATGTCGAAGGTCTACTAACATTACAAGGACTCACAATGAGCTTTTTTGAAAATGGCAACATGTCGGTTGCACACAAGGGGTCAAAGTGACCTTTGTTTGTGCGAAGACTACAAAGAGGAAAAATATTTCCTACATGAAGCTTTTTGTGCAATGTGAGCGCAATCTTCTCTAGAGAAACGGCTTTTGGGCGGGGGGAATTTTTGGATTTTTTTGTTAGTACTAAAAATGAAAAAGGTTCATAGCCCCTTTTTCTACTATTTTATGCTCCAACTGCTTTCCTTGATTTTTCCGTGTAGTGCTTGAAGGAAAAATTGACGAAAGTTGAAAGAGGTTAGAGAACCCTAAGGGTTTTATTACTTTTATAGCCTAAATGCGATTTAAACTATAAATCCTTCTTTCAATAAGAAAGTGCACATTGGATTCTTCAATATTTTGGTGATAAACAATTCATATCAGGATGCTTCTAGAGCCTCTTGTCATGCCAACTTCAAAATTCATAACTAATCCCACAAGAATCCAAAAAATATGCGTAAATTTGAGTTACATGTGGATTCTATTTATCATTCAAGGAGCATGTAATTAAAGATAGATAAGCCTATTAAGTATTAACACCCTTATTTGCAATCTAAACATCTTGGAAACAACTCCATAAGGTCAAATATTTTACAAAAGTGAGCGCTTGCTTCACAAAGCAAACCCAAGTGAAATTATAATTTTTTAGTTAAAATTTTTATTTCTATGAATTTTTGAAGTGTTATGCCATGAAATTAAAAAACCATTCACAATTTATAAATGTATTGTAAACAACCCATAACCTCCTTTCTTTGTATTCAATGGTATTTAACCCTCTCGTTAACCCTTGAATGGCTATATGGTGACTGAGGAAATCATCCTTTTTGGCACTATATGACATCATTTACTCTTTTAAAAAACCCAAAAGTGCTCAATGGAGGCCAAACTACTATGCATGATCTCCTCTTTCAAAATTCCAAGGATGAACAATTGCACTTTGTCCTAAGGAGAAAGTTTTTTGCCATTCGTTGACCCAAAAATGTCCACAACAATGTTTAAAGGTTAACTATTCAGTATTAAACTTAAAGACTGATTTGTTCCTTCTTATTGGCATTTCCCCCTAAGTGCCCAATCGATCATATACAGTCGATCTAAAATTTCAAGCTCAATTCTCGATGAGTAGTTAAATTCCTTTGATTATTTAAAAAAAATTGCTCAATTTTGAGGGGTCACTATTGAAATTTTTCATTTTTCAGTGAAAAATGGACATATATGATTATTGAGAGGTCTTCAAAGGCTTATATGTCCATCAGTGGAAGAGTACAACTTGCCAATTTTACTTCATTCCCTGGCTTTTAGCAAAGTTTTCCAAATTCACTTGGTTTGAGAACTAAAAAATTGTACTTATTCAATTGCTTTGAAAATGGTCCCAATGGAAAGAATAAAGTGTTTCCATGATTTTCACCATTGAAAATTCAATTATGCAAGTGTTGATTTAAAGCTATTTGCAACTTCTACTTATAAAAAGAATTTCATTTCAACAATTGCAAGGTGAGTTGTGTAATGTGTTTGATAGCTTTATTGCAATATATAGCTCTAACTTGCAATATAAGACATTGAATTTAGAATGTGCTTTTTCCATTCAGCATGGTTGGAAAATTAAGACAAGAAATAAGTAAGGAGAAGGTTTTGCATAGACAAGTAATATAGTTAAAAAATGACGGATGCTCTCATGTGTGAATAATTAGTCATTATCTTAATCCTAGTATATTAAAACATTTTTACTCCTATCATTGGCAATAATAAAATTTAGTACAATTCAAGTTTTTTCAATTTTTTTTCATTTTTTTCACTATCCTAGAAAATAGCAACTTTCCACAATTTCTATCCAAAATGTGAATTGGTACTTTAGGTGTTAATTTTAGGATTAGAAGTAGTGTTAGGACCACAATCATATTGATATATTGGTTGTCCTAGAGGCCCATATTCTTGTCTTCTACATCCCGAATCCAATCAACTTCACCTCAAAATAATTCACAAGATTCAAAGCCATTTGACTTTAAAACCAACAATATTTTGTGCTTTGTAGCCACAATGAGTTCAACCCTTGTCCTATGCATTGGATGATGTGAAGAGTCACATGTAGAACAAATGCTTAACTCCATCATGAGCTCCATTTCATAAAAATCCTCAAGCYTTTGGTCATTGTCACAATAAATAATCTCACAATACTAATGAGTTTGTGAATTTGTGATCAATATGGATGAAATGCACCACTACGCTTGGGTCTCTAAAAATCTAAATTTCTCATCAATTCCATGGAAAAACCTATTCAATATGTCCATCCATTGGCGTACTAGCACCACCACTTGCACGACCTCCAACTTCAAAGTAGCCTTTGCTCTCCATTTGCATAATAGTTGAGTTTCCTTTCATTATAGGATTGCACGAGAGATTTTTGAAGTATCAAAATGAATTTGTTCAAATGTTTTGTCCAACTTCACCAACAAATATCTAGCAAGACACTACATCCAAGCTCCACTTAGCAATCCAATAATTTGATTTTGACTTTAGGTTTATCAATAGGTCCAAAATCTTTGTTTGAATTTCTTTACGATCTTCATATATAGATTCTTGTTTGTTGTTGGTTCAAACAAAAAAGACTTTTCAAAGATCTTCCAAGTAAGGATCTAAGTGGACACGTGTGCTTTCTTAAATGTAACAATATAACATTAGCCTACTTTCCAAAAGATTTTTCAAAAAGCACTTGCATTAAGACATTATTATGCATATTGGTGTGGCAATTTGATCATGTGCCATACTAATGTGCAATGTAGACTGTAGAGACAAGGCTAAGATTGATAGCCAAGCTTTTAACAATTGTTTTAAATGTTAAGGTAGGAGGCTCATAAACTGCTCATCTAAGGGTTGGTCCACCCTTTTCACGTGTTTTTTATGATGGGAATATTTTTAGTATTTCTTTTTGACAAAGAGAAATAGATTTAGATTGTAATACAAGTCATTTTGTATTTTTTGAAGCATTTTTGAATTAATGATGAATTTTCAAACAAGATGAGTAATAGGTCCCCATTTATGACCCCAGCTCTTCCATAAACTGTTAACTTGCAACTTCTATCGAGAAATTGAGAAAGCAAAGTGAATGAGTGGTTGTCTTGCAATAAATAATCTTTTTTCATTGATCCGATTAAAGACTATATACTACGAGAGAAAGGGGTGTTTTAAGTGAATTTTTAAGTATAGTTCTAGACACAAGATTTTAAGTAACGACCTTTAAGGAGACATTCAGTAAAAATTTACTTAAAATACATGCATTTACACTCAACTTCCTAGGGCATATTTCAAATTCTTAAGTTCAATGGATAAAGTTTCTAGTGAGCCTTCTAAGACTGCTCAATTTAGAGCAAAAATAAATGAATAGTACAAATGCAATAGAAGTCACCAATTTGTGCATGGTCAAGCAGGGTGATTGCAAGAAACACTTGTACTATTTTGCGTCACACGTTGCTTGTAGAAGTTGTTTTTGTCTCTAACTTTTGTAAAAATGCTCAAAAGAGTAAGAAATTTGGAATCAAGCTTTGTGATAGTATGGAAAATAAACATGAATTTTTTCAATTTTAATAAAATTACTTAAGTGACCGAAATTGAATTTTGATTATATGTCACACTTGCAATTTTGTTCTTCCGTTCAAGAAATGGGCTTGCTCTTTTCTTTTTCCAAAAAGAATCCAACGTGCGCCGTCGCTGTCGGTCATGAACTGGCTGGCTAGCAGGCACTGCGCGCGGTGGCGTGCTTGTCATCTCGGCTGCAGGGAGAGCTACTGTCATATTGAAAACGGATTAGTGACGTGCGTGGGCAAAACCTGCAACGCTCCTTGTTTCCTCTGCCACACTTTCATTGCCGACTATCCTTGTCCGAAAGCTTTATGCCACGTGGGCACTACTCGGCCAGTCAGTGTGGTTGGTAAATTATATTCTCAAGGCTCTAAATAACCGACTCGAACTTACTTAACTAATGGCGTGAGTCCTGCTTCAAATCGATCACTAATCAAACTCCGTTTTACTAAGTCCATGTTGTGCAGCTAATCTCTCTTCATCCCTTTGTTGGTTTAGCCTTTAATTTACTCCGTCATGCCTGTTATACTATCAATCTCGAATTGCATGCTCTGTATGGAAACTGATCGTCAGTTCTAGTGTTGTGTATATATCGATCTTAATTAGTTTCTTTCTTAATTGATTTTGATTTTCCATTGAGTGTCTTGCTCGATCAGCAGACTGGGATTGAGATCAATTATTGTAAGTCCGGCCTGTTGCTTTCTTGCTTCGATGGGGTTTCAAATGTTGGTGAGCTCAAAAGCGATCGGACGTCGACACTGGAATCGTACGTACCAAAGCTTCGTGGATTTGCTAACTGATAGACTTAGATCGAGCTACGATCTGCAAGCTCAATTATATTCAAAAAGCGCTGTAAGCTGCTACAGTAACTAAATACGTTACAGTTCTGTCATTGATACCAGTAATCAATAATGATATAAAAAAGGTTTAAAACCAGTCTAAGTTAAGAGAGTTTTAAGAGTTTAGAAAGGATTGAAGAATGAAGTGGAACCGGAGTTTCGCATAATTTAGGAGGTAGTAATGGCTCAGTTGAAATGGTCAACACCGTTTAATTTCCTGATTATTTTCCTCCATGGAAAACTCCTAAAAAGCTCCCTGCTTCATATTATTTCAATCAGTGATCGAATTCCGGTGCGTGTGAAATCACCTTGACCACTTCTAGGTATGACTGAATTCTGCAGTACGTACCATCAAAATGAGGATGAAATAATGTGCAAAGAGTGGGTGAGCTATGAGCATCGCAAGCAAACTAAATGGGAGATTGGAAGATCGTTTTTAAGACCTGTGGCTTCGCAACTCACTGAATGGGAGAATGGCAGCGGGTAGCCGACACTTGGAATAGACCAGTTTCTTGTTTTTCTTTTTGTTTTCAAAAATTATTTATGAAGTGCCAAAGTGGTATGTAATATGAATTGTTATACTGATGCTCTTTATTTCCAAAATTCATCCACAAATTGGATAGAAAATGTCACAAATGTTAGCACATATCACAAATCCATAATTTTGTTTTCATCCACAACGTGGCCATTTCATCACCATATATATATTTTTAATTTGAAGTTTTCTAGCAAATTTTTTGTCCTTTTAATAATATTTGTGTTCCAAGGACCCTACCAAGGGCATGGTGCAAGGCCCATTACTTAAGTGCAAATGGTGCCAAATAGCTTGAAAAAAACCCCATTGGAATAGATTGTATTGATGACCCTAAATCGCTAATGCGATTCATTATTGTTGACATGAGAGTGATGAGATCAACAATTCAGATTGAAGTCTTTATTCATTTGCAAGTGAAGTGTTTCTAAATTTTTTGTTTTAGGCTTCATTTTATGCTTTAATTTGGGTGGTGAATTCACAAAAATTGAAATTTGGTAATAAATATATAGAATTATTTGGTTTAATATTTATTTGGAGTGGCTTTAAGTTATAATTTGGATGTTCACTAACTTCACTTGCTCATGGTATCATTGATATGCAGAATCAGTCAGTGAGTCCTCTGGCGTCACACTAATTAAATATTCTTCCTCTCACAACACTCACTGACACGGCGGCAGAGCCCGTGTCAAGTCATCCACGTGAAGACCCTGCCCTTGGAAAATGAAATTCCACCAGTAAGTAGTAACTTACCAGAAGCCAACAGATTCTGATTTCGAAGGGGGTAACTAAGTTAATGGGGCCGGCCTCTTACAGGAAGTGACCCCCACTTGCTCGATGTCAGTGTCAGCCGGTACAATAACTCAGTTTACCGGGGCTGGCCTGCTGCCTGGGTGAAAGTCACTTCTACAACTTGGACTAGTAACCGACTCTCATGCAAGGGCCGGGGTGAACTCGGTCACTCGGGAAAATGCTGATTTTTTTTTACTTTCCACTCAGGATAAAATTTGGAAATTTTGAATTCATACTTGCAATCAGAGGCTCTAAATTAGGCAGGGTAGGTGCGCAGGGTAAATTAATCAAGCATCGAATAGGGGGATTCTTATTTTACTTGTACCCATYCAAGCGAGGGGGCCAAGTTACCCCGTCTCATGCACGTAAGGTAGGGTGTGACCCTCTTCTGTAAGTGTCTTCTAATAGAAAGGTACATTTTTCTCTCTGTAGAGGCTCTAAATTAGACAGGAAAGGTGTTTAGGGTAAAGTCATCAAGCATAAAATAGTTTTTTTTTTTAATTTTTTAATTTTTTCTTTCACCATTGGAATGATTTAGAGGGGCCAAAGTGAGGAGGCCACGTCCCCTTGGCCCATGCTAGGAAGGTGGGGTCTACCCCTCCTCTGCAAGTGACCTCTAACAGAGAGGTACATTACTCTTTCTTCAATGTATCCAAAGTGTACATTTCAAAAGGTGTGCCATGGACGCTTTTAGTGGGCGCTTTTAGTGGTTACTATGTTTCAACTTCAAAATTCAAAACTTCTTCCATAAGGGTTCCAAAAATATGAAACAATTTGGATTACATGATTTCCAATTCCATTTTTCTTCCTACATAAAATCTACTCAAAAAAATTTCAAGGAGTTTAGCTTTCATGTAAATGCAATCAGCTCTTGAAAGGTTGTTTTAACCCCTAAAGTCCCATTGTCCCCTCGAAGAACAATTTGGATTTGAGGCGGGTTCCTATGACCTTTATTTTTTATGAAATTGTTTTAAACTTTCTCATAAGATAGAAAAACTGATTATTTTTGAGGGAATATAATTTTTGTTTCAATTGGTGCCCGGGAGCAAAAGTTAGACACCAAAAGCCCAGAATTGAACTCGGCGAGCAACAAAATGTTTTGGGCAAAATTCAAAATTAAAATTTATAAATATTTTTTTCTAAAATGATATATTTTTTTCTACATGTGAAGCTTTGATTCATTCTATTTGGACTAGTAATGAGAAAGTTGTGGACAATCTTGTTTTTCAGGCAATCTAAGCATCTTCTTGAAAAAAAAAAACTTATAGCATTCATTTCTTAATGCAATTTTCACACTTTTTCAAAAAAAATTGTTGGACAAAGTGAAGTTTACTTTCTAGAACAATCTCACCATTTGGATTATTTTGTTTCAATCCCATCTTAAAGCTATTAACCATTTAGTTTTTCTTTCAATCTTGAACCTACTTCTACTTAACAATTTTTTAAAGATTGAAAATCAAGTGGGTTTTTTTTGAGTTTTTTTTTTCTAGAACTTCAATTCAATTCTTCAACATAAAAAAATATTCGATTCAAAGTCTGTAGTGCAAAAAAATTTGACAAATGACACTCAAAGTCATCCAAAATTCCAATCCACTATTCAAAAAAACTCTCTTTTTCCACTTTGAATGCTATTATCTTCCGATCTATAAGGTYAAACTTCATGAAATTTTTACCACATGATCCAAGACAAGTGAAGTACAAGATCCTATGGTTAGATTTTGGAAAAAATTCATTATTTGTTTTTTTGGATGAATGCAACAAAAATGACAATTTTAAGTGGTTTCTGACAAAAAATAGCCTTGGGACTTTAGGGGTTAAGAGTAAACTATTTTAGTCCAATGCATCTTGGGGCTATGAACAAATAAGACTATTGTTTTGTACAAGTGCCTATATTAAATTCTATATGCCAACTGTGATAAGATAACAACACTTGTGATGACAAATTGAGTATCAATGGAGCTACCATATTGTCAAACTATCTAAGTTTTTGTTGGATAGTCTTGAAAGTTGAAAGTCATAAGGAGATTTTACATTCTCTTGGTATGCATTTTGGAGGCACCATATGACTAAGCTATAAATTTTTAAAGTGGTGAAATTAGATGAATCCACAATTGACCCTAGACTCTCATCAATAGAAATTGTGCATTTTGAACAAAAATCTATATTATTCATCAAATTTAGTAACATGGCACAATTACATATTTTTACTTTGATTTCTCTTAGATGAACCATTACTTTTATATGTGAAAATTTCCATTGAAGATTGAACACGCCCATTGAATATTGAACACGCCAATTGAAGATTGGATACTTTGAGACTCTATTTCAAGCTTGGAAGACCTTCATATGATGACCCTTAAACAATGACACGGATTTGGAAATRTAAAAAGAGTGATCATCAAAATAGGTCACCTTCCTATGGTGAACAAGCATGTAATAGAAAAACATTCAAACTTGAACAAAGTCTAAAATAAAGGCTATAATGGTCTTGGAGGTGAAWTGATCACATGGGCAAAAGGACAAAAGAACTTCCATTGGATGTGATCACCATTGAAGGTTAAAYTKTGCATTCCAAACCAAATTCTATAGCATGTACAAAAGCACTCAAAAGATAATTATTGCATAAATCATAATAAGATTCTTTAATTTCCATCACAATGAGGGCATCTTAGTAAATTCACTAATTTTTCAATTTTATTGGATGGATTAATGCATGATCAAAAGCTTTTATTCATTCTATTTTCATTAACTCCATAATCCTAAAGTCCCAAGTGCATTCTTAGGGGAGAGTTGAAGGTTTGGTTTGATTGAGTTCAATTCCTATCATCTCAATTATTGGCATGATTTCTTAAAATATTTTTTTGAAGATAGAAAAGTTTATCGGATCGAGGAATGCTCATGGTCGTGTACCCGCTTTCAATTGTGGAGGTCCGGCTCAGATTTTTCTCGCCGTTGCTGGCGCGCTCTGGGTTTGCATCTCATGTCCAGATGGTAGATGACCTTCTTGCTTAAGAGTATACTTCGGGGACGTTTTGTCGATGCCATAGCTGTTGCAAGACTTTCCACCTGCAGAAGTACTCATGTGGTGCTCTTTGTACTTCTGTGTGCCTCCTCTTGAGCTTGGAGTCTGTGGTGTCGTCGTCTGATAATCGTACTGCAAGAAATCCTCAACATGCTTCTCTTGCGACACAGAAGCTTGTGGCACGGGCTGATTCACGAGCGGCGTCGCCAACTGGCTAAAATCCTCGCGAGAGTCGACTTTCTCAGAGAATCGTGTTGTTGTTGGGATGGATGGCCTCGATGGAGAAGATTCATCATGGTGTAAGCCGTGAGAGTTTCGGAAGCTCTCGCTCCCAGGGTAGACTGCACTACTCTTCGGGATATGGCTACGGCTATGACGTCGTGGAGTGGTAATGACATCGAACTTCTGTGGCTGATCGATCTGGTGGCGATTAGCACTATTGTAAGCAAAGTACCGGCCCATGATATTGTTCTTAGATCGGAGCTTTGTCTTGCTATGCTTGCTATGGTCGAAGGTCTTGCTTCAGGTCACTCTACTGGTGTCACAGGCAAGTTATGCAAAGAGGCTATTAAGTAGCAAAGTGTTCAAAACAAGGGCATGTATTCTCAGAAATCCCCAGCATGTGTGACATCAAACAGGGCATTATGCAAAAATTACTGTAAAAACCCCTATTTGATACAGAAAAAATGCACTCCAATCCTCTGACTTGAGTTCCCCCCTTAAAACCAAAGAAATGCTGCATTTCTCGACCCCTGTCACTCTGATCGAGGTGAAAATGCTGATCTCAACACAGAGGGAAGGAAATCAAAATACCCTGCACTAGCATCATTGGAAAACATATGCCAAATGATATTTCAAGCTGTCTAGCACTTTCCGAAACAAGTGAAGTGGGTCCTCGACTCTTGCTTTAGAGTTTCGAAATAACCAGAATGATTAGATAACAATTATTGCTTTGATTCACTTTTGAGACCAAGATTGACGTGGATCGGATCATTACTTAGATCACCGAGCTTCATGATGAAACTCAGGATCTAACCCTGCCAGAAGGATTGGATTTCGAGTGCCAGTCGTGACAGATCGTCCACCTCGCCCTCGACCGGGGCTTGCAACTGCATCCACAGCGGCTGAGTGACAGCGGGAGCTTGCGTGACGGCGGTGCTGGTTGTGTTCAAGTCCAAGAGGTCTGGAAACGAGGACTCGAGGTCGAAGTTCAGCAAATGAGAGACGTCCTCGAGAGGCTCTTCTTCAGCTTCGGGTTCGGGTAGTGCCGTGTAGTCGAACAACCAAAGCGAGAGAAAGTCGGCCTGAGGAGTGTTGGAGGAGGAGTAGCCGTCGGCCCCCCACATGTTTGCCTCGTTACTGTTGTCTTCAGGAATTGTAGGGGATGGTGGGGGCGGCTGTGGCGGCGTCATGCCTCGGCTGCTCTCTGCTTGATCGGCCATTGTGAGAGCGGAGCTTCTTGTGCCTCTTCGCCTGGGCCTGCACCTGCACCACAGCACCACCAATAATTTTTTCTACAATCAGGTAAATCAGGTAATGTCCTGCAATTTTTTCTTGCATTTTCATCGCTATTGATCGAGCAAGAATATCTTCACGGTGCAATGTGGGACACCTACTCGATCAATATAAAAGAGAGCAAGAGAATGTGTAAGCAAGAGTACAGGCCCATGATATTGTTCTTTGGTCGGAGATTTGTCTTGCTATGCTTGCTATGGTCGAAGGTCTTGCTTCAGTTCACTCTACTGGTGTCACAGGCAAGTTATGCAAAGAGGCTATTAAGTAGTAAACACTAGGGGCATTTTTGAGTTTCCCTCTTTCCCTTTTCCCTTTGTAAACAACAATCTTGTGACTTTTTCCGATTATGAGACAGGAAAAAGCCACAGGATTGCCGTTTATGGAGGGAAAAGTGAGAGGGAAACTCAAAAATACCCCCCTGTGAAAGTGTTCAAAACAAGGGCATGTATTCTTAGAAATCCCCAGCATGTGTGACATCAAACAGGGCAATATGCACAAATCAATGTAAAACCCTCGGATACAGAAAAAATGTTTTCAAATCCTCGGCTGAGGTCTGACTTGAGTTCCCCTCTTAAAGCCAAAGAAATGTTGCAAATCTCGACCCCTGTCACGGAGATCGAGGTGAAAATGCTGATCTCAACAGAGGGAAGGAAATTAAAATACCCTGCTTTGTAAGAGACGACCCTGCACTAGCATCATAATGATTGGAAAGCACATGCCAAATGATATTCCGAACTGTCTAACACTTTCCGAAACAAGTGAAGTTGGTCCCCGACTCTTGCTTTCCAATTTCGAAATAACCAGAATGGTTAAATAATTGCTTTAATTCAGTTCTGAGACCACGCTTGTCGTGGATCGAATCATTCCTTAGATCACCGAGCTTCATGATGGCTATGAAACTCAGAATCTAACCCTGCCTATTGCAGGGCGAATTGAACGAAACATACTATTAAATGGGATATTTCACATTACAGGCTCGGGTACAGTCTCGTCTCAGCAGTGGCAAGCTAGAGCAACTCTAATCAAGCTAAAACCTCACTCGCTGCAAACAATCCACACGTCTCCAACCGAAAGCTTAACTACCGAAAACGCTATTGCAAGAAACTCTCAAATACTCAACAATGCCGACTCAACTAGCTTCACTTCGAAAATGGATTTGTAGGCAGAAGGCTACGACGGCTCACCCGGTTGCTGCTGTTTTGCGACGACTGGCCAACTCCAAATTCGCTGACACTATGTGTCCACGAGCAAGGCAGAAATGGACGTGCTGATGAAATCCAAGCAGCATGAGATCGGCAGGGAAAAATCGGTTTGAAAAAAACAGCGACTGAACTCGATCGCGCTCCACGACTTCAGAAACAGAAAACTACACGAATGAGGCCCTTAGACGCTAGCTCGCTGCTCGTCAGGAATCTCCTCCAGGGAATGAATCGAATGAAAAAGTCGCCACGGTAGGCACCAGACAGAGGCAACTTCCAAGGCCGGCTTTGGGTTGAATAGATGCAATGAGTGGAATCGGAGAAGAGAGAATGCAATGATCGAAGCTAGCGCAAATGGGAGCTACGCTCCACCTAGATTATATAGAATTCTAAGTTGACGGCCTAAGTATAAAGCTTCCGATTCAGTGGGTATACATGTACCCTACTTCTGTTAGTAGCCTCCGCATCTGAGCTAGATTAGAGAGAAAGACTCCTTCACTGCTACTTCACTAGAGAGAGAGGGGGAGGAAAAGGAGCTAGATCAATACGGCAATCAAGGAGGGCTGGAGGGTCTGGATAGTTCACTGTGCGTAGGGTAGGATGTAAATCCAGAGACCCCACGTACTGCAGTGTACTCCACTTGTCCCCTGTAGATGTCTCCAATGCAAGATGTCTCTAATCTAGACGTACAAGCTCTGTCAAACTTTCTCTAATCTAGAGTACAATTGTGGCCCTTGTAAGTCCAATTCAGACTTGTTAGTGATGTACTGCTCATAGAAGAGATCAACTTTGGGTTTGGTTTGTCAGCATGTTCGATGGCCTCCTAATCAGTGTTTAGATTGCTTACAAGTGATTGTGGCTAAATCTAACAGCGTTTAGAACTTGATCAAAACTTGGTACTTGCTATGAAAAATGAGAACAATAGAGTGTTTAGTTTTTAGATCCCAGCACATTTGAACAGTGTTGGTGGGCAGGTTGAGCTAATTGATCACTCTGGAGACCACCTGGTGGTGGATTTTTAACAACCTAGCTGATGATGCTAGAATGTCTTTTCTGTCGCCTGTCTCTCTGAAAAAAACTAAAAACTGGCAATTTGGGAGAACTTTATGATAAAGAGATTTCACCAAAATAATGATCTTAAAACCATCTTGAATGTTCAAAAGTGCGCGCGCAAGAGAGCCCTGTTAGCACGCATGTAGAGGACATAAAATAATGTTTTTTTAGATTTCCTTTGGCAGATGCATGCCGACCTAGTGTGGGAATAGACCACAAAAATTTCAGCTCTAGATCATTAATTTTGGGCACTCCCCAATATTAACAACCTCTAAACTGCAAAACGTGAAAAATTAGCTAAATTTAAATTTAAATATAAAATGATTTTCTAAAATTTCTAAAATATGCAGATCTAATTGCTGTCAAACAGGACATCTCCAATCAAATTTTCAAGTTAATTGGGCTCATACTTTGAAAGTTATAGTGGATGGAAACTCCGCAATTCGAATTTTGAAGCAAAATAGTACAAGTCTTTCTTGCATTCACCCTTCTATTTTGAATAATTGTGATTTGGGTGGCAACCAAATCTTTATGCAATAGGATTTATTTAGAAAGACATAGTTACGTTAACTTCTAAAGTCCCACTGTCCCTATACAAGACTGCAAAACTAATTTTGGAAAAGCTCTTCCAGTCTCAAATTTTGTCACGATTATTGAAACTTGTTTATATAATTGAAAAGACATTAGGTTTCTCAAAATATAATGTTTATTTCAATTGGTGGTCTACAAGCAAAAATCATGTAATTCTAAACATAAATTACATTTGAAATAAAAATCAATTATTTTTTTCTTATAGATTGTATTTTTCTCTACGTTGAAAAATATCAATCATTCCATTTGGATTAGTGATATGCAAGTAAATAGAGAGCTTCTTGCTTGTAGGCAATCATTGCATCTTTTTGAGAAAATAATGTTATGCTACATTTGTCTTTGAACTCAATTTCTGCAATTTAAAAAGAAATTTCCACAAGGTTTAGTATGATTTATAGAACAATCTCATTGTTGGCATTAGTGAGCTTTAATTCCATCTTCAAGATATTAATGACTTAATTTATAATCCTTCAATCTTATATATATTTTTTATACTTAACAATCTAAAAAAATTGAAAATAAACTTTTTTTGTTTTCAATATTATTTTTTAGAGTCCCTAATCCATTCTTGAATATATAATTTTTTTAGATTCAATCTTGGTAGTGCAAAAGTTTTTAATTTAGAAGATTCAAAGTCCTATAATATAGTCATACAAGGCGCAAACCAACCCGCTTTACATTACTTTAAATACAAATATCTTGCAATTTGCATGGTCAAAATTTTTTTAATTAATTTTGTCCATTTTTTCTAGTATTGCAATGTGAGAACCTACATTGATGTACGCAAAAAAATTATTTTTCAATTTTTTGCTCCTTGCATTAAGATTGGTAGTTTTGAGTGGACTTTGATGAATAAAATAGGCCTTGAGATTTTAGGAGTTCACTTTGTAGGAACTCCTACCTTTTAACAAAAAAATTCTTAAATCGTTACCAAATTTAACTTTTCCAATGCAATGAGTAGCAAACACTCTATGAAAGAATTGCATCTATTTTAACCTTGAAAAGGTGAAAACAACATTTTTGCCAATATAAGAGCATCGCCACCAAGTTGCCCTCTAAAGGTCCACTCTACCAAGAAGTAACGAGGGTTTTGGAGTCCCGTGACATGAGTTTGTGCCATGACCACACAATGATCCCCACCAACAACCCTCTAAAATTGGATTAGGCATAAGTTTGAAACGGACACCAAGACGCCAAGTCACAAAGAGATGATAGAGTGGTGCTCTCTCATGTGTTTTGAATCAATTTTGGGCCCACATGAACGCATTACCAAGGATTTTATCTTTTACATTATAAATGTCTATAACATATGCAAGTTCTTTTTGTAAATACATTAAAAAATAAATAAAAGATAGTGGAATGAACTCGAGTTGAAGACAACTTTTAAATTAAGATTGGGCCCACATGACCACATTACTAATGGATTACTTATTAAAAATAAAGGCTATATCTTTTACATTATAAACATCTATGACACATACATGTGTTTTTTGTAAATACAATAAAAATAAAATAAAGAATAGTGGAATGAACTTGAGTTGAAGACAACTTTTAAATTATGATTGGGCCCACATAATTACTAATGGATTACTTATTAAAAATAAAGGCTTTATCTTTTACATTTCAAACATCTAGACATGTGCATGTACTTTGACTAATGGATTAAAAATAAAAGCTTTATCTTTTACATTTCAAACATCTTTTAAAGCTATTTGCAATTTCTACTTATAAAAAGAATTTCATTTCAACAATTGCAAGGTGGATTGTGTAATGAGTTTGATAGCTTTTCATATGAAATTAAGTTTTTTGGAAGTGCCTTGTACTATGCTAACACTCTTTGTAGTTCTTCATGTCACCTCCAATCTAAAAAAACTTTCATATGCAAATTTTTGAAACATTGTGGAGAAAGGCATCTTACTAAAAATAGAAAATGTGCATTTTTCTTGTTATAATCTCACAACTCCTCTTCAATTTTCCACTCATATTTGGTACCCATACTAATAAGCAAGCTCTTTAAACATCTTTACGGTTAGATTTTGAAAAAAAAAAAAAAATTCTTCATTGGAGATAACTGCAAGCCAATGCTCATTTTTCTTAGTCAAAACACTCTTGGAAAGGCTTGGGCATTTAGAGGTTAAAGGAGTGATTTTGTCAAGGAATGAATGGATTTGAATGTGCGTGTTTTGGAGGAGAGAATTGGACCAAAAAGGAAGGCATGACGTTAAATCCTCCATTCGAAGTGGGCCCAAAAGGATTCATTGGAGGTAAAAGTAAAAAAAAAAAAAACTATTTTGAGCCGTTTCTATTTAGGGTACGGTTTAGATCTCTCCTACCTAATTTGGGGTATCCGATGGCAAATATGAATTCAGAATTTGCAAAGAAAAAATTTATGTGAAAAATAAAAAATTCGAGCGTTTTCACCCAGGGTAATTCCAGACAGCTGGGCCCACTTCGAATGGAGGATTTAACGTCCTGCCCTAAACTAATTGTTTGGCCACTGATATGCAGAATCAGTCAGTGAGTCCTCTGGTGTCACACTAATTAAATATTCTTCCTCTCACAACACTCACTGACACGGCGGCAGAGCCCGTGTCAAGTCATCCACGTGAAGACCCTGCCCTTGGAAAATGAAATTCCACCAGTAAGTAGTAACTTACCAGAAGCCAACAGATTCTGATTTCGAAGGGGGTAACTAAAGTTACGTTAATGGGGCCGGCCTCTTACAGGAAGTGACCCCCACTTGCTCTATGCCAGTGTCAGCCGGTACAATAACTCAGTTTAGCGGGGCTTGCCTGCTGGGTGAAACGTCACTTCTACAACATGGAACTAGTAACCAACTCTCATGCAAGGGCCGGGGTGAACTCGACCGACCACACGGGAAAATGCTGATTTTTTTTTACTTTCCACTCATGATAAAATTTGGAAATTTTGAATTCATACTTGCAATCAGAGGCTCTAAATTAGACGCATGACGTTAAATCCTCCATTCGAAGGTGGGCCCGCCTGACGTGGAGCTCGGGTTGGATCACAAGCCCGGCTTGGCAGGCCAGCACCTAACACGCCCGTGTGCCTGGCCAAGCAGAATCCCTGGCTTGGCTTGRCTCAGGACCCAGCCAAGCACGTACGTGCAGGACAACGATAGTACATGACATCCACTTTGACGAAACTGAGTAAGAAGACCAGCGCGCAAGATTGCAATTTTAGGTTTTAGAGCGGCAGATTAGGGTTTTATTTATTTTAAACTATGAACTAATTTACATATTCCACATTGTTTGTTTTACCTCCTACCACTCCATGAGCATATAAAGAGTTGTCTCTTCAATTCAAAACACAAATCACAAAACACAAAACACAAAATACAAAACACAAATCACAAATTACAAAACACAAATCACAAAACACAAAACACAAAATACAAAAACTTTAGGTACTAGTATGTACAAAACTCCTCTTATAATTTTGAAGTTTGGTAGGTATGTAACTTACATGATACCAGATGCAAATATCAACAATAATAGCCACATGTAGTGAATAATCTCACTCTAGGAGGAATTAATGTCTCCTAGCCTTGTTAGGCAAAGTTAGATTAAAACTTTTTCTTTGAACTTTAAATGTTACAATCTTCCGACTCATGTAGTGAAAATTTTCTGAAATTTTTTTCATTTCTTTTCATTATCCTAAAAAATAGCAATTTTTCCACAATTTCTATCCAAAATGTGAATTGGTCCTTTAGGTTTTCATTTCAGGATTCAAAGTAGACACCAGGTATTGATATATTGGTTGACCTAGAGGCCAATATTCTTGTCTTCAACATCCCAAATCCAATCAACTTCACATCAAAATAATTCACAAGATTCAAGGATTTGACTTTGAAAACAACAATATTTTGTGCTTCGTGGACACAATGAGCAAATAGCTCAACCCTTGGACTGTCCATTGGATGATATGAAGAGTTACATGTAGAACAAATGCTTAACTCCATGAGCTCCATTGCAAAAATAATCCTCAAGCCCTTGGTCATTGCCACAACAAATAATCTCACAATACTAATGAGTGATCAATATGGATGAAATGCACCACTATGCTTGGGTCTCTTAAAATCTAAACTTCTCATCCAATCCATGGAAAAACTTCCTCGCACAATATGTCCATCCATTGGTGTACTAACAACACCACTTGCACGACCTCCAACTTCAAAGAAGCGTTTGCTCTCCATTTGCGCCATAGCCCAACTTCCTTTCATTTAGGATTGCATAAGACATTTTTGAAGCATTGAAATGAATTTGTTCAAATGTGTTGTCCAACTTCACCAACAAATACCTAGCAAGACGCTACATCCAAGCTCCACTTAGCAATCCAACAATTTCATTTTGAATTCAGGTTTATTAAATAGGTCCAAAATCTTTGTTTGAATTTCTTGACAATCTTCATATATAGATTCTTGTTTGCTGTTGGTTTAAACAAACAAGATTTTCAAACAAGATGAATAATAGGTCCCTATTTAAAACCCTAGGTCTTCCATAAACTGTTCACTTACAACTTCAAGAGAGAAATGAGGGAAGCAAAGAGAATGAGTGACTCTTTTTTAGAGCTAAAAGTTGTAAGAACACAACAACTAGATAAACCCTCTCCATAGTCACTCCTACGCCAGCGAATGCAAATGATGTCCCAAATGAATTAAAAATTCACTAAACTAAACCACACAACGAAYTGTTTCAAAGGTAAGCACATGTAACTATGCACCCAAAAGACAGCACACTGCTGACTCTCTACGGTATTGTGCGTTTGTTTTCAATTTTCAATTTTGATTGTTTTGAGACTATCCACACCAAAAGGACCACTATAGATTCTTGCATAAAATGTATACAATTTGAACCTAAGAGTCTCGGATTCACAATTTGAAGCTAAGAGTCTCGGATTCATTCTAGGGATTCTTATAAACAACATATTGAAATTCATAGTTTATTACAACAATATCTAAATGTTGCAATTAAATATGTTGGAAGCTCCTTTTAGTAGCCAACAACAAATGCAAGAAAAATTAAGTTAGTGCTATGATAGGAACCATATCCACATGCTTATGTTGGAGCTTTTAGGTGCACATACTTGAGGAACAAGCTGCAAAGTATTAGATTTTATATGAATACTTTGCAGCTTGTTCCTCAAGAGGGCCCTCTCTGCTTAACCAATTCTGATTGTGTACATCAATGCGCTCGAATGTGTTTCATGCACAAGCAAGATGATTGTTTGTTACCACACAATATTCATCCACAAAGGCAACAATTACGTGAGTTTTCATGTGGTGACAGAGCTGGTAACGATTTTGTAACATCATCCATGCGATTACAACGTCGAGATTTCCAGGAAGCACTGTGACCAAAGATGCAGCAAATTGGGCAAAATCAGAGACGAAATGAATTCATCAGCTGCCTCGCATTTCCACACGTGAATTGCGAAACCCACAATCAGTTCACACTCTATCTTTGAGCATAGGATGTCATCTGGTCGTACTTTAAGGCCAGAATTTCTCTTCGGAAGTTTAACCGACTCCGTGACTGGGGTGTCCTAGCTAGCGCTTGACTCTGATGTGCGATTTCAAGACTGTAAATTTGGTAGAATGTACAGAAAGGAAATCAAAGACAAGTGTATAGGAACTGAGCAGTTCATTGAAATTGGAGAAGAGGGAGTAGCACTTAGAAAAATGTGATGGAATGGAACCTACGGCTGTTATTGTCGGTGCTAAGACCACTGGATTGATTACCCTGGATTGGAAATTGTCGCAACAGATTTTAATATCATCCACCACAAATTATAATATGACTGCTCCTGGACATCTAGGATAACTTGACGCATTCATGAGACAGAGATGTGGTACACGGCTAGCCAAGATTTCGGAACATCGATTGACGGTACCTTTAAACCCTAATCTACTCAGCAAGCAATTCAAAAGGACACTCGATCAGTGAAAATTAGGAGTGGAGTATGGTCGTTAACATCTGAAGTACCCCCAGAAGAAGTGACACAGCTGATATATAGCTCCACTGTATCCCAAAAATGCTTGGAATGCTGCTCCAGTGATTAAACGCCCTTGCGAATTTTCCTTCATTGATATCTTCAACCTCTGTCAGCACACGATCGACACCACGACGCTTAGATACTGATGGTATCATATGAGATACACTAAATAATTCTACCTTCAGAAACTGAAAATGGCATGCATAAGTTCAAATTGCAAACAGGGGGCTCCTGGGCTGGGGGAGAATGGTTCTCGATGAAGTATTGCACATTCATGAACACAAATCTCAAATGCAGCTAGCAAGTCGCAAGATATGATGGTGCACTTACATCTTTTGAATGGTTTACAAAGGCAGGTCAGAAGGTGATGGAAAGTGCAGGGGCGAGGTACACAAAAGAGGCTCCCTGGATCAGTGGCAACCTTGATCCAAAAGACGTATGCAAAAGAGTGGATAGTCCTGATACCATGAGCATGCTTGACACAACTTTGGCTGTGTCCTCCTGCCATCAATACAACAAAAATCATTCCCCAAAATTATCTAATCAACTGGTGCACAGAGAGCACAAAAGAATGCATGAAGAAACGTAAGTCGACAGGTTACTCACAGGCTTGCCATCCATTGCAGGCACCAAAATGAGAGGAATCAAGATGATCGAGCGGCCAAATGTGGATAAATAATGCTGAATGGCGTAGAATAGCAATCAAACTGCACAAATATAAGATAAAGAATATGAAATTCCGAAAAACAACACAAATAAGGAACAAATGCACCATTGCTTAGTAGGCATTGCAACTCAGGATCGCCATGCGTAACATCCAGGTTGACCAATAAAAGTGCCGTCCCTTTGAGACCCTAAGCACATGCGGCAATGTATATCCATTTCCAAGATACCTTCCCTCTCAAGAATCCACCAAAGAAAAGTCGAGGTGAAGCTGCAAATATTAGCAAGAGGCAGGCATATTCACAACTCCTTATTCAGATTCAAACCATCTAGCTCAGGCCTGGTAAAAAAATGAAACGTGCCCACTAAATTGAAATATTTCAACCAATTGCAGAGAGATTAAACTCGTTTATAACGAGATCCTGACGATCCTGACACCCATTTGTACAGGAAAACTAGAAAACCCAGCTACAGTGCGCCATTTCCTTCCTCATTTCGAAATCGATATTCACTCAAATCTCTTTAATTTTACCACCTAGGGTCCTAATTATTACATTAGGGCATAATCCGAATGCTTCAGAAGTGAGCAATGTTCAGGCAAAGATAGTTCACAGAGGAGATTCTAAAAATTCATGCAAGAGATAGTCACAATTAAGAGGTCGCCATGATCTGCGTTTATTATTCTCTCGCTTGCCGTTTGCATCAATGGCTACCAATTCACCATTTCTCAATTCCAAGCATCGTTCATCCAAATCGTCTGTTCGGAATCTCCATGCAATCCGATAGCTAATCGGACCTACAGAACTGAAGAGGAAAATTCAAGCGAACATTAGATCGTCTCTAGCAGCGCTTTAATTTCATAAATAGCTGTGCACTTCACTATTTTCTACTGCCAAGCATCGTTCATCTACAGCGTTTACGGTCAACGCTCAATGCAATCCGAATGATCAGACCTAACAACTGAAACGGAAATTTCAAATATGCAAATTTCGGCGGCAGTAATGCTTACGGAGAACTGCAGACTTCCGAATTGTACAAGATATTGTAGAATAGATCGTTTGGCCGGAAACTCATTATTCGAAGATATACCGGATATTCTGGAATTATGTTGTTTTGCAGAGGCTAAATACGTCAYAAGAAAGAGAATTGGTATTCTCAGGCTAACCCCTTTTATCTATGGCTACCACTTTACTCTTTTTGATTTCCAAAATTAAAATTAAAGTTTCAATGCTCGGAACTCGATACAATCTGAGTGACCAGAAAAATAGAAAAGAAATTTTCAACTCCAAAAAAAATTGCCATGCTGGCATGGTCCCCATTTACTGAGTTGTGAAGCCACTGACCTTAACTTTCTTTCATATACTCCCATTTAATATGCGATGCTCACCTAATCTTTGCAGATTATTTCATCCTCAGTTTAATGGTATACTCATTTCAATCAAAGGTAGAATTGATTCCGGATTTTGATCACAAATCATATTAAGCTGGTTAACCAAGGAGTTTTAAGACTTTTCCATGGAGTTTGCGATGCTCACAGCTCACCTACTCTTTGCACATTATTTCATCCTCATTTTGATGGTACTACATTCAGTGTATCGTGACTCTTTTCTGCATGCATGCTCCATAGATTGTGGCATACATGGATAGATACAGATATAAAATCCATAGACTAAAGACAAAATAAAGATTATAGAAATTATGGCTGTTGTGTAAATATTCTATTAGTGTTGAACGACTTCAACAGGGTTGGTAACACTTGATAGGGTATTGACATTAAGTGCTGTACTTTTATAATATGTTGGATTCTATTAATGTTCAACTTAGACAATCATTATTTAAGCTGAATGATCAACATTCTAAACAACATTGGGATGTCATTGAATGTCTTTTTTTTTTGTTAAAATTGGCAATTTTCCATTACTTTTAGGTGTAGTGTAGGCTAAGCTGTGTGAACCTAGAATCTACATTATTTTGTACTAGTTTATGGGCCTCATGATTGGAATTCTCATTGGCCTGAAATTAGACCTTTGACATCCTCATTGGCCTGAAATTAGACCTTTGGCATCCTCATTGGCATGAAATTAGACCTTTGGCATCCTCTTTGGCCTGAAATTAGACCTTTGTGAAGATACATGACACAAATTGAGCACAATTTTTTTTTACTTTTTGGAATGTTCATTGCCAATTTAACGAAATGGATGTTGATGCCTCATAACTTTAATTTGTTTCCTCTTTCATAGAATTGGTAGACACATTGTTAGTTTATTCTATTAGTACTACTCATTTCAATAGGCTTTGCACTCTCAAGTGAGGGTATTAAAGCTAAGTGCCGTAATTTGTAGATGTTCAATTTAATAATTTTAACTACATATGTTTAAAACAGATTGATATTAAAACTTACAACATTGGCAAAAGATGATTGTTGTTTCAAATTCTAATCAATCTTCCAATGAGTTGACACAATGTTAATTTATTCTATTAGTGTTGTTTTTTTAACAGCCTAATTAACAAGATCTGCACTACTATGCTAGGGTACGTTTTGATTCTAAGTACCCACCGTAGTTTGTGTATAACAATAGTTTCATTAAATTGACAATATCCACTACTTTAATCTAATTAGTTCAAGTCAAGCTAGTTGAAAGTGGAAACTTAACCTTGACATCTATTATATTAAAAACACATTGTCATGTACTCTGCCACAACCCTTTGTCACAAATGTGGTCATGTTTTCAACCCAAATATTTCATCCTATCATCATGAATGTTTTTCATCCAATCCAAATTCTCCTACTTTCAATGTTACACTACAATAGGCTTGTGCTAATGTAATTTATGTATGTGAGTATTGTTTTGTCAATGTACTTCTTTATACATATTTTTATTTGTATGTGGAATGTTTTATGTTGTCATTTATCAACAATTGGTTTATATGTGGAATGTTTTTATGTTGTCACTATGTGGTTGTTGTTTTATAATGTTGTTATTTTTTATCTTGGACCTAGTTGACAATGAGGTTGTACATTGATGTTGCATACAGTTGGACCTCAACACTAGTGAGGCATCACCTTGGAGCCACAATGGTACTACAGAGGTGGTGTCAATTGCAACAGAGATGTTTGCATTTGAACCTGCATTGAATAGAGATGGAAGGGCGCGACCACGTCCTGGCACTGCCACTGATTTCCAAAGTTTGTTTGCTCGGGTAAAATAATCAACCAATCAATGGTTGTATGTATTGTCTTGTAACTAAGGATGAATTCTAAAATTAGTAAAATTACATAATCAAATTTGTTTAATTCTAGATGGGTTCTTTTAAAGCTTCTTAGTTTTATACACACAATTGTTTAGAATATCAAAAGTTGACCAAAAATCTCAAATTGATTCATTTGGCGTGGTCAAGTTAGAGCTAATTTTTATTACTACTCACTATTACAGATTGACATTGAATGTGTGTGCATGCAGTACAAAAGGGAGAAAGTGAAGGAGCGCATCAAAATCTTGCAGAGATTGGTTCCCAACGGAGACTGGGTTAGTACTCTTTTCTACACTAAAAAGATTTTTTTTCTATTAGTATGAATATTTCAAAACAAAAGCTCTAATTTGTAAATCATGCTCTTACCAAACATGAATTTGACTATGATGGTTTAATATTAGTAGAGGAATCTTACAAATTGCTTATGGTGTGAAACAGGCTGACACAGCGATTTTGTTTGAACAAACCCACACCTACATCAGGTTTTTAGAAAACCAAGTCAAGGTATATTTCTTTGCCTTATTACAGCTCCTAAAAGACTAATGAATTTTGGTTTTTAAAATGACTCAGTTGATTGATCATAATTAGAGTTCAGGTCAACTTGCAGTTTTGGCAAATGATGACAATGTATAAAATTCGTTCAGTTCATTTTAGCAAGTTATTCCTTTCATCTTTCAGTAAGATGAAAATTTTCTGGCCCTTGCAGCTCTTACTTTCGTCTTCCGTATGGTGAACTTTTTCTGGCCCTTGCAGCTCTTGCAGTCGAGCGTGGATTGGCAGTTGGCCGTGCCGTCTGTTTCAAGCAAGGACCTATCACATTCCCAACAATGATCCAGTCATGTAGACTATCAATGTTGAATAATTCGTGAAGATTCRTTTGCATTTAAATGCTTTTTGTTTATAGCTTCAGTTTTTAACAATTTTAGAATAATCTCCTACTGTAGTAGTAGTATTGATGAAAGCTGAAAGCATGAACTCTGACATTGAGCATTCCTTGTACAGTGAATAATAAACTTCAAGATACATGTTTTAGATTGATACGCAGCACATTCTCTGTCAAAGTGCTAGCGCCTGAGCCAGTACCCCAGAAGCCTGCTAATAAGCTCGTCAACCCCTCCAATCCGATGCTCCGACTCACCACCCCAGGAGGAGGTGCTCGTGACGCCACCAGAAGCGATGCCGCATGGTAGGCACCCACCTGCAAGGTAATCGTCCACCCTAATTTACTAACAGGACAGAAGTGGTAAGGCCACAGATTTCATCAACAAGATTTCAACTGCTAAGCACTAATCAAACCAAATGTGCTACACTGATGACAACAAATCCAGACTGCGGTACTTGGACAAGGGACAACGTAAGGAGTATTTATTACTGACCGAATCAACAGAGGCAATGACCGATGCCACCATCATCACCACTGCGGTTTCCCAACTGAAGGTTGGAATACCCCATTGAAATGGGTATGGGATCCGGAACCACGCTGACGAGGACAGCGCGTTGGATACGTCAGTTCGGCAGCTTAGCATGGTGGACATGTGCTGCTGACATGCCGGAGTCAGCGTTGTGTTCCCTTGTTGGCTTAAGCTGCACCCCTTGAATGTGTAAAGTTTGGACTCCGTAAGCAAGAAGGCATATGCCCATGTCAATGCTAGTCCCAGAGGTACCTGTAAGGTTCAGAGTACAAGGTCAGTTTGGGAAAATTCAGGGATGCCCTGAATGCCGAAGTCCCGGGTCCTCAGCTTTGATCCACTTTCTATATATGCTACAAAAAGCTACGGCCTTCAATTCATTTTTCCGCTTCTTCCGTCTGGGCTAAACCCTAAACCCTAAAACCACTTCAAGTACAGAGATTGAATCTTTCAAAGTTTCAGCTGCGGCTCCACTGAAAAGACTGCACAGTACTCCAAAACCTCCATAATCTCCATAATCTCATCAGCACCATCATCTCCGCCCTCATAAGCTCATAATCTGAAACTCCCTCACATATTCTCCTACCACATCGTCTGGGCTAAACCCTAAACCCTAAACCACCACTGGAGAAGTGGGAGTGGCACTTGCAGAAGTGTCATGTAATGGAACCTAAAACTTGGATGTAAAGATCGACTTACGGCATACACTTGGAAAATCCGATGGCCGAAAACAGTAATTTTCCGAARGTACTGCACACAACACAGGGTAATATATAGTCAAAAGCAAGTTGCATTCTGTGAACGAAATCTTTCTATTCAGCGTTCCTTTGGAGTCTAGAATGCAGACGTTCTCTGTCCAGAAAATACATTTCGAATATTGAAAGAGCAGGGAATCAAGACTCCGAAACACTCGACCTACCATACCCAAGTGGAAATGATCAAGGATACACGGCGCATTGGAAAAAGTGGTGACAAGGATTATATAGCTCACCAACTCACCAGAGCAAAGAGCACCAGTAAGACAATCTGCGGAACGCCAATCTCCAAGCACCTGCCGACGACTGGGAATCCGTAGGCGTARAACGCGAGTCCCACAGCTGTTATTGTCGGTGCTACGACCACGGGATTGATTACCCTGCATTGGGAGTTGCCGCAASAGCTYTTAATATCATCGACCACTGTAAAATATAATATGAATGCTCCTGGCCATCTAGGATAACTTCACGCATTCACGAGACACACATGCGGTACACCTATCCAAGATTTCGGAGCATCGATTGACGCTACCTTTAAACCTTAACCTACTCAGCAAGCACTTCAAAAGGACACTCGATCAGTACAAACTAGGAGTGAGTATGGTCGTTAATATCTCCAGTACCTCAGAAGAAGTGACATAGCTCCACTATATCCCAAAAATGCTTGGAACGCGGATCCAATGATTATAGCACCTTGCAATTCCTTCATTGTTATCTTGAACCTCTGTCAGCACAGKTGGCACCACAACGCTTAGATACTGCTAGTATCGCTTCCCCACATTTGAGATAATTACACAAATACTACCGAAATGGTATAACTGCACATGGCAACCGGGGGGCTGGAGGATCGTTCTCGATTGAGTATTGCACATTCATGAACACAAATCTCAAATGCAACTCGCAGCATATGATTGTGCACTTACATCTTTTGAATGGTTTACAAAGGCAGGGGAGAAGGTGATGGCAAGTGCCGGGGCAAGGTACACAAAAGACGCTCCCTGGATCAGTGGCAACCTTGATCCAAAAGACGTATGCAAAAGAGTGGATATTCCTGATACCATGAGCATGCTGGACACAACTTTGGCGGTGTCCTCCTGCCAACAATACAACAAAAATYATTCCCAAAATTTCCTCAACCAACTGGTGCACAGAGAGCCCAAAASAATGCATGAAGAAACGTAAGTCGACAGGTTACTCACAGGCGTGCCACCCATTGCAGGTACCAAAATGAGAGGAATCAAGATGATCGAGCCAAATATGGATAAATAATGCTGAATGGCGTAAAATATCAATGGAACTGCACAAATATAAAGAAAGAAATGTCAAGTCAGAAAACAACACAAACAGAAGGAACAAATGCACCGTTGCTTAGAAGGCATCGCAACTCAGGATCGCCATGCATAACATCCTTGACCAATAAAAGTGTCGTCCCTTTGAGACCCAACGCACATGCGGCAATCTATGTGAAAAGTAACACTTTAAAATTCCATGTCCAAGATACCTTCCCTCTCAAGAATCCACCAAAGAAAAGTCGAGGTAAAGCTGCAAACAATACCAACTGAAGGTGCGTGTAGGCAAATTCACCACTCCATATTCTTCAACCCATCTCAAGCCTGGTAAAGAATGAAATGTGGCCCAGAAGAAAAGAAATACTTCAACCAATTGCAGAGAGACTGAACTCGTTTATAACCCAATCCTGACGATCCTGATACCCAGCTACACTGAGCCATTTTCTTCCCCGTCTCAAAGTTAACTCAAACCTCTATAATCTTACCATGTAGGGTCCCAACTATTTCATTGTGGCATAGTCTGGACGTATGACAGGTGTGCAATAGTCAATGACAGTTTACCAAGGAGATTCTAGAAAATCATGCAAGAGAAGGTCACAATAAAGAGGTTGCAATGTACTGCATTTATTATTCTCACGCTGCCCTTAATTTGCATCTATGACTACCAATTTACTATTTCCCAATTCCAAGCATCGTTCATCCAAATCGTCTGATCGGAATCTCCATGCAATCCGATAGCTAGTCGGACCTACAGAACTGAAGAGGAAAATTCAAGTGAACATTAGATGGTCTCTAGCAGCGCTTTAATTTCATCAATAGCTGTGCACTTCACTATTTTCCACTGCCAAGCATCGTTCATCTACAGAGTTTACGGTCAACGCTTAATGCAATCCGCATGATCAGACCTAACAACTGAAACGGAAATATCAAATATTCAAACTTCGGTGACACTAATGCTTACGGAGAACTGCAGACTTCCGAAGTGTTCAGGATATTCTAGAATATTATTTGGCCCGAAGCTCATAATTAGAAGATGTACCGGATATGTTCTAGAATGTCATTTTACAGAGGCTATGTCTTAAGAACGTGATTTCGTATTCTGAGGCTAACCCTTTTCATCTGTGGCTACCACTTTACTATTTTCCACTTCCAAAATGAAAAAGTTTCAATGCTCGCAAGTCGCAACTCGATGCAATCTGAGTGACCAGACCTAAAAACAGAAACGACATATTCAACTAAACAAATGTCTCTGAAAACTGAAAACTGAAAGCTTGCCAGTGACTGTAACACTTCCGGAGACCTGCAGACTCCCGACGCTCATACTTCCGAAATGTACAGGATATTCTAGAATGTCAAWTTAAAGAGGATAAGTAGCAATAAAGAGGTTCGATGCTCTCACGTAGTCCTTGTCATCTATGGCTATCACTTTACTCCTTTCCACCTTCAAAGTGAAAAACATCGATGGTGGAAGCTAGATGCAATCCGAATGACTAGACCTAAAAACAGAAAGAGCAAATTGAATTGGAAAAATGCCCATGACAGGGAATGCTTACCAAGACCTGGAGGCTTCCGAAGTGTGAAGGATATTCTAGAATGCCATTGTACAGAGGATACGTTGAAATAAACAGGTTTGATGTTCTCAAGCAACCCTTTTCACCCTTGCTTCCACTTTCCACTTTTCCACTCTAAAGTGATAAACCATCAATGCTCGAAGATCGATGCAATCCGAGTGACCTTAACAAAATTAAAACAGAAAGGACAAACTCAAACAAACAAATGTCTATGAATACAGGAATGCTTACCATCCACAGAAACAAAATGTCGGTCAAGTGATTCTTAAGGAATCCCCTACAGAACTCTCAAAGCTCGTTCTTGCGATATGTACAGAATAGTCTAGATTGTCATTTCGCCCAAAGCTCATAGCGGTTTTACTAGAATGTCAGTTTACAGAGGATACGTYGAAATGAAGAGGTTAGATGTTATCAAGCAGCCCTTTTCATCTATGCCTAGCACTTTGCCCTTTTCCACTTCCAAAGGGATAAGCTGTTAATGCTCGAAGCTCGATGCAGTCCTAATGACCAGACCTAAAAACAGAAAAGGTGGAAATCCAAATAAAGAAATGTCGACAGCCACAAGAATAAATGCATACCATCCCCTAAACAAAATCATCACGTGATGAAACATCATCAAGAATATGGACTACGGATCATTTAGATGTCAAACTTCAAGTCCTTGTAAATGTATATAAGAACAAATCTTTATTCAAAATGAACATATTGTAAGGAGAGAATATTTATTATAATCTTAAATTCAAGGCTAATCAGTATCTTCATTCTTTTTTTGCCATTCTAGTTTTTAGATGGTCAAATCTATTTTCATATACCAAACTTCAAAGAATTTTTTGGTCACTAGCGATAGAGATTGTTGATTTGATTATTTTTGTTGTTTGGATATGTACTATAAGTTGATATTGAAGTTTAAAAATTGAATCGTTTATTGGTGTTATAGCATATTTGGTTGTTAGAGACGTACAAAGCAAAAAAGTGTTGGTCAAGAATGAAGATGCAAAACCATCCCTTAGATTTATGTTTAATCATCACCTTCATTTTTATTTATGTCTATGGTGTTTGTATTTTTATTATCTCCKGCATAGAAATGGAGATTTGAGGAGGTTTTGAACTTCTATAGTAATGTTGTACAAATTAGTTATGAAATGTTGAAGATGAGAATTGTTGTGTGGTGCTTTTTGTGCATCAGATCCAATTGATCATATATGCAGAAAGAAGGATCAATTATAAAAAGGTTAGATTCCTATAGAGGTTAGATCTTTACACATGGCTTAGGCTTGTGGTTACTGTTAATCATCACCCTTGGATATCTATATTAAAGATATCTAATCAACAATAAATGAAGAAGTCAAAACAACAACAAAATCATATTATAAAATCTAAAATTTCTTATASATCAAAAATCATCATAAAGTCTTGTTTGATTTTTGTTTGTCAATTGCCAAGAATGAGATGGTCTATTAGAAATTTGAGATTTTTATATCATTTAGGTAGAGTTTTCTACAAGTCCTAAGAAAAATTTAAATTATCCATTAGAGCCACATTAAATTTCATTTAGAATCATCATATACCAAAGTTTATTCAAGCAATGGCTTATAATTGTTAAGCACAAACCAAAGTTCACATAGCTTTTGCTTCCAAGAAATGAAAGGTCTTATTTTTGGATTGTGATCTTTGGTATCTTACTGTGAGTAGTGCTTAAAAATAGATTATAGAACAAAAATATTATATTAAGGGTTGTTGACATGTGAGTTTAGGGTCTTGAGCCCTTGAGCCAAGGAATCTAAGCACTTATGTTATAAATACCTATGTTATAGGTACCTTCCATGGTTATAGGATATCTATGTTAGAGGTCCCTATATTGTAGGTGCCTATGTTATATTCACTATTCATGGTTATAGGATACCTATGTCGTAGGTATGTATGTTGTTGGCACCTTTAATGTTTGTAAATTACCTACTTATATTTAGGCTTAAGGCTTGTAGGCTTGTGTTTCTAGCATGGTTAAAACTGTCAAAGAATTTAAAATTATTAATAATACATTCAATAAATCACTTCAATGAAAAATAATACATTTAGAGCATGCCTATAGCAACTTTGCCAAAAGCTCAAACCCGGGGATTGGCCGGACTTGGCCCAATTTCTTCCCCCATGGCAAACACAGCGAAGCCAAAAAGTTGGCCGGCCACAGCCAAATGGAGAGTCTTGGCCATGGCTAGGTATGGGTTGATTTTGTCTCTTTCACGTATTTTGAGATACTTTAGGGACATTTAATGCTTCTCTATTTTTCAAACGCAGATGAAGTGGCACTCTCGGAGGCCATGTGAACTTGGTTTCCGTGTCCTGAGGTGGAGTTGCAATGGGCAACTTGCCAAAAAAGAAGGCCTAGCTCACTCACTAGACATGCCAAGTGAGGCCGGTCAGTCCTTGTTGTCCAAGTGCGTAGTGGGGATGCTCTTACATTGACATTGTAAAAAAACATGAACTATCTATAGTAATCTTGAAAATATATAACAGTATGGAACTAACCTATCGCGTAATAATCACACATACACTTGTCTCATTCTTAAATTGCAAATCATGTAATAATTAACAAAATTAACAATTTTACTAAGCACATATATATGCCAAATTAACTTATGTACAACAATACTAAAAGATGATAGTTATGATTCTAAGTTTGTGTTTTATTTAGCAACAAAAAAATCTACATTTAGAAAGTAAATTATACATGCGTATGTATATACTCATTAAAATATTATGGTGATTTTCCTTTTCCTTTTAAGAAATAATGGCATATTTCAAGATATCATATGAAATAACAAATTAATTTTGGAATTATAATATATTAGTATTATATATAATATATTATAAATAATTTTTCAATATGTTTTTAGTATATTTAATAATGTTTTGGAAATAAATTTTTAAGTAAATTTTAGATTAATTAAAAAGTTTTTGTGTCATAATATTTATACCTAATATGTTTTTGTGGATGATTTTTATTTAAGAACCTAAAATATGATTTTATATTACTTTTTTATCTATAAAATCGATTGATTTTATTTATTTGTATATATAAATAATAAATAAACATAAAAATTAAGCTTTTGGTATTGACTATTTAATGTCTAATATATGCACAATTAAATGTTGAAGATATTAAAAGATTTATATGAGGAGACTTGAATCGTCAACTACTCTAATATTAATATAAATGAAGCAATAGTATTGATTTTCTTAAATGAATAATAGAGATTCAAAAGACCATTAATCTAACACTATAACACTATATAAAATTAGGGTATTGAATGTTTTTATTTTTTTGGTGTTTTTTTCAAGGTTATAAATCCTTGTGTCTAAGAAAATGAGGTCTAGTGACAATCCAATTTTTGATGTATGAACATTGTGTTATATAGACAACCATATACATAATTATTATTCAACTAATATATTAGCATTTTAAGATGTCGAAATAGTTCTSTTCATTAAAAAAACAAAATATTGTAATTGAACCTGTTTTTTAGAATTACATAAGACATAATTTATAGTTTTGACTAAACTATATATTGGAGCATATGATATATGTCCTTATTTATTTTATAACTGTGCCTTASATACGTTCAATAACAAATCAACATTGGTATAAATGGTACTACTTGAAAACCTAAATGTTGAAATTAGCATAATTGATAGGTTGCTTACACTTGGTAGTTGGTATTTGCAAAGAAAGCGTACTTGGACAGACAAATGTCCAAAAATTTAGGGAATCATATATTATAAAAGAGTTGTTAAGTCTAGTGGGATTTAAATTTTGATAGATTCTTTTCAATCATCAAGTGTTGATTAAAAAAACTATCATGTAGATGGTTAYTAAATAAGAAAATAATTTGTTTTCAAATTCTATCCAACCAACTCATTTTTCTTGATCAATAAACAAAYGTAATTGAGATATTCAATTTCTAGGTAAGTTTTGAGACTCTAACCCCTAAATTTCCATGACTATATTTTCATTGAAAATGCTCCAAAACTGCCATTTTTAATACAAGTACCAAATTTTTATATTTTGTTTTGACACATGTAACCATAGGATCTTATAGTAAGCTGACTTGAGAACATGTGGTAAAAATTTCAGAAATTTCCACTGAATTGATTGCAAGATAAATGCATTCAAATTCACTGAAATCACTTTTTTGGCCTTGCAAAAAACAGGGCAGCTACACTTCATAAGCTCACATTTCTATGTTAAAATGTCCAAAATAGTGATGCTTCTTTGGATTCTTTTACCTAGACAAATTTTCCACATGCTTGAAAAATTTCAAATCTTATATTTACTCTAGAAAATGATTACACTTGTTCATGGTTTCATGAAGTTTAAATTGATTTATTAAAATTGTTATTATTATAAAATTATAAAATCATATAAATAATAATAATAGGAAAAACAATTTTAGATAACAATTTGACGTGTATGAATTGGGGTACCAATTTGCCATATTTGTGGCCACAATATATAATCCCTAAAGTCCCATTGTCCTCTTGGAGGACAAAATGGATTTCAAGATAGACTCCTACAATCTCAAATTTTGTTGTGATCTTTGAAACATTTTTTGAAGATAGGAGAAGACACCAACTTTATAGGAACATAATTTTTATCTCAATCAATACCTAGGAGGAAAAGATATGCCACCGTAAGCCCAAAATGGGTTTGTCGTTCCGTACAAAACAATCACAAAAAATCAAAATATAACTTTCAAAATTTGTTTTCTGTAAAAAGTCTTTTTGTCTATATGAAAAAGTTTGATTCGTTCTATGTACTAATGATGAGAAAATTATAGATAGTCTTATTTTTCATGCATGTGTATATCTTTTTGATTATGAATCCTAACTTATTAGATTTAGTTTTAAGCGCGATTTTTACATTTAGTTTTTTTTTAACAAAGTTTTAGATTGCTTGCTAGAACAATCTCATATTTGGCATTATTAAGTTTCAATTTCATATTAGGGCTTCTAATGGTTTAGTTTTCGATTCAATCTTGAATTTATTTCTACTTAAACATTTTTTTGAAGAATGAAAATCAAGTGCTTTMAGAAAAAAAAATCCTAGACCTTAAATTCAATTCTTCAACACAAAGTTTTTTTAAATTAATGTCAATAGTGCAAAAAGTTTGAGCCAAGAAGATTCAAAGCCTTAAAATTAATGTAGSCAAGGTGCTAAGAAACTAGATTTTTCCATTTAAAACACAAACATCTTGCAATCCATGTTATAAAAGTTTATAAACTCTCTTCCACACATCTTCATACTAGTCTTGTGCAAGATCCTAAAAAATCTTATATGCAAAAACTAAATTTCAAACTTTTTTTTTTCCACCACATTAGAAATTATGGCAGTTTTGAATGAAACTTGATGAAAAAGAGGCTTCGGGAATTTAGGGGCTAATTGACTTGTAAAACACATTGCATTCAATTTCAAAATGGTTTTGTCATGAAAAAATAGGAGTTTTTAAAACTAGAAAAAAAAATATCAAACATTATGCACATGGAAGTATACGGAATTGTGTTTAGGATCAGGTGAAGGTGCTTTGTAGCAAAACACACACATTATTTAATCATGAATTCTAACATATTGTATTGATGATGTGAATTTCAAAAAGAAATTCATTAATATTAGAAATACTTAAATAAAAAGTCAAAATGACAATGTAGCATGGATTGAGCTTTTGCAACTTTTGTAARAATACAATTCTATAAGACTTTRAAATAGAGAYRAGCACACAAACCATTAATATATGCAACCAAAATTGTTAGCACCCTTTGATCCTTCAAAATCACCAAAAAATTACTTAATATCCATTTGCAAAACTTTGTATTCGATTCTAGGATTATTTGGGGAATTTTCACACATACTTCATTTATAAGTGATTGATTGTAAATTAACAATTGACATGTGGCCTAGTCTGTGTGTGTTTCAATTACAAAAATAATCACATGTGTGAATGATTGGATGGTTTATGCAAGGCATTATAAGTGACAGTTTAATTATGTAACATTTAATATAACTCCAATTTAGGATGGAAACTACTATGACCTCTAGTTACCTTCTACACATTTCTGCCACATTTTTTTTTTCAAATTGGAAGAATTAGTATAGCGGTTCATTTTTTTACTTACACGTGATTTGGCAATTATTAAAGTGTTTTTTTAACTTTTGGTAATCCTTCAAATAATGAATGGCGATAGTGTCACTTTCATGGCTTTCAAGTATTTACTTTTCATACTATTCGTGCTTTCTTAGAAGAATGAATTTACATTATTTACTAGGCATGTCATAGGATGAAAATGTGCATGTATCTTTTCCAAATTTTAAACTCTTTTATATTTAATATTTCTTAAATTTTGCAAAGTAATTTTCTTATTTCCAAACCATTTGACTTCATATTTTGTGATTTTTTATACCAAAAATGAACTCAAACTATGGTAGTTGAGTAAAACAAGGTCATCCCTACTATATGAAGTTTATAATTTTTTCAATTTTTCAAATTTTCAAGATTGAATATTCACAAATTGTGGATTTCAATACTACGATATTCGAGTTTTAAAATTTTACCATATGTTTAAATTTTTTTAATAGTTTAAAATTTAAAATTGGTCATAATTGTGAACAAAAATATTTAGAGAGTCTTTGTGTAGAAACAATAAGTAGTTTCTAATCTCTACAAAACAAGTTGTTTTGTATTCTTTTAGCGGGAAACTTAGCAGTGTGAGCAGAGAGTGGAGAGCGGAGAGCAGAGAGCGAAGAGAGCAAAGACCAGGAAATTCAAATTTTTGTAATCAATTTCGAGAAAAAGAATGCCTATTACCGTGGAATTTGGAGTTATTTTAAGCCAAATTTGTTTAACATACACCCCAATTTTGTGGAAATTCAAAAAATATTTGCTAAGATTTTTGGAAAGGTCCCCTAATGCCGTGGATTAT
Source organism: Pleurozium schreberi (assembly GCA_006891605.1). Taxonomy (NCBI): domain Eukaryota; kingdom Viridiplantae; phylum Streptophyta; class Bryopsida; order Hypnales; family Hylocomiaceae; genus Pleurozium; species Pleurozium schreberi. The sequence continues at coordinate 464,247 of VACF01001743.1, read as the reverse complement.
GAAAAAATATTAGTCAAATTTTTTTGAAATGTACCCCAATTCCGTGGAATTTTTACATCGAATCAAATCTAATAGCAAGTAAAACCTAAAAGCATTTAACATTGAATTTCTAATTAAAGACTTTATAGAATTGTTTTTTGATAGTGTAAAGATGCAATTAGGGCTAACATCATCAAAATAAGTTTACAATCAAATAAAAACCCAAGAAAAAATACAAAGAGACTTGCAAGGATACACGTAAATATTATCCAAATTCCAACTCATATAAAATCCAAATTAAAACAAAACATAGGAGCTCAAGTCACTAAATCCAAAAGACCCCATCAACGGCTAGAACTCCCATTGTTGTCGCCCTGCTCAGCCTCTAGATCTATATAATCTAAAACACGCTTATTGAAACTGCGTGCGCGAGTAGGGGGTGGTGATGGTGCTTCCGCAAACTGATGCGCAATCTCAGCAACATATGGAGGGAGCTCGAATCCCGTAGGAGGACTTGCAAACATGTCTGTAGTGAGCATACGAATCGGACTGTCGCTCGGAACTCTGAATAGTCAAGAAAAGGAAACAAATAAGTAGTAGAAAAAAAAAACAAGGAATAGAGAAGAAGAAACAAGGAACGGAGAAGAAGAAATTACAAACAAACAAAAAAGAATGCAAACAACAAACTTACGCACAGAGCAAATCAAAGTTGCGCTTTGCCATCTTCTGAGGAGGTGGAGCAAAAATGGACCCTCGTGGTCGGGCAACTACACGGGAAGTAGTCTCTAGGTCAAGGTCTCGCAAGGGGAGAAGGAGGGCGTTGAAGATGTTCAAATCTGCCTCGAGAGCCACAATATGGCGCTGAAGTGCGCGACACGCAATAATAGAACCACCTAAAGCATTTAGAATCAAATTATAAGAAGGTGTAACACAAAAAATAAAGTAGTGGAAAGAAGAAGATTAAAAATAAAAAAAGTTGAAAACAAACCTAGACTACATTGCCAATCCATCACTATGTCGTCCTTGTCGGTGAGGGAGGAAAAAAGGATGGAGTAAAATTTGTGACGTTTCTCACGAGCACCTCTCCAAGGCACGCCATCCTCTCTCAAAGCTTGATTCTTCTCATTTGTGAAATTGTTGAGCCAACCATCCCTCTGGAGGTTGTAACCCATCTTATCAAAAGCTGTGCTCCGTACCTTAAGAATGGAGTTCACCCGAACGAACACTTTGATGAAGAACTTACAAGTCTAAAAAATTAAACATGAATGTGTTAGTATCCATGAATCCACAAAATGCAACTGAATTTGAGGTAGAGTAGAGCAAGACAAACTTACCACTCCCATTGGAACCATGGGTGCTTGAAGGTCGAGGTCGTTCATGCCAAACCAGTCTTCAGCAACGTAGAAGTTCATAGTGTGTGCCCAGTTGTGGATATCTATTGCGGACGGCAACTCTAAGATAAAACAGCAGACTAAACTGAAGGGATACCTCAAAGGGAGACCAAAATAGACAAGAAGTGAGGGGATTCCTCACACAAGACTCAGAATAACACTTGAAGTGAGAAGAGAGTAAAGAGCAACGGCCCTCGACTCTCTATTTATACTAGGCTAGAAGAAACTTCCGGAGTAAGGTCCTAGAGACCTTGGGAAACATACATGGGACCCTCCGGAAGCTTATGGAAGCTTCCAGAAACAACTGAATCTGTATGGAACTTTCTGGAAGCTTGTGGAAGCTTCCGGAATGTCGTGTCACTCTGTATTGTGAATAATACATGTCGCAAACTACAAATACTAAACGTACATACACATGCCCAGAGGCAAATCCACACAATACCAAGGCATGAATGAACAACCATCCAATTAATAAGCTTCTCTAACTCTCCTAGATTGCTTCTACTCTGTCTCAATTGGATTAGTCTTGCAAAACAAGTTGAATCAAGGAATAACACTAGTAAAGATTGGTAAAACAACCAATCATCATTACATCCCGTGCTCCAATTCCTATCAACTCAAAACTACAACAAAATGCAAGACTTGAAGAGAATGAAGAAGCAAAGGGGCGGTCTAGGGTTACAACCACCTCAAAGGTGCCCCAAAATAGCCCCGTTCACACCTCTAACAGTCCCAAAACACTAGTCTAGCCCCCCAATGGCCAATACATGGCCATTTGGCCTATACTAAGCCTATGACAAGCCTCTATCACGCACTATAGAGACTATGAGCCACCCGCCACCAAATAACATGACAGCTGTCGTGTCACTCTGTATCGTGAATAATACATATCGCAAACTACAAGTACTAAACGTACATACACATGCCCAGAGGCAAATCCATACAATACCAAGGCATGAATGAACAACCATCCAATTGCCCCTCTAGCTGAGTAAAGCGCCCTCGCAACTCAGCTTGCAATCAAATCAAGGTCTATGTAGACTAAATAGCGTCAACTATACTCTATATACAGTCAACATGTTGAAGAAGATAGGCACTAGATCCAAGTGCATTACGTCACTTGAATAAATCATAAATGAAGGGGTAAGCTGGGTGCATTTGAGCCCCATCCTCAATCGCTTCCAACGTCATAGTTGGACTTCAAAATCTCTCCATCCAAGCTTCAATATCAAGGATCTTTGATCATACTCCAATACGGAATGTCACAAAGTGACTGCATCCTCCGTCAATAAGAAAAATCATCACTAACTACTTGAAAAAGTAGTATCAGTTGATCACTTTCTACAACGTGGACAAATCCAACGTCCAGCGGGAAAAGCAATCAATGGCGGTCGAAGACATGCCATGTGCCAACCTCGCTGACACGAATCACACAGCAACATAGTTGCAGCACCCTTGCTCTCTCCACATTCGAAACATTTGTATCCAGGTGGAACCACTGCCAATTCTGCTCGTAACTCATCTTCTACTAGCCATTCCATACTATTTTGGGCTCTTCTCCTCTCAAGAGCTTGGCTCCAAGCATGTTGACTATTATGCCATGCCTTGGCATCTGGAGTATCCATCTTCTCCATCGCCAGATGCACAACATTCTCTGCCCCTTGGCCTGAAGCATCTGCCCCTAGATGGCCTTCAAGGCTAAGTTTCTTGTGCCGTTGAGCTGCCAGGCATATTCCAAAGAACCAAACTATAGATGTGAGGTCCATAGCTTGTCCAAGGCAATAACGTCGCTAAGACTCTGTCAAACCAGGCCCACAAGTGGTGCCGGTAGGGAAACCCATGGCACGCTCCTGTTCGGTAGCACATGGCTCCTCCAATCTCATAGAAGTGTTGTCAAACACCAAGCCTGGTCCGCCATTGCGAAAAGCAAAAGACCGTGGAAAACTTATCAACGTAGGAAATCCTAATCGTGGCTTTCCTACACGGTTGACTATAGCCAATGCTAGTTGATCTTCCTGCACCACTGCTTGGGCAGATCGCCCTTCTTCCAATATGCCATCAAGGTGTCTACCCTCTGGCCGAACGATGCGATGCAATGCTGCTGAAATTCCTCGCATATGAGCCAAATTGGTCCACTTCCATCGTAAGCGATATGCGTAAGAGCCAAACGCTGCAGCATCGACTGCCACTGGCTCTCCAAGGTGCTGACATACCAGCCGTGCATTCTCATGAACTTGGGCTCCAACATCTCCTAATGGAGGCACATTCTCTAGGATATAAGCCATACTTGTAGCTTGTCTACGTTGCCACCAATGCAGCAATCGTAAGAGCTCCCAAAATAAACTTGAGCGTGAGTCTTGAAGTCCTTGGCGAAAACCCGCTCGGGAATGCCCTTGGCAAGGCCATCCAGCTATCACAAGGTCCACTTTGCCCAACCTCAAGAGATCCTCCTCTCCAATCAAGGTAATGTCTGAAGGGACTCGAGACATACAACCTTGAATAGCGCATGCGGGTAGTTGCTTTGGATATCGCATCCTCAGCTGTTTTATATGATGTTTTGCGGCTCTGCTAACCACAATATTGTTGTTCACATACGTGTAACTCTGTATGGACAACCCCAGACCAGTACCAAGTCCAACAAATAGTTCTACAAGAACTATGCCGTTAGGATCTTCATGAAGATCTACGAGCTGTTGTAGAGGTGTCAGTATACGCTGTGGTTGCCATAAACGTTGGTCTACTCCCTCCACTAACTCATGGCATTTCTCAACTAAGTCCTTTGGTGAAATCCATAGTGGAATGGAGTCCTTGGGATGTCTCACAAACGGGCTAATTTTGCCTTGTGTTTGCAAGTCCAACTCTGGAGGTGAGTCTGTAGCAGACATGTTCCCCTCAAGTAACAAATCTCTAGTGACAGCCAACTCTGCATTGCATCCATAAACGGCCACTAAGCCATCAACCACGCCAGCAGAAGCACCAAAGAGGACGGGGATCACTTCTTTCCGTCCATCTCCTTGTGACCACCCTGGGCGAAACCATGCCTCCTCAGTCCACGAATCATGACCAAAACTAATGGGGTACAAAGCTTATTGCCCCAAAAGAATGTCATAACTAGTAGCACTTGTTACAACACACCTCACTGAGATGTGAGTGTACGCATTAGTGCCTACCTTGAACTGAAGTCATAGAGGCTCTTTTGTCAACCCCGTAGGTTGCTCTGTGCACCCTAGCRATGTTGCTATAGTGAAAGGACATGGCTCCAAGTCACTTGCAACAAGCCCCAAGCTCTGAGCTAGCAATTTGCCTAGCATAATTGGCTGGGCTCCCATGTCAAGTAGCACCTTCTGTGGAAACACTTGAGATGCTTCACCTCCAGCCACAGAAAAGACATGACCAGAATTGGCCAAACGCACTACTCCAGGCTTGACTTGCAAACGCTCACGAGTTGCCCGAGCTGGTATTGTTGCCAAATAGCTTGTGGCAACATCAACATGACTTCCGACAGCTTCTCCACTTGAAGTCACACTGCTATCAAACTCTGTCTGTGAAGGCGACTCTTTTGGCCACCCCTTCCAGCACAGCAAGGCATCTGTTGCTGCCTTGGCAGCATCCTTCCTTGTGCTTTCATCACCATCAGCCGAAAAAGACTCTTCCATCTCTTTCATGGCCACATTGGGAGGCATTTGGACTGTGCCTTGCATCATCTTCCCTGCCATATGATATACGACAGCTGCATCAAAGTTGCCATTGTGCAACTGGATGCCCGAGAACAGTGGAACCTTCAAGAGTTTGTGAGCCAAATTCTTCACCATGTCTTCTTATTTTGGTGAATTTCCTCCACTAGAAATTGCCCCATGATGTGGGCTAGTGACCACATCTGCCAAGCCAAATGTCATTGCCAATCTTGATTGCCCAATGCTATCAGAAGGCCCTTGATGGCGCACCTGAGGCCTACCTTGAGTGAGTGAATTTTCTTCCACCATTGGTGCAAGTGACACAGATTTGGTTTGTGATCTTGTAGCCACTGCTGTAGCCACTGCTGCAACCACCTCACCAAGTGCACCATACTCAAACCTATCTAGTCCAGGCTTTGAACTAGAAGGTGTTGGTGTAGTCTTTGCTGTCGCCGCAACGAGTAATGCTAGAGTGTTTTGCAACTCTCCCATGCGTGCCTCAAGACTGTTTCCCCCAGAATTGGATCCACCTCCTTGTGTTGCTTGTGGTGCAAATGACTGAGGCCTCAATTGTGGATCCTTGATCCAACACTGAGCCTCTGTATGCCCAATCCGACCACAACATGCATAAGTGCACTTTGGAGGTGAGCCTTCACCTTGAGCCTTCTTTTGTTGTCCCTTGTTTGTCGTGGCTACATTACTCTTGTTGGTAGCTGCTTGTTTGCCACTCTTGCCCTCAGATGACATATCAGTAGGACAATCTCTCTTCCCGTGGCCTAGTAATCCACAATTCCAACATCGCATGCAAGAATTGGTTGTCACCTCCGCTTAAGCCGCCATAGCAATTTGCTTGGAGACTTTGGGAGTCCCTTGGSTCTTGCTCGAGCCACCAACAACGGCCTTGGTCTGGGTTGTTGTTGAAGTCATGATGGATGACAATCTCCCAGCCTCCTCCACACATAGCTCTCGACCCAATCGCTCCACAACGGCAAAGGCTTGAGCCAAGGTAACTCGACCTCCATATAGTAGCAACATGTGCGGATGTGCCATGTCGCGGATCTTCTTGTCTTGCTTCCCCATGTAAAGCTCCACCAACTGACGCTCCGTGAATGCATCTCCACTTTCACGGGCAAATTTGGAAAGCCTAGCATACATAATGCGGGGAGTATCTCTAGTTTTCTTCTTGAAGTCTTGAATATGGCGCATTTGATCTCGGCGAATATCACCAAACTCCACCTCCAAATGCTCAAAGAACAACGCCAAAAGGTCAAATCTAGGTGGTGGCCCAATAGTGGCAATTGCCTCCGTAGAAGCTCGCGACAATTGAGAGATGAATGTAGCTGTAGTCCCATCGGTGGTACTTGCAGCAGCTGTTTTACGCAGTCATGCAGCTCGTGCTGCATCAGGGCCTGAGGTAACTTCCTCGCCCCGTCCCTCATCTCTATCACCGGTCCTTGAGGCAGTGGCTGCTGGAATTGCAGCTCCCTCCTTCAACGCGGTAACCAACTCTACTCGTCGCGCCCAATAGTCCTCCACTTTATCGAAACCATCCAATTAATAAGCTTCTCTAACTCTCCTAGATTGCTTCTACTCTGTCTCAATTGGATTAGTCTTGCAAAACAAGTTGAATCAAGGAATAACACTAGTAAAGATTGGTAAAACAACCAATCATCATTACATCCCGTGCTCCAATTCCTATCAACTCAAAACTACAACAAAATGCAAGACTTGAAGAGAATGAAGAAGCAAAGGGGCGGTCTAGGGTTACAACCACCTCAAAGGTGCCCCAAAATAGCCCCGTTCACACCTCTAACAGTCCCAAAACACTAGTCTAGCCCCCCAATGGCCAATACATGGCCATTTGGGCTATACTAAGCCTATGACAAGCCTCTATCACGCACTATAGAGACTACGAGCCACCCGCCATCAAATAACATGACACGAAACTAGTGGAAGCTTCCGGAAAGTAGTGAAAGGTTCTAGAACCTTCTAGAAGTTACTCAAAACTATTAACAACTAAACTATACGCTCTGAGCCGGAAAAGTTCTAGAGAAACTTCGTTGTTGCAAGGCCGGCATAGGTCTTATGGGGAACCCGTGGGTGTGGATGAAGTCCAGTATGACATGTCCGTGACAATATCCCTTGATACATCAGAATCAACAGCATGTATGAAGATGAGGATGCCATCATCATGGAGGTTGGCATTTGCAAAGGCAAATAAAACCTCAAAGTATGAAGTAGACCGCTTGTTCCAAATTGGAACATCATCGATGCAGGTAGAAATCCCTAGCACACACAGGTTTTTGGGCACATCTACAAATAGCAAATTAATGCCCGTGTGAACCTTCTCCTTGGTATTGGATCGAGTATGACCCACTCCAACCTACACAAAAAACTTATTGTGAGAATTAAAAGAAATAAGAGAAATTGAATCCTAGAAATAAAAATGAATGTAGTAGAAAGAGAAATTGTAAACAAACCTTAGTAAGGAACTCTGAAATGCAGGTGTAGGTTGAATGGCGAATCCCGGTCTTTATAAAGTGCTCAATGACCTCCACCATGTCCACATTCTCAATCAGGGTGAGCGTGGAGGGCTTCTCCAAAGAAGTGGCTGAAGAATCTGATGCAATCGCCTTTCGCTTTCATGGTTGGGAGAGGATGGTGATATTGCTTCGAGAAGGAGAAGGGGTTGGGTCAGGAAGAGCAATACAAGGAGTGAAAGAGGGAGCGGTGGAGGGACTTCCAACGACTGCAGTGTTGGGGACAGAGGAAGGAGGTGTTGAAGCCTTGGAAGCAGAGCCAAGGAACATACGAGGTTGGGAAAGCTGAGTACTTGAGATTGTGCCAACCAACTTGCCCTTTTTGCCCTTACTCTGCAATAGTCACATTTGTTGGCTTAGTCGCCTTCTCCTTGGATCCTTTATCCGCCGTTTCCGTTTGTAGAGGCTCCAAGTCAGAAAGATGATCAAGTACCGGAGCTGTAGCAATCAATGACAAGTGAAGTGCCACCTCAGAGATAGGGATGAAACCCCTGGAACAATCAGTGTATCAACCACAAGCCTTGAGGTGGGGATCTAGGTACTTAACAACTTGTATTTGTGTATACATGAATTGGTTAGACTCTAAATTCATCTAGTCCTCCAAGTAAGGTGGTAGAAATGATGTAGAAATAGCTTGCTTGGGAACAAGCTCTTGGAAGATGTACCTGAAACACAAGGCAAAGATTAGTAAGTGAAGGGTGGAAGGAGGACAAGAACGGCAAGAAAAAAGTGCAAAATGGATGCAAACCTATAAATCACGCGTTGTACAGTCTACCAACAAACTCATTTAGGTCAGAGGCTTTGAAGAATCTCAGATCAGCATCATCCTCAAAGAACTGTTCAAAGGTCGTGTCCATAAAAAAGATCCTCCAACGGTCAACAAACTCTGCAAGTCATAGTACATCCATAGAGACATTCCAATCAATGGGTTGAGCAAAGCTCGACTCTATAGAAGCAAACTCCTCCACCACTGCGTGTTCCAACTGCATGACCATAAGTAGAATGTAAGAATCCCAAAGAATGGTACAAAACAAATTTAAGAAGGGGAGAATAGTTAGAAAATGGACCTGAGCCCAGAAAGACGCTTTGTTCAGCTAGACGTCAAGAATCCTCTCTTTAAAAGGCGTTATGGAAGGAAACTTGTTACCACCACGGACTGTAGAAGAAGAATTCCACAACCGAAACCAAGTAGTTTTGAAGCGAGGTTGGACATTTGCTGTGGCAATCTTATGGAGCTTTTCAATTGTCATGTCGGGGACAGGGTTGGTGGAGAAGTGCCGATGAATCTAGAGATAAGATCCATGGTTAAAAATATGAAAAGGAATGTTGAAGTAAAATGCAACAAACTTGAATAAAAGAAGAATGAGAGGAATAAAGGATAATCTCGTCAAAGAATGCTGGCTCATGATGTAAGTTTGCTATGGCGACATACTTTTCAAAGCTCTTGGTACGAATAGACTTTCTTGCCTTCTCTTCAGCTAAGGTCATGGCCTTCCAAATATCCACAGCAATCCTTTGATTCAATGGCGTTGCATCCTTGTAAGCTAGAGCGGCAGCATCAGTAGCAGCCGAGATTTCCCTCTGGTGAGTAGAAATGTTAGCCCATGCAAATTGCAAGAGTTACAACAAACAAGAAGAGCAATTAGATTAAGAATTACCTTGTAGAGGAAGGAAACGAAGACGTCCATTGTGAGAGGGTACCATGTGGGAACCTTTGACTTGGTAGTGGCACATACCTGATAATCATCCTTGGAAATCAAGTCCATAAAAGCCTGTAAGGGCAAGGCACCAAAGGTACAAATGCGAAGGAGTTTTGCTAGCACGCTAGACTTGACGTGGTTGTTCTCAGTTGACCTACGTAAAAGAGTACCAAGTGTAAAGTTCCAAAGTTTGAAGGTGAAAAAATCATGAAAAAACCAAAAAAATGGGGCAAAACATACCAAATTATCAGTTGACATCGTTCATAGCGTTCATGAGAACACCACTGTTCTTTCGCGCATGAAAGGCAATGCAATGCGGAGAAATATGCTAGGACTCCTCTATTGAATGAAACTTGTTGATATGGCGGTACCAAGCCTTGAGACGATGGTTGCCTTCCTAGACAAAGAACATCTTGCCAACTATCTTACCAAGGTCATCATCTTGCGCAATGAAAGAATCAAACTGCTCACTTGCAGCCCTCTAGAGCAAACTCCACCCTGAGATGATATCCTCAGCGACGTTGACAAGTGACAACCTTGTCCTTATTGTTGTAGATCGACACATAGAGGACGCGGTCACCATCACGGTAGCCAGTGACAAATTCATTCTCTAGTCATTAGATATCAACCTCGTTAATTGGGCGTACAAGAGGCAAGGCACGCATTCGGCAAAGGGGAATGCAAAGGCGGGACTTATTTGTTGGTTGAACTCAGAGGCGGTTATTAACCGCAGTGGAGTCGGCCTTCTGCTACGCTCGCAGTTGATTCTCCTCTATATCCGGATCAGCCTTCTCCGTTGGTTCGGCATAACGTTGTAAAAGATTCGGAGACTATAAACAAACACAAGGTTTAGTATTGAGCATATCAAATACAAAAACAATTAAATACTGAAACATACAATGTTTATAAATGAAGTTTGAGTAAAATGATTTTAGATGCTAAAGCATATAGAAAGCGTAGCGTGCTACTCAGAAGTGGAGTACTGGGATGCTTGGAGACGTCAGGAACGCCTAGGGTTGATCCGCGCGTATGTTGATAGTATTGGAAGGTATAACGCCTCCGTGCCTCATGTGTCACAGACTCTACGGCATGAGGAGGTGCATGGGACTGGATTGCGGAATCATCTTGACGCCTACGGGGATGTACAACAAGGAGTGGTAATACAAATTCTGTGGGATCCGTCACTAAACAAAGGACCGGACAAGTACAATAGCTAAACTCATATGAATCCAAATCAATCACCTCTTACCCTGTAGTAGCAATGTCGTCGGTCATTGCTACAGCATTTGGCACAAGTGTCTCAAGAGACAAGACAGCTTGAGACGGAACAATCTCCAAGGATTGCGAAAGGTCCGTTTCTCCAAATTCCTGCCAAAAGAAGGTAGGAATTAGAACAAAGATATGCAACAATAGAGAACTCGGCGGAACCGCGGGGTTAATTAAGAGTGTCTCAAAAAGCCTTAAGATGGAACTGAAAAACAAGTAATTTACATTGAAATGGCAAGAAGTAGGAATTTTCCTACAATCTTCATAATCCACTGAGCACTAGTCTAAGATAGAGCAAAAAAGCACAGAGTTTTTGAAAATGAATAATTCGGTAGCCAATGAAGAATGAAGAGGGGCTAAAACTGATGAGAGACACTAATTGCTGAAACCCTGCGGTTCCGTTGGGTTCCCCCAAATGGTACCCTAAATCCTAAATTGCATAAAATTGAAAATTGAATTGCAAAGAATCCTAACTTTTGTTTGCAATGCTTGTGTGAAATAAGCACTTCTAACATTGTGCATGGTTAAATTGAGTGAACCCCGCGGATCCGCGAGGTTCCCTAGTTGAACTCTAAACCAACTATGCACACGATTGAACACATGAAATCCTAACTTCAAGGAATTGAAAAAATACTTGCATTCTCAAAATTGTACATTGTAGCCCTTTAAAACCTATAACGCGACGCCTGTGAATACCCCACATTGCACGGCCGACATTGAACACAACCAACAGTGGCACCTATAAGCACCGCATGGCCAAAATCGAGCGCGGACGATAGTATAAACGACTAAATAGGGGAACCCTGCACTTCCACGGGGTTCTTTCAAGTGGTGATTCAACTTTTATCCTAAACCCTAAACGGAAGTCCTTATTTTGTGCAAAACTGAAATTGAAGGAAAGGCGGCTAAAAAACACTCGCGTGAAAGCTGCCAAGCGCAATCCAAACCAGAAAGCAATAATTCAAAAAGCAAAGAAGTTTGAACAAACCTCCAGAGCTGCAAAGACAACATCGCCGCTTGATACCCTAACTCGCCAATCTTGTCGCCATCGCTCGCCATTGTTCTCCGTTGATCGGAAATGCGCTTCGGCGACGCTTGTACTCTAAACCGTTCTACGTCGTCCTCATTCTCTTCTTCTCCTTGCTGTCCGTCTACTTCATCCTCTATCTACATTAATCCAAAACAACATATTTTTCATTCATCCAAAACGACCAATTTTAGGAAATTTTCCCCCCCGGGGAGACATCGAGACAGTTGGGGAAAATTTAACCAAAACTACAGATGACCCTACCCCCACAACATACAACTAAGGCCCAACATACACGACAAACAACCCTACCACCACCTCCACTCATGCACGCACAAAAGATCAAATGGACAAAAATTTGAATAAAATTGAAAAACAAAGATCACTGGGACAAACCCGGCGGAACCGCGGGGTTCTTGCACCTCACCCTTCATGGCTTCTGTAAAGCTAATGAATTTTGTGCATGACTCATGCAAAATCACTTTAAGCCTTACACTACATTTACACAACTACAAACAACACCCGTGGAGCTGTAGACTACAATCGTGAAGTGCATGAGGAATACTAGCCTATATGCAACAAAGCAAATCTGCACATTCACAACAATGACCTACCATATTGACAGAGTTCTCCCTTCTCTCTTCATTCAAATTACTTTGGTTTGAATTGGTATGTTGCTTGTTCTTGGCCATTGTTGGTGAAAGTGAACTTCTGTACTTTGCTTCTTCTTCGATCGGCAAAAGGTTAAGAGCCCGAATCTTACACCTTGCCCTCCAAGAACCACCTACTTCCTCCTCAATTGGCTCGCTTAAGTCTGAAGGTGTCCCTCGTCCCTCTATACTCAACAACTCCTTCTTCTTCAATTCGTTCTGCCTCCTCTGCTTTGAGTTGGTAAAAGTTGTGCCGCCTCTTCTTTTCTTGTGCTTCTGCGCTAGATCAACCGTAGAAACTGTACTGTAATCTGCTTCCTTCATGTGTGCGTCTCACCAACCCTACAATGCCTCGATGCCACCCCTGCACTCTTACAAAATTAGATGCCCCTCACAAAAGATGATCCTTTACAAAACTTTTTCTATCTAAAGAATGGTATTGTATGCAATTTAGGGTTTCACAGTGTCTGACAATGGTATGTTACAACATCATTTGTCATTAAAGAGATATTAAATCGGTTATAAACTAGGCTATTAAAGAGTATCTTCTAAAGAAAATCGGCGTCTGCAAGATTCTCTTCTAAATTGACAAGGCTCTTCATTACTTTGTTATACTTTCAATATGGCAACTATTCTAACTGTAGGACACGATTGCCTGTCATTATCTATTTGTTGCCTCTGCTCCAATTTTAAAAACTAGTGCACATCAATTCTACCTAACTATTATGGCTGCTTGCTTTAGATGATGCCAACAGCTATACTAATGAATGCGCTATCTACAATACTTCTAATTCCTTCAAATTCTTTGTCAGATTTTCAATTATTATAGGATCTATTAGTAGTTAATTATCAATTATTCATAGATAATTCAAAATGCTTAAGCTTCAAGTTGCTCTTACGTAATACTGTAACACCTCTTTGCAAATCTTCAACTTGCTTCTCATTGTTGGTCATGAGACTCTCCTTCCGTCTATTTGATTTCTTATGCTCCTTCATTGCATTGCCCTTTCTAGACTATGCTTAGCTTCTCCTTCTCTTTGTCGATGACTTCATATTCCACTGTCCCAACATTGGCTAAGATGGTTGAGCTCCGTGGTCATGGCCTCGGGGTCTCTTTTCTTGTTCCTGTAGGCGAAGATGGATTTTCATCTGTCTCTGCCCTTCACCTTAGCATCAGATTCTCTTTACAAATGAATAGCATGTGGGTCGAACGCGAGATTTTTGATCCATCTACATCTTTGCTATCCGTAACGATGCGTGAGAATTCTAGGCTTGCTAAGAACGGATCAATGGTCTGGGAATTGGGCGTTGGCAAGTATAGGGTCTATGGACTCACCGATTCTCAAATTGAGGTATCGACTGAAATTATTACCCCACTCCAATCGTCTACTTCCACGTTGAACACCCCTCCAATAGTAAGAGTTAAGAGTGAGCATGGTGTGCAACCAATCATTGATCTATCTGATTCCTCTGATGAAGATGCACTCACTTGCCCCACTCTTCTTGTGAATTCTACTCATTTGTCTGAAACTCCCTTCTTAGTCAACCTATCTCCTTCTCGCCTTGAACCTTCAAATTCTCAAGTACCCTCTTCATCTAAAACTTCCAATAGCATCGTTCAATGTCTACGTAGACTAGGTTCTATGCCCGGTAGTAAAAACATCCTCAAGAAGTTAGATTACAGTACATTGAAAATTGAGGAAGTCAATTACCTCCCTCCACGTTTTGATGGTACCCAAATGTTTGTCCTTCCCCCGGTTCAAGCCTCCTCTTTTTATACCAAAGCCAAATCCATGGAGGGCATGGACAAGTGGTATGATGGTTATGTCTGGACAAAGATCCAAACCACCAACATTAGCAACGATGTTGGTCTTACGTTCCGCTCATCAACTTGCGTTGGCCACCTTCAGTGCCAGAATCAAAATTGTAGCTACCTTCAACGTGTTCACCGAACCTCCACAATGAATAATACTGACTTTCACGGCTTTACTAAGCATCTCTTTTCCGTTGGAGGTCCCCCGCCAACCACTTCCACTCTTGTATGTAGGATTTGCAATGAGCCCCCTAAGTGCCTTGAACTTTGCGACGCTAAGATCTTCTACGTGCACAGAAAGGACTATTTGCAGCGAGGTTGCATTCATATCAGAAACCATCGGCACCCTGTCAAAGATGGTGATTGCAGAGATAACCGCAAGCTTATTGAAGTGCTCATCGATGAGCACGTTGAAAAGATGCCCCAAGCCACGTACAACAAAATTGTCTTTGAAGCCAAGACCTTGTACGTGAGTTCCTCCTTCGCAATGATAATAATGCACATCAACTTCTCTCATTATAAGAACTGGAGCCCGTCTTTGATCACTGCAAGGAGTTGAACTCACCTCATCTCCGCAACAAGGTTACAACCTTCAAATACTTGCGTAGATTAGGAGTCATGGATGACATGGCAGCTGTGGATGACTATATTCGAGCATTTCTCCAAGTTGTAGCATACCATTAATTTCTAAAAAGTAGTGTTGGTGGAGATGGCCCTAGCAAAGAAGAACTCAAGCTTAGATGCGCTCAACGTCGGGCTTAACAAATTGGTGACCCGTCTGTCTTGCAGAAGGTTCTCCTTGATATGCTCGGCGGAGACAAATTTTGCACGTGCAATCCACACCTCGAAGGCGGCGAGGTCTTCAGATCACAAAAGCGCAACCTTGACACTCCTATTGGAGCCGATGACGATTCTCACCGCCCCAACACCGTCAATTTCTCTCGCCTACATATTAGTCAAAGAAATACAAGATCTCATCCTATACCTTTATCGACAATTGTTGAGGAATCCTCCCCGTCTGTGCAAGAGCCTCCTTCAACTACCGGATTGGATGTTCGTCGCATCACAGCCGTTCAAGAATCTAAAGTTTGTGAGAAGCTGTGGCATATTGCTAACCTTCCTTGTAATTCTAGGAAGTCTTGTTGGGCTATGCATGCTGTCACTAAGAAAAAATGCATTGCCAAAATCGTCTCGAACAATAAGAGCACCCCTGCCCCAACCTACTCCAGATTCTGCAACCATTACTCATTCAACAAACCAAGATCCAAGAAGTTCTTCTTTTGCCCGGATGACATCGAGCGTTGTGTCAAGGGCTCACGTCGCAAGTGGGTGGAAAATTTCTCTCTAAACCAAGAGAGACCTCCTATTCCTTCTATATGGCCTATGAATCTTGGCACTAACCTCAATCAGGCGGAGATCCTGAAGCTCGAGAATGCTGGCTTCCAATTGCCACAAAAAGAGCGCATCACTCCAACACGCCTATTCAACAACTCTKCTCCTCCYCTTGACCTCTCCRRTATGGACATTCCACCCAATCCTGACTTTTATCCTATTTCAAGGCAGTCTAAGTGTACGCGACGCTCCATCCACGGACCATCAACAAAGCAGATGCAAATGGTTGCGTCCGCTCATGCTATGAAATGAACCATCTTGAAAGTAACAATGATTCCTCAACCTCGATTTGGATGTGTTATCAATCTGCAGTCCAAACCTGCTCCAACACAATCAATTTACCAACTCACAGTGAGCTCTTTCCCAGACTTCAAAGACATGATTACCAAGTTGGGCCGCAAGTGACATTCATTTCTACATTGTAAGCATTTGTACTTCCTCTTTGTCAAGGTCTCTAAGTTAGATCCAGAAGTAAACTTGTTCATTCATGCCCCAACCTTTAGCTTCAATGAGATTAAACTCATTCTTGAGGGGGACCTCTTGACACACTCTGCCACCTAAGTAGACTCATTGCCGATCCAGGATTACTTTGTCCTCTTATAGATGTGGTCATTTATGGACCTCACATGTACTTGCTATCTACTCCGTTGGGAATTAAAATGTCATGTTCTATGATTTTTATTCACCTCAAATTGTTGCATTACGATAATTGTTGCCATGTGTTTCTCTCACTGTCTCACTCTTTATACTAACCCGTTGTTGTTCATAGATAGGACAAAGACAAAAGTGATGGAATAAAAATGAATCAAGTGTATTGCCCTTCCTACTTTAGTTGACTCAATCTTCAGACGCACCAATCTCAAAAACACCAATCTTTTTTATTCTTTTTTGATTTCATCATGAATCCGAATGAGTTCAATTTTGTGTTCTTCAAGTCTCTAATTAAATCTCAAGTTTGCAATTTTTGACCTTCATTGTTTTCAAGGGCCTCAAATTCCACGGTGATAGGTCACATAAATTAATTATTTTGCGTTTCTTGGATCTTGAACTAAATCAAAAGTTCGGAATTCAGACACCCATTGATTTTCTTGGCCCTCTAATTCCACGGTAATAGGTCAATTTTTTTTTATTATTTTCAAAAGAATCTTGATTACTCCTTTGAATATTCAAATCTGTCAATAATAAAATCTAAAAATAATAGAAAAGTAACTTTTTTTACTTTCTAGCTGCTCTTTGCTCACCAAATGTGCGCTCTCTGCTCTCTGCTCTTTGCTCACCGCTCACATAGCAGTGTCGTCCTTCTTTTAGCTTTACGCTCTTTTGTATTACTGGAAGCTTAATAAAATATAAAATTCAAAACAAAAATTCTTATTTCAATTAATTTGGAATTAGAATATACAAAATATTTATAAATTTTAAAATACCAAATTTARTATATTCTAGTAGTTTTATGAAATTGCAAATCAAAACTTTTATAAATTTATAATTTGTAATTTTACAAATTTACTAATATTCAAGTTTCAAAAAATATAAAATTTTAATTGTACAYCATTGAGTAAGAAGGATACAAAATTTTAGTGAGATGCAATGCTTACCCTTCTATGCATGCAAAAATATGTAGAGTAGTCTATTTGCATTAGCTATCACGTTTGTAATAAACCTTCATACCTCCTACACAACCCAACTACAATCATTTTTTCACTTTTTCTTTTAGGTTGCAATCTTTTGTTGTGTATATTTAAGCTAGACAAATATCAATGTTCAATATCCTTTATTTTAACCCTCAAATGCTCAACCAAACATTTTATGGTTGTTGACTTTTTTTCTCATGTTCTCTATACCCAAGAAATGAATTTATGATTATTTATTTATTTTTTCCATGGTAATTGGTGGGTGATTGCATGAAACACCGTGTGGTTTTGGTAGCGTTTGGCATAGTACTCATGTTTTTTTTGGGAGTACTGTAAAATTAGAAAAAGAATTTTAAAAAAATGTAAAAAATATATTTAATGTATATACCCATAAGAAGAAGGTACCCTATGAAGGAAAAGTGTAGGAAAATTCTCTAAGTAGGAGAACTTGAAAAGTGCAAAATTTCGTGAAAATAGGTGTTTTGATGTTTTAATTTGTAATAAATAGGATAAATAATTTTTGAAGAAACTAAAAATTGGCGATTTGGGAGAACTATATGATGAAGAGATTTCACCAAAAGAATGATCTTAAAACCATCTTGAATGTTCAGGAGTACGCGCGCAAGGGAGCCCTCTTTGCACGAGTGTAGAGGAAATAAAACAATTTTTTTTTAAATTCCCTCTGGTAGATGCATGCATTTCTAGTGTGGAAATAGATCACAGAAATTTCAGCTCTAGATCATTAATTTTGGGTTCTCCCCAGTACTAAAAAACCCTAAACTGCAAAGTGTGACAAATTAGCTAAATTGAAATTTAAATATAAAATGATTTTTGAAAWTTTBYRRAAWATRADKAABYTGATTKCTATCAAGAAAGACATCTCCAATAAAAATTTCAAGTTAATTGGATTCATACTTCAAAAGTTATAGTAGATAATAACTCCGTCAATCAAAGTGTGATGCAAAATAGTACTAGTCTTTCATGCATTCACCCTGGTTGATTTATCTTTTTATAGCAAAAAAATATTGATTAGGACAAGAACTCTTCTTTAACAATTTCAAACACTTCAAAAAATGTCTGTAGCGGATTGTTTTGAGAGGAAGACCTAACCAATCAAATATTAAATTCCAAACAAAAAAATATTTTATTGTTCGTTCAAGTAGGCAAGGGGTGATTGGCTAGTGCAAATAGGTGATAGAATTCATGTTTTTCTAATAGTAAAAAACATCTACTTTATAGTTGTGAAACTTTTGAGATATGTCCCCCCAAAGTCATTCACCTCTAAGAATAACATTGTTCTTTTTTTTCAAAACCAAATTTTCAACTACAAATATTCCAATATCTTTAAAGCCAAATTCTTTGAAAGCTATACGGTTTATTAAATTCCTAGTGGTGAAGAAGATCCAATAATTAAGTATTTGAAAAAAAAATTGTAAAAAGTTTACACAGAGTAAACTACAAATCCTCTAAAGTAACAAGGTTGGGACTAAATTAAATATATTACATTAGGAGGATTATGGCATTAATGATGTATGTATGTGGYCGAGGCCTTGAATGGGCAATCAATGTTACGGTAGAGAGGTTATTACTTGATAGAAATTCTATTAATTAGTTTTATTTATTTTTTGAAATAATAATTTTGAAAGAGTATTTTTTGAAGGCATACTTCCATTCGTCTTTTCTAGATTAAGATTTAGGATATGATTTTTTATCTTCTAAAGGACCCAAAGTTTGAATTTCAAGGACGAAATAAATAACAATATGTTTGAACTTTGAAGCATACTAAATCTTCATTTTCTTAGTCATCTTTCACTTTGTTTAATTCTCTAACAATTATACCTTATTGATACTTTCAAATATTCTAAATGTTGAAGAGGTATCTTTAACTACAAACAATAATTTTTTAACTCAAAAAATGTTTCGTCAAAAAGTATTGAAAAACATACAAATAAATAAATAAACAATGAGTGTTTAAGAACCTCCATAATTAGAATTTAGTATTTTGAACTTAAAAAAAAGTCATGTCAAAATTACAAATATTCAATCTATAATTGATTATAAAAGGGGTCTTCATTTTTTGGTATCAAAATTTATTGATTGGTGATGAGGTGTATGAATACAATAGTTTTATTACTAACCAACACTCCATCACCAATCAATAGGGGGTCGTATTTCCTACGAAGGCTAGAACTGATTTTCCATTATCTTCTTGGAATGTGTGTTTTTGATTTTTTCAAGGTTCATGATAGTTAAGCAAGTATGAAAGTGGAAAGCAATGAGTGGAAAAGTAGTTCTTGAATGATTGGAATTGGATTACTGTAAATGTTGGTCATGGGAAAAGCCCAACTTCCACCTTTCAAAATGCATTGTAATTTCAATACAAGAGATAAATTACCAAAAATTTTGCAATCTCCTTCATTTTTGTCAATGCCCCTCTGAAAAAACCTCTTTGCCTAGCACTGTGCTAGATCATGTCCATAATTGCTTATTGATCTAGCATAAAAAGATTCTTAAACAAACAATTTGAATGAATCATTTAGAAACTTTTAGATAAAGTACATAATGTAATCCATACATCCATACATGCATAYATATCCCATGATTATCAAAGTGATATTTTAAAGTAAATTCTAAATTTAAAAAAAAAAAATTCAATTAGATTCAATATTTTCTTGAAATTATATACATAAAAGTCCAATATTTGAACCTTTCTGAACCCGAATTTGAACCAATAACATTTTTCACCTTATTAGAACACAACAATAATGAATACAATAAAAAATCCAATAAGAAACTTTGAACAAAAATGTAAAAGGAAGAACAAAGTACCATCACAATTTTTGTATAAAAAATAATAACAAGAAAGCAAACCTTTACATAGAGTAGAATGATGTGCTTAAATGTTCCAAATATCCATAGAAAAAATTAGTTGTCCATTTTCAAAAAACATTAAAAAAATTTCTTGTAATCATGGTTGTGAAATATGCCTTTAGGAAATATTGTTTAATGATGGGAATTGCACAAATAATCACARTCATTGATTTCATAGTGCACATGATTAAAAATCAATACATTTATTTTAAAAGACAATCTAAATTCAATTGTATAATTCATTGTCCAAAAGAGTAATTAATATTTTCATAATGAAGAATGTTGCTCATTCAAGAGACTATACAAGAGACTATACCATGCAAGCTTGCTTAAAATGCAAATAGCAAACTATGTAACATAAGCTGCTTTAGGGTCCATATCTGTATTATTCAAGTTTAAAATGTACTATTGACAAAAAATTCCCTATGAAGTATCTACAAACCATTACTCTTAAGTTGGCCATCCTTAGTTATTCAATGTTTGGAATCTCATTCKTGATTGAAAAGAACTTGTACCAATGTATTGTTGCAATGTCGACTTCGCATTGGAAGCATTCAATCCTAGGCTTTTTCATTATATTGGTTTCCATTTCCTTCACATCTTTGGGCACTGCTATGGGTGTTGTAGAATTAAGTGCTTTGGTTGCACAATTGGTTTTCGATTTTACAACTTTGGACCACAATTCTYGATAGAATTGTACCAATAATTTTGTGTTTGCGCAATTTAGGCATCCTTTGTAATAGCCAAATTCTTCGTAAGCCATCTCTTATGTTTCTATTTCCTCTTACCAAAATCAAATTAAAACAATCTCTAGACCTATGTAGTTGCAATGATCTTAATTCCAATTGATAAATGTTTCTGAAAGGGCTAAAAGAAAGTGATTAGATTGTCAGTATGGACGTCAAAAATTTAATATACAAATGAATGAGAACTAGGATGTAGAAATTGTAATGCAAGTGAAGAATATATATTGCCACAAGGAATAATGTAAAAGCTTGTATAAATGTAAAAGCTTGTACAAAAGTAAACTTTTTGGATGCAGTATGGATGAAGCATCATGGATGAATGGCAAGTAGCATGAAATATTATGGATGAAATGGTGCATGGAAAAAAGGATGAAGAGTAGTAGTTGAGTCACTTCTATTAGACAGATTCAAAAACTTGAAAACTTGAAAATTTCAATCATACATTTGTTTTTCCAGTTTTTGACAAATCTATCCATTTGAAGTGACTAAATTTTTTTCTAGATTGATGAAAAGAAAATAAGTGAATCCAAAGGGCATAAAATAATCCGATTTAGGCAAATAAAATAAATTTAATTTTCATTTTTTATGCTTTGTGAGAAAAATTGTATAAAATCAATATTTGCAGACATTGATTCACAAAATAAAGAATATTTTTAAGCCTTCAAAGTAATTGTTTTAAGTAACACATATTTAGATGTACTACAAATAAAAATTTGGTATAAAATGACGTCATCTGATATTTAAAAGAACTTTTCTGAATGTTTTTTAGAAGATGGGACAAATTCTGATCCTTCCACAAAACTTCTCTTTTGGAATCCTTAACCCCTAAAAGCCCAAGGGGTTTGGACAAAACACAAATGTGTTATAAAATATAAATTCTATAAAATAGTAAGTTTTTCAACACTAGAAAATTCTAAACACATTGTGCTATTTCTCTTATGATTATTTTTTTACCTTAGTGATCTTAGTTTTGAATATAAATACTGAAAGACAACCCAATATTTTCAAGGAAAAAAAAAATTCAAAATTTTTTTTTTTCTTGCCCAAAAATTATGTCTGAAGGTCAGGCAACGACCAAAAAATGGTCATTTGAGCACTTACAATAGGGGTTAAACACTTCAACTTTGAGGATAATTTCCTTTCTTGTGCACTTTGGTTGATTCATTGAAATCAAAACATACTTTGGTTGATTCATTTGTTATTTTGTTTAGACAGGAACTCCTTCAAAGTTAGTATGCTGGCCCATCTAAGAGCCATAAGGTAGTCTGCTCTTAAAGCACCCATGCTCTAAAAGTGATCATGCTACAGAGGTACATTTTGCTTTCTTCAATATACCAGTAATGTCCATTTCAGGAGGTGGTCGCTTTTAGTGACAATTGCATTACAACTTCAAAAATTTGTAACTAATTCCTTGAAGGTCCGAAAAATATGAAACGACTTGGGTTAGATGCCAATTCCTTTTTTCTTCCTATGAAAATTTACTGAAAACTAGCATTTGGCGCTTGCTATACTATGCATTCATCATTAGAATTTTATAAGAATTTCTATGTATTAGATAGAATGTAGAACAAAATCTCAATAAATCTTCAAATAAAATGACTAAAATCTTTGTATAATTTTTTTTATAAGCAAGCATATATTGAAATGTACATTAGAAATTTATTGAATGATGAATGAAACATATGCAATGGTGAATGCTATAAAAGATACACACATATTAGAATGCATTAGAAATTTGACTCCATTGTTTCAAAAAATAACAATCCAAATTGAAGAATTGAAAAGAAGAACTTATAAATCTCAAAAACTTTGTGAACAACTTAAACAACTTTGTGTGGAATTTAAAATTGCTTCAATTGAATAAATTTCTCAAAATCATTTAGTAGTAGCAATAGAAAATTAAAATCATGAAAGCTCATAGCTCACAAAAGCACACAAAATCATAAAAGTGCAAAGAAGTATAAAGTAAAAAAAAGCAATGGATTTGCTACCTCTATAATATCATCTTGTGGATCGTCTTTAATATCACCTTAATTGCAACAACTACATTATTTCTATAATATCACCTTTTGTAAAAAGTGATATTACAAAAGTGATTGCAAATTGCTACTCTATTTCTGTAATATCACATTGTGTGAAAATACAATTTCTATGTATGCATGATTGAAAATATTCTTACAAAATATTTAAAATAATTATTTTAAAGACTTATTGAAATCATTATCATGCATTCTATTCAAATATATCAAAATTTTACTAACATGTGATACAATAAATGCGTCGCATAGCAAGCACAAGATCCAAGTATTAATGGTAGCATTTGTGATATAGAGGTAGTTATGATTTTAGTAGTATGATTGTTTCAAGGAATTTAGCTTCCTTGAAAACTCAATCAGCTCTTAAATGGTCGCTTTAAGAGCAATCTACCTTAGTGCTTTTGGAGGTATCCATATCAAACCATCATGGTACCAAGTTGGAAATTATTACACCCTATATTTAATTATAACATACAATCTAGAAATTAAGAAATTTTGTGCATAAAATTATGATTCAAATCCTAATTGAGAGAAGATATATGCATGAGAATGGGTGATGTTGGAGCAAAGAAGATTGATTCTAAGTTGTAAAGTTGACACAAAAGATTCATAAAAAAAAAAGTGATCAATGTACGTAAGAAATCTTGGATAGGTTCCTACAAAGTCATTTTTGGTTGGATGTTCATGAAATTTGGACAAAATGTGTAAACATGTATCTTTTTTATGAAAATTTGTTCTTTTTCCAAGTATCTACTCAGGAGTAGCATGGAAAAAAGTCTTCCTCTAATTTTGAAATTTGGTAAGTATGTTCCTTACATGATATAAGATGCAAATGTAAAAGAAAAAAAAACATGTGAAGTGTAAACATCTTATTTTAAAAGGAGTTAAAGTTTTCAAGCCATGTTGGACAAGGTTGGAAAAAACCTTTTTCACCTAACTTCAAATCTTATAACCTTTCAATCCATGATGTCAAAGTTTCTAATTTCCTTTCCACAAAATCCCACAGATCTTTAGTACAAATTTGTAAGGATGAGTTTTAAAAAAAAGTTTGACTGTTTCATTTTTATCTTGCTACCAACTTTTGACAATTTTTGCCCAAATATACTTGAATCATGTAGGGGTTAGGAATGGAGTGACTAATTGTGGAATAAGCCTATTTTGTGAGAAAACTAGCATTGTTTTAGTTGAACGCATACTCTTTGCCTAAAGACGTAATCATCTTATTGGATAATTTATTGGCAATCCAATTTACATTGTCTCTTGGTACAAACTTCATACCAACCTTAGATTTCCTAGTTGAATCTCTTTAGGTCTTACTACAATGTCACTTGAAGCTATCAAAGTCCCTCACATATACATTGGTTATGTTTTAGGATGTCCAATAGTAAATTCTAAATCCAAAACTATTGATCTAAAGCTAAAAATTATGGTCTATGATTGAATTCGAAGTTTGGCAATGTTGTAAATGTTTTTCATAACAATAAATACTCTACTAATAATCTTTCTCCTCACATGATTAATTATGGTTTATTAGATGTTCATAATTTAATTACTTTTGGAAGGCATATATACTGACCTAACAACTCATGTGAGGTAAAAAAATAGTCTATTTTATTTTGATTGCCTTTTTTGTTTCTATAGTTAATTGAAAATTGAAAACAACATGACTTTATCATCCCAAATGTAGAAAAATCCATAACTTGTGCAAGTTCAATTTAATGAAAACAAAACACACTCATTGTCTTATATTTTTTTAATTAAAAATTTTTAATTCTAAATTATAATCGATTAAAGTTGGCAAATTTAATTTAGTGAATGCTTCAACATAGAAAGATTCAACTTTTTTCCATAAAAAACTTTTATGGAAAAAAACTATTCCAATGATTTTTAGATGTCTATTTATAGAAATGTTTTTGATGAACTTCACCATCGGGTATGATAGTAACTAATTATCATAAGTAAGAAAAAATTCAATAGGAAAAAAAATGGAAAACTATGAATGCCACTTTCACTAATTAAACCAATTAATTTTAGAATCAACCTTGACTAGCAAAATGTACCAATCGGAGTACATGGCTACAAAGGGAGAACCCCAAGTTTTAATTTTAGATTGATGCTTATTGATAGAGTCAAAACTATAGGTAACTTTTCACTTGTAGACAAATCAACTTTATAGTTTAAGAAAAAATAGTCCCGAAAAGTGTTGAAATTTGTTTATGAATTTTGAATTTAGAACCTCTTGAAGTGTCCTAAAGGTGCATGTTTGAATTGTCTTCAAGAAGACTCAACGCCGTTACCTCCTAAAGCTTGTTGGATGAAAAATGAAAAAGTACTCCAAAATTTTCTTCTAAACTATCCATCTCAAAATAGGCCTATAAATCAAAATGATCCACTTTCTAGAATTTGTAGCCATCAAATCTTATTCTGAACTAGTATAATTGGGATTGAAAAGTAATCCATGTAAGAGACATGACCAAGTCAAGAGCAACACAATGTTTTCTTAAGCTTTATTCAAGCTTTAGAAAACATGGCTTTGGTGAACTTTCAAGCCCCGTTTCCCAAATTCTACTTGGCAAAAAGATCAAAAGACTTTGAAGTGGAGGAAAGCCTCAAGTTAGAAAGAAGTATGCAAATTTTCAAATCAAAACAATGCTCCACTTTATGGGCCCAAATTGGAGGCAATAAACCAAAAAAAAAACATAGCTTCTTAATCAATCATCGAATCTTTTCTAAAAATTAGATTTCCTATAAATTTGTTTATGACTTCCAAAATCAAAAAAATTGAAGGGGTAAAAAATACCCAAACACTTTGCCTAGGACCCTACAAACACCCTAAACCATTTTGGGTTTAAAAATGATTTAAGAAGTTAGTTAAGGCTCTACTACTTTCCATCTATATTGGTAACATAGGACCATTTGCAACATTGAAGACTTTTCAAAGTGAAAAGTCATTGTCACTTTGATAACACTTCAAAAGACTCCTCTACAAGCGGATAAAGTTGGGAAGCAAACAATTTGAAAAGTTCTAAGTACCTTACAAACGAACAGTTGTAAATTTGGTGATCACGACTGTAATCACATAGTAATTGTAGTATATATACTCAATCATGCCTCAAATTACAATTGGCCATGTGCAAAGTTGTAATGTGTTCCTTACTACCACCATTCCTACTTGACATCCTCATTTCTTAATTCCCAATACTTGAACTTCACAATTGGACACAATAAAACATGCCAAACTAAGAACAAGAATAGAGAATATTAAGGATAAAGAGAAGAGTGCACATATTGGCCAACATCCATCAATGTCAATCGTCTATACAATACAATGTGTAAGGTGTTGTGATGCAAATCATCACTGTCTTTATTAATTGAAGTCCGTAGATCTTCACATCATTATTGTATACAAACGCCGTAGCATACATCCCCTCAATTACAAAGGATCCAACGTTACAAAAACATGTAACTATGAAATATGCTACACATGGTTTGTACTACTCTCAGTTTCCCCATCCATGAGAGTAGTGGTTGGAATTGCAAGAAAAGCCATTGTTGGTGATGCTCCACTTGCAAAACTCTCCCATGCATTGACATGGAAGGTTATTCAAACCTCCAATTCCATCAAACACTTTCAAACTTGTACGTGGCTTTCCATTGGCGGCAAAATCGCAATGGAACGTGAGCCCCGAGTATTGCCCTAAAACACAAAATCAAATGCCAAAGACAAGTTTGGTTAGTCCAGTGACTTGTAACTTTGTTGTCACTATTGAGGGAGGTTTTAGAACATCACCGAACTTCACAAGGGCCATAGTGTAGAGGTGGTACCTCCACTGTCTTTAATGAAGAAGTAGTAGCCGCTGTCAGGGGGGACAATGTGGTATCCAAAGCCATAAATTTTGTTCACGTAACAAAAGATTCGGACGTCCTCATTCATGTTGTTCGTCAACATGACGTTCATCCCTCCTTCCACCCTTGGCATAGCTCGAGCAGAAATTAGCAAGACAAAGAGTAGTGTGGTCAATTGGGTGACCAACTCTCCTTGTTTTGCCATGCTTGAGCAACTGATAGTGGCAAGAGTGCAAGTTTCTCTGCACACAATCATACACTCTTTATAATCAAGTTGTTAAAAGAGGTACCTCCAATAGAAAGGACTAATGGCAAAGTCTAGTTGGAATACAAAACATCAACTTTGTTGTTGCACAAGTTTGGAATTGCTCACAACATGCGGCTTGGAAAGTAAGTCTAGTTTCTAAATTTAAACTACAACAAAAGATTAATCATACAACTTTTGGTATCCCAAATTGCTCCAGTCTAACAAAATCACCACTAAAAGCTATGAAAACTTCTATCAAATCAACTTGACTTTACAAGCTAAAGCATGGCAATAGAGAATGCCAGCGGTTTGCAACTTAAAAGGATAGCTCACTCAATCCTTGCAAACAACATTGGCAATTGTTTAACAACTGAGCGCAAGTAATTCTAAGACCTATACAATTGCATCAAAACATGCCCGTTGAAAATGTGAAATACAATTGCAACTATAAATGAATGCAATCACTAATACAAATGTGTTCATACAAATGTGTTCATGTATAGAATTTGGACCCAAAGAACAATGCATGAATGTAATCACTTACTCGTGCATTGAGTGACAACCTCGAGAACAATCAGTTTAGCTCAAACCAAAGCTACGTACTACTAACTACAATCTTTTCCAGTTCACTCAATGGTTTTGAGCAAAGTTGTTGTGAGTAATTCTATATGTTGACAACCTCACCCGAACCTAAAAGAATCCATCCTCTAGGGGTCACATGTGTGCAATCGTAAAAAAGACTAAGTAATCAAGAATGAACTCAATGTGCACTCTTCACTAACAAGCCTAGAATTCAAGATGACATAGATTCAAGCTATCAAGCTATGGCAAAGTTCTTGGCAAGTAAAGTACCTCAAAACTTGTGCAGTAGCAGGTGCGGCGGGATGGTCGAGGATTGCCTTGAGACTTATATACACTATGTGCAAGGCATTGACGAGATGATCGCAAGAAGCGGAAGGTGGCTTTCATTGTGTATGAAAGATCTCTCCGTTGTACAATTCAATCTTGTGCGTGTCAATTGGGCAAAGTCGACGATACAATCGGGATCGGTGAGATCCAAAAAATGAGTTTTTTCACAACTTGATAGTAATGTGGAGGAGGTGAATTGAAATTTTATCAAGTATTATCTTTAGAGGCACGGCCAAAAGGGGATGAATATGCTTTTGAAAGTCTCGTTGGCCGTTGAATCTTGCAAAAGTCTTGATTAGTCATGCTCAATGGACAGTCTCAAGAGTCAAGAGACATGAAGATGGAAAGGACAAGGGATATGCCTTTCTTAATTGGTGTCCAACTTCAAATTATCTTCAACATTGGGTGAATGCATGAAAGACTGCACTATTTTGCGTCACACTTTGATTGACGGAGTTATTTTCTACTATAACTTTTGAAATATGAATCCAATTAACTTGAAATTTTTATTGGAGATGTTTTTCTTGATAGCAATCAGATTCCTTATTTTTCAGAAATTTTCAGAAATTATTTTATATTTGAATTTAAATCTAGCTAATTTGTCACACTTTGTAGTTTAGGGGTTTTTAGTACTAGGGAGTACCCAAAATTAATGATCTAGAGCTGAAATTTTTGTGGTCTATTCCCACACTAGGAATGCATGCATCCACCAAAGGAGATTTAAAAAAACATTGTTTTATTTCCTCTACATGCGTGCAAACAGGGCTCCCTTGCGCGCGTACTTCTAAACATTCAAGATGGTTTTAAGATCATTCCTTTGGTGAAATCTCTTCATCATATAGTTCTCCCAAATTGAAAATTTTTAGTTTCTTCAAAAATTATTTATCCTATTTATTACAAATTAAAATATCAAAACACCTATTTTCATGAAATTTTGCACTTTTCTAGTTCTCCTACTTAGAGAATTTTCCTACACTTTTCCTTCATAGGGTACCTTCTTCTTATGGGTATATACACTAAATATATCTTTCACATTTAAAATTTTTTTTTTTCTAATTTTACAGTACTTTCAAAAAAAACATGAGTACCATGCCAAACGCTACCAAAACCGCACGGTGTTTCATGCAATCACCCCATTGTAAAGATCTCTAGACTTTAGATTATTGTTTTGTTTGATATTTTAAATGTCCTACCTTGAGTTTAGACTTTCACTTGATTCGGTCAATTGTGATTGACTTTCATCCAAATCTATCTTAACTTTAATTAAAATTTCATCCTACTCTCAGTTCTTCAATATTATTCCAATTTCTAAGGTTGAACTATTTTCAGACTCCTAAAAATATTTTATAAAATTCTTTGGTCCTAATTTGTTCCTAAGATTCTTTCAGAAGAGTTTCTTTACTTTTCTATTTGATGTAACTATATCTTTAGACTTTCTCATCCTAATTTCTACTCCCGTTTTCTACTTTGGGTCCTAATTAACTCTTAAATTTGAAGCTAAAAATTCACCATCACAAAAAGATTAAAGTCTTAAACTTTCAAATTTTCAAGTGAAAGTTAAGCTTGGATGACGTTTGGCCTCTAATAAGAATTTAAAAACTTCATCTGCTAATTTTTTAGAGTCAAATTCTCTATTTTACTTTTTATTTTCACTTTTACAATATTCTTTTGATCTAAATTCCAATGGATTCCTTTGGATTCATTTTCCTAACCTTTATCCAATTTAAAGACTATGTTTTTTGTCTAGTTATAACATCTAGAATTTAAACTATTCTTCAAATGTCATACTTATTGGAAAGAAATTGAATTTTCATAATTACTTATAAATTCAATCACTAATTTTCTAGTTGTCTTTGTGGTCAAAAGCTAAACTCTAATTCTAATGACAATGTCTACTTCCTTTTATTAAAGAAAAAATTAAGGGTTCACAAACTAATTTCAAAATTTGCAAATTTCATGGACTTTAGGGCATGAGCGGCTACCATGTTCTTGTAGTGTACTCCCTCCACTTCCATTTTGTGTTCACTTTTTGTATTAGGACTTTTGGTAAGGTATATTGTTTGTTGGAAGAGTTTTAAAACTTTTTCTAGCTTGTTCCCACTTCTCTTCTTTTTCTTTTCTTTTCTTCCAAATTTTCTTTTTTTTCAAGATTTTTTGGGAACTCAATCCTATGAAAGCTAATATTTAAATATTTTCTAATTTCTTCACAAATTAAACAAATACTTGAAGACAAATTAATTTTGCTTAAATACTAATTTATAACTAATTCCATGAGCCTAATGAAGTGAACTATTCCCCTCTTTTGTTTTTTCTATTTGTCTTTTAACCAACCTCCAAACCTAGAACAATCAGCTAATATTCCAAATACATGGTTTAAGCTTCAAGTTAAGTCTCCATTATGGTACTAATCTTCCAAATTCCAAACATACAAGTTTATTCTACTTGTCTATTATCTCCTAGTTTAGTCGCAAGGTATAATACTTGAAGTGAGAGCTTGAAAAGTTGTCAATTTTTTCATAATCATTTTAGAATCCTAAGTCCAAACCCTAGCAGTATGGCATGTTTAGCTTGCAATTTGATGAACTAGACCTCTACATGTGGAAATTCAAGCCTAATTGACTTTTCTTTGATGAATTGCCTTGGTATGTGAAAATTTGAACCTAAATCCTTTCTTTTGTTGGCTCCTATTACTCTTCAAACTTTTAATCATAAAATTAGCCCTTGCTTGGTCAATTTTTGAACGCCCTCACCATTAGACTCTTCTCGAATATACATAAAATGAGTCCTATTGGGAAATTTTTGGCCTTCTTAGACCTCTGAGACGTTTGGAATTTGGACTCAAACCTCAATGGCAAACTATGCACTCCCTAGACCTCCTTGACTTTGAAAATAGGAAAAAAGGCTGGAGCTTGCCTACAAATTTTAAACTTTGGGTTGGTGATTTCTTTAGCCATAGGCCTTGGACTTCAAAAATAGAAAAAACAAAAAACAAAAAACAAAAATTTGGGATCTTGAGGGATCCTCCTGTTTTAGATTTTCAAACTTGTAAGTATGGATGTGAATCAAACTACCGGATCCAATCAAGGTATCGACTAGTCCAATTACTGACCCCCTTATTCAATTAACGAGGCTAGTTGCACACTGGCCGTCATTCAAACTGGTTACTCTGGATTGATCAGTCTTTAGTCACTCTGCAAGTCATTCTAGCAAGTTACTCCAACTAATTCATTCTTTCTAATTTTCAAATTGAATTTGTAATACGGAAATGGTTAAGACAAAATAAAACAATGATTTTTGGGCTTCCTTTTTAGAGAACAAATCACACAAGAAATGCTTAAAATTTTTGTCTTGAAGGCAAAGCTTGGGGTTAGGCCTAAATGTTAAGACAAAAAAACAAGTGGGCGGGTTAGTTGAAAATTAGATGAGGGGATGAAACTTTGTTGTGTGGCGGGTTAGGACCAAATTCTTTGTCAATAATTGGAATGGACTTGTTAATATATATGAAGACTTTGAGAGCCTTAATTGGATCCAACCCAAGCTTCTTCAAATGGCACCAAACTTTCTACTTAGACCACGTGTTTCCAAAGCTTAGGTGTTAGGGGGATTTGCAACAATTCAAAGTTGTGAGATCCCAAACAGAGCACTTGGTTAGAAATTGTTTATAGAACAAAGATTCAATGACCAAAAAAGACAAACAATTCCTAGGAAACAAAGTAACTTGAGGGGAATTTGCGACAACAAAGTTGTGAGCTTCCACACAATAAACTTGTCTTTGTGATTAGTAATAAAAAACTTAAAGAACCAAACACAAATAAGGTAGTATGCTCTTAAAGCGACCATTTAAGCCTACCTAATTCATCAATCGTTGATAGTGATAGATATTTCAAGAAATATGTCACTCATTTTTAGATGGGGTTTGCATTTAAAACATGGTTGCTTTTAGAGTAGACTACAATACCTTAATTAGCACCAAGCATCAAAATATCACCAAACCAAAGCTTTTGAAAGGGAGATCAATGTCTTTTGAAGGAAGGTACAAAGTATTCATTAAATGGAAGAAAATGGCTCCAATGCAATTCCCAAAGCCAAGTTTTTGGTCCAAATGGCCAAAATCAAACAACGCCAACAATTTCGACAAATTACAAAAATGCATAATACAATGGCCTCAAGCAACCAAACAAGCAAATGAAGAATTGGGTTTAACTTCAAAATGAGAGGAAGGGTGGTCTTTTGTACATTTCCAAGGCCTGCTCCCCTGTCAAATTACCTAAGAAATTATTTCTAGAAAAAACTTGAAATTAATCTTTAAAATCATATTATTTTCACTACCACAATCAATCTTACGCTTGGAGAATTGCTCCAAATACAAACCATATAGTGCCATTGTCTTTAGTAGATACAAATTAGTCTTGAAGACCCTCTTGACCTCTACTTCCGAGGTCATTTTTCAAGCAAAATCTAGCAATTTGCAAACCGTTGAAAAAAGGTAAAAATCTAAATGCTAGTATTTTATAGTTTTATAAAAAGATAAATTGAACGTTTATATATTGAAAAGTTGATCATTTTTAATTTTATAATCAATTTTTTTTTCATTTACAAATTTGAAAGTTTCAAAAAATATAAAACTTTAATTGGACATCATTGATAGTATAGTAATATGAAGGATTCATAAATTTAGTTAGATGCAATGCTTAGCTTTGTATCCATGCAAAAATATGTAGAATAGGCTATTTGCATGAGCAAATAGAACCCAGGCCTCAGAATTTTCTTTTTTTTGCCTTTTGCTTATTTTTGTGTTAATTTTGGTTAAAAGAGGGAAAAAGAGTATTTCCAAACCAATTGGAGGAAAGCCCTTTCACTATGGAAAATTAGCCCTAGTTATCCAAATGCGTTCTTAAATTATTCAAATTGTTATTTTTAGCGATTTAGAATTGATAGAATCCGGATTAGAGTTTGAAATTAACTTTAAATCTATTTGCGAAATAGCGAGAAAAAGTGTCAATATGAGTCTTTCGGGGAAATTTTGGCCAAAGGACTTACGCTGGTGATGAGCAGAGGTCTTAGAAGCATTTTTGAGCAAATGGGTGTTTTTACAAAATAAAAAATTCTTTCCGATCACAACATTGGGCAAATTGCAAGAATTCAATGGTAAGTTGGCGAGACGACACCACAATGCCACCGAAGATCAATGGAGGGCATTTAGATTACTAAACACGCCAGGAGGGCAACATGAAGAGTTGCCTTGTAGAAATTCCTCGTTACGGAAATGATTCCTCTCGGGAGAAATTAAATTGACAGATGGTAATTATTTACCATATTTAGAAAGTGTGAGTTTGACATGGAACTTTGCACTTAAGCTGTTTAATCTTTCTAGGAGTTTCCTAAAAAGTTTCATGATTTTTCAAAGTCCGGAAGATGACTCCCTGGGAAGTCAACCATATTTACCGACATCTGAAAATTCATAGAAATTATCCAAGTGTTGGTAAAATCCCATTGGAAATTAAGATAGTTAATCTTAGCATAAATAACCACCCACCCAAGTTTCAAGGCATTCCGACATCATAAAGTACCCTAATCGACAACGGCTATTATTTTTAATAATCTTTACAAAATAGGAGAGAGTTGACCGGCGTACAAAGCACATACGATGTCCAAATTAAGTGAATTTGGGGTCTTTTCTTACTATTTTGGATACTCCCAACAACCCTAGCTAGTCAAAACTTTGAGGAAAATTAGTTGCCAAAAGTTAGATTTTCTACCTTTTAGCTGGATTCGTAATTGTTGGCTTTTGAGCACAATTTGGCTTTGAAAGTAGGAGGTGGACGGTCCTTTGGGCTAATTTGGGTCTTTTGAACGCAATGGCACAATCTATTTGCCAATCGGAGCTTTTCTCCACAAGTTAGAAACGGGACAGTAGTTAAGTAGATTTTGTAAGGTTAAATTTGATTTTTTCTTTTAGGTAGTTTTAGGTAAATTGAGAGGGAGGAGGCCTTGGGCAAATATAAAAGGCCTCCCCTTCCCCTCACTTTGCACCCCTTTCTCCATTTTCTTGTTGGGCCAACTCAAGGCCATTGTTTTCTTGCGCTTTGTTAATTGCCAAATTCGTTGGCACTATATTGGATTTTGTCCGTTTGGACCAAAAAACTTGTTTCAAACGAATGTGCATTAGAGCTATTTGCTCCATCTTATGAACTTGTTGCTTATTTCAAAGGACGTGGAGGTCCCTTTGGGTATTGCCTTTGAGTTATTGAATGGTTCAAAGTCCCTCAATTGTTTTGTTTTCATTGATTACTAAGTATTGTACTAACCCCAAGGATATCCTAGCCGAATTCTAGCAATGCCGTTAGTTAGGATCTCTTGGAGCTTGTTTTGAAACTAACGTATTGAGTTTTTAGTCCTTGTTGCCTACTAACAAGATTCCAACCGAGATTATTTTTTAGAGGGATTTCACACCTTTGGTTGTTGCAAATCCCCCCTAAAGCCTAGACGTTGGAATTTGTGGTTCTAAGTGAGTCTATGTTATTTTGAGTGATTTTGGTGAGAACCAAACCTGATATATTAGTACTAAACATTCGTAGAAGTTGACCAAAATTGGGGCCTAAACCCCTCGAACGGCAAAGCTTTGCACTTGGCTTAAACATTTTCTTGTTTTTTATTACCTTTGACTTTAAAATTTGGGCCTAAACCCTCCAAACGGCGAAGCTTTACATTTGGAACAAATTTCTATTTTGTTTTAATTTGGAAGGGTTCCCAAAGGAGACCTAAGTGTGGGTTAAATTCCAAAAAAATTGAGATTTGAATTCCAAAAATTCAGTCAGCAACCAGTAGTAAAGGGGGCCTCATACCCGCATGTACCCGTTTGATGTCCATTCATTAGTGCAAATTGACCCGCCAACCCTCGGGGAAGCTAGACAATCGGGCAATTGATAAAAGAACAACACTGCCAGCTACTTACAAACTGCCATTCCAACTCTACCCATGTAAGGCTGAACTTTTCAATTTCATTTGATAAATTAATTGCTTTGATCAAATGAGTGGTACAGGTTGAGCAATATAATAAATTGGTAGACAAATCGGGGTTGCATGTATGTGGGGCAACCTAACATCCCAAACCCAACATCCAGTTTATCAAAAAGATGTTGTAAGCCAAAATTATTCATAAAATTTAGAAGCCAGAGTTCTAACTTAAGCTCTAGTCTAGATCAACTAAAGATGAATTAAACCATAGCAGAACATGAGCACTGAGTAGGTGAAAATATCATACTATTTCGATAGAAATTCAATTGAATGCAAGGACCAATAGGCTTGTCAGGTGGTATAATCAATTCAACTAAAAATCACAACTCTAATTGCACAGTTCAAGACAATTCCCTCCACCAGACCAACTCCCATCAACCTGACTCAACCCCCCACAGGGCTGAAGGCACTTAAACACACACGCAATTCCAAGTCACCCCGGCTTGACTTTCAATTTAGCTCCCTCCAGGTGGTACTCAACTCACAAACTAATACCCTCCAACCCATCCAACCTCAACCACGATCAAGCGCATAATATGACAGCCAGACATTGTCGAGTAGAGAGGAGCGCGCTTAGGGAACACACGAGGTGTCTGGCTGCAGGTTGTGAGTGTAGATGAAAGACAAGTAAAAAAAACTCGAATCTTTAGTCAATCTTTTCTTCAATCTTCGCTTGATCTTCAGTCTTCACTTCAATCTTCCGTTCACCTATCCTGTGGTGGTTCTATAAGGCCAAGGGTTAAGGTAAGGTGATAAGAAACCACGGGCTTCGGACGTGTAAAACGGGACGGCCAGACCAAGAGCTGAGCCGTCCGAGGGATTGGATCCTAAATTTTAAACCCGCGGTGACCAGCAAACTTGCCTCACCAGTGGGAACAACATAAAAGTTTTGATCATGTGGGCAATTACTCCCACTTCGTCGTATCCACAATACAAAATGAGGCTAGTGTTGGTGTAAACCAATCTGCCCGCAAGAATAAAATGAATTTTACAAAGCCACAAGCCACACACACAAACACACAATCTTCAAAACTCCTTCAACTCCAACTCCAACTCCAATTCCAACTCCAACTCCAACTCCAATTCCAACTCCAACTCCAACTCCAATTCCAACTCCATCTCCAATTTCCAAGCTGAACTTTGAATGAATGTCACTGTTGATATACAACTCTAAATGAACTAAATGATAACTTTTCGGAAAGCTAAAACAATCATTTACTTCTCCTCCAAATTTCAAACAATTTTAAAACTCTGTCCAAAGTTCTATGGCCATCCAAAGTTTCGGCCTTGAGAAGGGAAAGGCAATAGACCTTCCTTCGCTTCCACACTCACAACTTTCTCATACAAACTACAAATAGAACGAATGATAGCTTGATGGAAAGATAACACAATTTACTTCACTCCCTCCAAATTTCATTGCAAAACAAAAACTTGTCCGTCTTTTATGGTTAGTCAAAATCTCTCCTTCTTAATTTTAAAGGCAATAAACCTCACTCCACTCAAACTAGCACAACTTTTGCTTCACAACTCCAAATCAAGCAAGTGAGATCAATTTGGAAATTAAACACCATGATACACAACATCTCTGAATTTCAATTCATAATTCTTCAAACTCACAACATAATGGGTCTCCAAACATTCGGTTCCCCCAAAACAACATTGGGAGAGAAGATGAATAGTGTCCATCTTTTCCTCCCCTTTTCCAACACTTTTTGCCCCACCTAAACAAGTGTACATCAGCCCTTAACTCCCTCCTAAAGCCAATTTACACCTATGGCCTTCATATTTGGCCCCACATCTATATCTTTATGTTTAACTTAAAAGGAAAATCACTTCAAAATCCAAAGTGTTTCTATTCTTTCCTTCTACAACTATAACCAAACAAAATAATTTCAACAAAATACTTCAAATATGAATTAAAGTACTAACATTAAACCAATGCATATTAAAGGTAAAAAACTAGAATTCTAAGGCGAATTTTACTCCATCTATAAGAATTGGAGAATGTGCTTGATAGTCGCAGCGATGTAATTAACACGACCCGCCTTCGTTAAAGAATTTACTGACCCCTCTAACCAACAATGGTGACCACTACTTCCTTCAATAGGTTTCATCATGCAGTAATACTGATCGACATTGAGACCTTCAAAACATCCTTCAAATGTCACATCTCAGCTGCCAGGCTCAACACATCCAATCTGCAACAAAATCACCAGTGCCCGAGCGTCACGTTGAAGTTTTCCATGCCATCGCTGCTCCACACGAGGTTGTTTTGGCGGTCGAGAAGGCTTAACTTCTTCTCGTGGACGTTCATGCGGCGGCGCAAGAATGAGCGGCAGAAGAGGTTGATCCGGTAGTTGTGACAATGAAAATTCAAATTCAGGCTGCGATTCTTCTTCTTCGTCTTGGGACTCTGAAAAAATCCTCTAGTTCGACATTCTGACTATAAAGTGGAAAACAAATATCACTAATGGACTTCAATGAAACTCTAAAGCAAAGCCATCCTTTTAAATAGATGGCATGTACCTCCAAGAAACGTCATCTTGAAGTTATTCAACAAAATAGCATGACCATGAAGCTACTCAACAATACATATTATAATATGTTTTTATACTATGAACAAATTTACAACAGGACAACGTCTGAACTCCAAGTGATTCGTGAAACAAAGCAAATTCATACACAATGCATACTAATAAGTAGTATAAAGAAAAAGAGAGGAGAAGAAGTTGGAGTAAACCATACACTTAAAATATTAGTGAGGTTGGGAGTTGACATTAAGACGAAGAAGAAAAGACAAAAGAGGGGAATAAGAATCACTACAATATTCTAAGAATTTAGTTATTAGTAGAAAAGTCCAATCAATACAACCTTTTAGAAAAGTCTCAATTAGTAAGAAATCAAGAGCTAAGCCATTTAGCTTGAGATTTACATTGAACAAGTAAAAATTATGAGGAAGTCGATTAAGGTTGACCCATCAAAACCCAAACCCAAACTTGAAAGAACCATCAAAATTAGCATTGGACAACATTACAAGGCATTTTAATTTTTAAACAAATCAATACATAGTTTAGTCAAAGCTTCGAAACAAAGTCAGACTATATTAAGAAGAAAAAAAGTTGAATTAGACTCCACATTATTTTAGTTCACTTCATTAGCTTTCTAGAAAGTATTCACACTTTAAAATCAAATTAAAACTCTAAAAGTTATAGGCGGATGAAGTATTGACTTTGAATTGGATGAAAGTGAGAATTTTCATCCAAAATCGAATTAATAAGGGAACTTGAGTTCAAATTTAGAAGATCAAAACCATAAAGATTAATTAGAATCCATTTCATCCACCAGTAGAAAATTGTGGATGAAGTTTAACACCAAATAGCGGTAAACTTCATCCATTGATAATTTTTGCATATTATAGTCAAATTTCACAAATTTTATCATTTTGGAAAGGGCATAATAATCTCTAGCACCTGGAACCATTTTTCCTTGAAGTTTAGACACTTTGATTTATTCCTAAATTTAAGACTACCAACCAAAGTAAGCCATTTAGGTTAGGTGTTGTGAGAGTTAGTAGTTCATTATGATTAGAGGATAGATACTTAGGGATTAGATTAACAAGTTCCATTGCTTGGAAGGCATAATTGAACTAATGTTAAACACCCATAAGAATAATATTATCTAAGAACCCACCCAAAAAACGGTGGGAATCAAGCATTCAAGCGCCCACAACCCCCCCCAAAAAAAGTATTCCATAGTTTGTTCAAATAGGCAAGGGTTGATTGACTAGTGCCAAAAGGTAATAAACATGATGACTTGGAATTCATGTTTTTCTAATGTTCACCAAGTGATTGCAAAGCTTTTAGAATAATCTTCCATTGCTGCATTATTGTGAAGATTGGCTATTTATTCTTGATAAATTATTTATAATAGCATTTGGTCAAGAATGTTTACTTTTCATTTGTGAAATTTTTGAGATATGTCCTCCGAAAGTCATTTACTCCTAATAATAAAACTATTTTATTTTCAAGACCAAGTCTTCAACTACAAATATTCTAATATTTTTAAAGCTAAAATCATATCTTTATCTTTGAATGCATTGAAAGCTAAAAGGTTTATTAAATTCATAGTAGTGAAGAACATCCAATAATCAAAATTTTGAAAAAAATCTTGTAGAAGGATTACATTGAGTCAAAACTCTTCAAAGTAATAAGGTTGGGATTGGATTAACTATATTACACTAGAGGGGGTTATCCCATCAATGATGCATACGTTATCTTCATTTTTCATTCATCTTTATGCTTGTGGATTTTCATATTAATTCTTTAACATTTATATGATATTGAGATTTTCAAACACTCTAAAGGTTCAAGAGGTTTGAGATGCTCTTGAAGTATCTGTAACTTCAAACGATATCTTTTTATTTCAAGAAATGTCTCTTCCATAAGTACTTAGAAGTACTTTCATAAATCTTAAAAAAAATAGAATATTTTAAAATCATCATGATTAGAATTTAGTATTTTGAACTTCAAAAAAGATCATGTGAAAATTACAAGTATTCAATCTACAATTGATTTGAGGAGGGATCTTCAATTTATGGCTTTAAATTTTATTGAAAATTATAGTGTAGTATAGGCAGTTATTGCCACTTTTGGGTACATTGGTATCACAATGTACCAAAGATTTTCAGATTGGATTATTTTCATAACCCCTCCAATTTTATTGCGAGGGTTTGAAAAATATTCCAATTTAAAAATAACTTGAAAACCCCAAGATCCTCAGACTTATATTTTTCAAAAAGAAACTTGTTTGACAATCGATATGGGTTAATTGGTTTTGGTATTCATTTTTGTATCTGTATAAATATTGTATATACGCAGTCTACATATCGTATCCCAATATTCGTATCAAGATTGACGGCATCGAAGGGGGGTTTTAATTTTTAAGAAAAAAAGCAATGGCTTGTGATTTTTTGGAGAGAGGGGGGAGGGACTCATGCAAACCAGGAGGTGGGACGCCTCTTTTTGGCTCATTGTCATTGTCAGTAATGAATTAATAAACTTAATATGCATGTGACCTATGGATCATACTTCACAACTTTATAAGAAAATCATCATTAAATTGTTTTTCCCAATAGTGCTTAACACAACCTTCACATTTTTTGAAACTTGGATTAGTTTTTACACCAAAATTAGATAATATACACTTAGCTCTTAACATTTCACACTGATTTTTCATATTAGGTCACTAGTTTCCAAAACATAAATTTTTTTAGTTTTAGTTTATATTACTTTTTAGGGCTTATTTGAACAACTTGGTATGAATTTTTCTATATATATAAATAAACATTCTGCAACTTCAAACTAAAAGATCAAACCTTGGTAGAAATTTATCTGGATGATTTTGACCTTCCAGTATCCATTTCTCTCATGAACTTTGAAATATGAATTTTATTTGTATCCAAATGTTTGTTTGACAATCTAATTTCCATAAATCATTCCCATAAATCATGTAGTAAATAATATTTGTTCACACTCCAACAAACATACTCAAAACATATTTAGTATACAATAAATATCTTCACATTTTGAAGAATTCATGAGGTATTGAAATGCTTTAGTTTTGTGTGGGCTTTTTCTATACAATCAACAATTTCATACCAATATTTTAACATTAAAGTGCAAATACACAAATTCATTAGTATTTGATGTAATCAAAATATGCCCAAAAATATGAATGAAAGAAATGGATCTTAACCCTTCCAAGACAATTGGCMTCCAAAAGAACAATTGTTAATGGAGATTTTTCAAACTTTGTCTGAGTCATTGAAGTAAAAAATGAAATCCATCCCTGTAAATGTAGGGGTCTAGATCAAAAATTGAATTCTCAATAATGATCAAAGTGATAATTTAAAAATAAATTCTAATTTTTGTACAAATTTTCAATTAGATCCAATATTCACTTGGAACTGTATACACAAATTAAAGTCCAATAAAGGAACCAATAAAATGTTTCTGAGTTTTCACCCTATTGGAACACAACAACAATGGATACAATAAAAAAATCAATAAGAGACTCTCACCAAAAATGTAAAAGAAGGAACAAAAGAATCATCACAAGTTTTTGTATGAAAAAAACTACCAAGAATGCAAAACTATCCCTTGAAAAGATGCCCCCGCCTCCCCCCAACTTTACATAGAATAAATGCACTTTTATATTACAAACATCCATTCAAAAAAACATTAGATGTCCATCAACAAAAAACATCACAAATTTTTCTTGTAATCATGAAGGTGAAATACTCCCTTAGGAAATATTGTTTAAGGATAGGAATTGAACAAATAGCCACAATCATTGATTTCAAAGTGCACGTGATTAAAAATCAATACATGCGTTTTTTAAAGACAACCTAAATTCAATCATAAAGTTCATTGTCCAAAAAAAAAATGAATATTTTTAAGAAGAGAAATGTTGCTCATTCAAGAGATTTGCATCTCATAGTCGGATATCTTTACTATACAAGCTTTCCTTAAAAACAAACAGCAAACTATGCAACATAAGCTGTTTTGGCTTTCATATCTATGTCATTCAAGCTTAAAGTGTACTCTTGACAAATGTTTTCTATGAAGGATCTACAATTCATTTCTC
Organism: Pleurozium schreberi; assembly: GCA_006891605.1. Classification (NCBI taxonomy): domain Eukaryota; kingdom Viridiplantae; phylum Streptophyta; class Bryopsida; order Hypnales; family Hylocomiaceae; genus Pleurozium; species Pleurozium schreberi. Next base: position 422,867 of record VACF01001743.1, on the reverse strand, counting down.
TGAAGTAACTAGTTATTCAATGTTTGGAATCTCATTCTTGGTTGAAAAAGAACTTGAATGCATTGTTGCAATGTTGACCTAACATTGGAAGCATTCAATCTTATGTTCATTCATCAAATGGTGGTTTCCATTTTCTTCACATTTTTGGGCTTTGCTATGGGCATTGTAGATGCTAGTGCTTTGGTTGCACAATTGGTTTGCAACTTTGCAACTTTGGACCAAAATTCTTGATAGAATTGTACCAATAACTTTGTGTTTAAACAATTTCGGCAACCTTTGTAGTAGCCAAATTCTTTGTAAACCATCATTGATGTTTCTATATTTTCTTACCAAACTTAGTTTGAAACAATCTCTAGACCTATATAATTGAAATGATCTTAGTTCCAATTGAAGAAACTTTTCTAAGAGAGCTAGAAAAAGAGTGATTAGATCGTCAATATGGACTCCACAAATTTATTTACAAATGAATGAGAATTAGGATGTAGAAATTGTAATGAAAGTGAAGAATATATGTATTGGCACAAGGAATGATGGAAGAGCTTGTATAAAAGTAAACTTTTTGGATGCAATATGGATGAATGATGTATGAAAATATGGACAAAGCATCATGCATGCATTGTATTGTCTTAATAAATATCAATGAAGCATCAAAGATGAATTGCAAGTACTATAAAATATTATGGATCATGAAATAGTGCATGGGAATCAAATGAAGAGTCACAATTGATTTAATGCTCTATTGGAAGATGGTTGATGCATAGATTGGTAGTAGATTTTGATTTTGTTTTAGTTTTAACAAAAATCTACAGAAATGACTTGTAGAGTTTTTAGTTGGATTTGTATTTGCATTTTATTTTTTATTCTAGATGTTCCTTCTCACTTAGTTTGACATGTTAGTTCACCAATTTTGTTTCTCAAGTCAGGCAATTAGGGGTTTGCTTTGCCAATGCTACAAGTGGAAAAGGTGTTTCAAGTATAGTCCAACAAGTAATGACCTCAAAGAGGTGTTTATAGTAAAGCTTTGAGTTGAAAACACATGATTTTTTAATGAAAATTTACAGAAGTCACCCCTTYYAGATCATTACTTATAGAACTATACTACTCGGACTATAMTTAAAACACCCCTTTAGCTTGTAGTGCAAGTAGCATCAGTAGGTGGCCGCAAGTTGGATAATGTACTAGCTTGTTTGTARGATTAAATAGGAGTGTCAAGCGGGTAGTTATCTTATGTAGTTAGAAGGTCAATTTCAATTTGGCTTGTTACCACCACTTTTGCTCCTATATGGTTTAGCGGTGCAATTTGATAGGCATCCATTGTGAGAGATGTGTGCGAGTCCCAACTCCCAACCTAATTGGTTGTGTTTTTCTTCTCTAGCATGTGCATAACCAGTTGTTGACTTTTCAATGGTATGGTAGAGGTCCAACCCATTACTAACCAGCACCCCATCACCAATCAATAGGGTGTTGTATTTCTGACCAAGGTGAAATAGATTTCCATTTTCTCCTTGGACGGCATGTTTTTGATTTTTTCAAGGTTTGGACCAATAAGTTCATGACACATAAGTGAGCAAGAAAGTAGGAAGCAATGAGTGGAAAAATAGTTCTTGATCGGAATGATCGAAATTGAATGACTCTACATGTTGATCATAGCCTCATAGGTCAAGCCCAACTTTGGCCTTTCAAAATTCATAGTAATTTCACTATAAGAGATAAAATCACCAAAGTTTTTGCAATTTCCATCATTTCAGTCAATACACCTCTGAAAATATTTGCTTTGCCTACCACTACCCTAAATCATGTCCATAATTGCTTATTTGATCGGTTATGGGTCCTCTACCATAATGTAACACCATCCCATTGGCAGCCCATCACCATTGCTGCTACAAATTGCAACTCATAACCTTCTTTCTTTTTAACTTGATCCTACATCCTTGGATCATGAAGATCAAAGGTTGTGATTGAAAAACATACAATTTGTTATGTAAGCTAACCAATGAGCCGCTTGCGCCACTCATCGGTTATCTAATACATGTGAGTGTACGTTAGAGATGATGATGGAGAGTTCGAAATTTTGTTGATTGGGATGAGAGCAGGGAAACCTAAAATTGTAATTTGGTGATGCGCTCACCAATTGGACTAATGTGATCACTTTTATGGGCCTAATTAGTGTTAGTGATGTATGGAATGGAAGTATGTGTCAAATGGATTGTGTGGAGTTTGGAAATTGCTCCGGAAATTGTGGATTGTGAGTCGAATTAAGTTGGTAGTTAGTATGTGTTTGTGTTTTCTTAGTACAAATCCAAGTTGAGATTAACCCTTGAAAGGCCCTTGGGGTCCCTCGTATTTAGCCTTATAACTTTCTAATTGTGGTATAACATATGAATTGTGATGCATTGTTATTTGCATACTATCATGATCATTAATTTATTGTGTATTGTAAAGGATTTGCTCAACTTTTTTCTATTCAAATACCACTAAATACATAATATACTATATGACCGCAAAGGGCTTTTACGCCCTTCTAGGATTAAACTGCAGTTTGAGTTGGTTTGCACATGCAGTAGGTGCCAATTTAAGTGTGTGTTATGGACTTATGGTAGAGGGACCCATTACTAACCAGCGCCCCATCACCAATCATTAGTAAGGGTGTTGTATTTTCGACCAAGGCTGGAATAGATTTCCATTAGATGTTTTTTGGACTGTCTAGAAGACTGTGAGTTCCCGGGCTGTGGGAACACATTGGGAACTTTGGAACTCTACCACACAGGCAGTTTGACGTGGCACAGAGACTGCCACGTCAAATAATACTAATTAATTAATTATTTTAATTATTTATTAATTATTTATTTTTTAAAATTTGAATTTTTTTTTTTTTGAATCAGTTTTCAATTTCTTTATACTTTCTAAGAATTCTAAAAATAAATAAATAAAAAATAAAAAATAAAAAAATTTGAAATTCAAAATTTCAGACTAGCAGTCGCTAGTTCCCTGTGCAGGGAACAATTTCAGGGAACAGCCCCGAAACAGGCTCTTACGGGGCTGAAAAAACATCTAATGCATTTTTGCCCTGGAATGCGTGTTTTTTATTTTTTCAAGGTTTGGAACAATAAGTTCATGAGTCATAACACATAAGTGAGCAAGAAAGTAGGAAGCAATAAGTAGGAAAGTAGTTCTTGAATGATCGAAATTGGATGACTCTAGATGTTGATCATGGGTCAAGCCCAACTTTGGCCTTTCAAAATTCATAGCAATTTTATTGTAAGAGATAAAATTACCAAAGTTTTTGCATTTCCATCATTTCAGTCAGTCCACCTTTGAATATATTTGCTTTGCCTACCACTACCTTAGATCATTTCCATAATTGCCTCTTTGATTGATTACGGGTCCCTCTAGTATATGTGATATATCTAGTATCGAGATTAATTTTAAGTTTTGGATTCCAGTTGGAATTTGAAGTGTCATCATAAGGGTCACTAGTGTGCCTTGTGCCACTGACACATTCAAAATATAAGTGAAAGTACTCCTTTAGTCCCACTAAAAGCTTTCTAATTAGACTAATCTACATAATTAGGCTAATTTACAGAATTTAGATGAAAATTGAAAATAACGTGATTTTATTACAGACTCCAAATGTAGAAAAATCCATAACTTCTGCAAGTTCAATTCAATAAAAGTAAAACACACTCATTGTCTTATATTTTTCTAATGGGTGATTGCAAGAAACACCTGTCCTATTTTCCGTCACACGTTGCGTGCTCATCTGATTTTTGGCCATAACTTTTTTGTTTTGGCTCCAAATGAATCAAGATTTATAGGGTAGGTACTCATGGATACTATGGACCTTGCATAAATTTTTTGTAATTTTAAAAAATAATTTACTATCCAAAAATAGAGCCCAATTCAATGTCACACTTGCCAATTTGGAGGTTTTTAGTACCTAACCACTACGTTTTTTGAAGAATTAGATTGTGAAATTTGGTAGGGTAGTTCTTCTAATAAAAATACACCTTTTTAGAAGAGGGATTTTCAAAATCATGTTCCAAGTGTATTCTATATTGGTCTAAAGAGCGTTGTATACAGGTTGCATTTTGAAACATATAAATAATTATTCTGGTGGTTTTTTTGGTGGATAACCATCTTCATAAAGTTATTACTAATTTTCACATTTTATTTTTTGAATTTACTTATTTTTAAGTAATTTTCACATCAAAACACCTATTTTCTTGAGATTTGGCAYTTTTTTAGTTCTCATAGTTAGAGAATTTTTCTATGAATTTCCTTCTGTGGTTATCTTCATCTTAAAAGTGTATACATTGACTATATTTTTAAGAAATTTTAAAAATTGATTTTCTATTTTTAAAATACTCCAGAAAATTTTATGAATATTGTTTCAAAACGCAACAAATAGTACAAGTGTTTCTTGCAATCACCCTAATTTTAAATTGTAAATGACTTTTGTACTAAGAAAATATTCCATCCCTCTTCTAGTCTAGTATTTACTATTTAGTGGATGGGGATAAACAATCCTTTCCAAATAATCAATTAAAGCTGGAAAATATAATTTGCCAAAATGCATGCTTCAACATAAAAAGATTCAACTTTTTTTCCATAAAAAAACTTTTATGGAAAAAAATTATTCCAAATTCTTATTATTTCTATTTATAGAACTTCACCATCGGGTACGATAGTAACTAATTATCATAAGTAAGAAAAAATTCAATAGGAAAAAAAATAGAAAACAATGAATGCCACTTTCACTAATTAAACCAATCAATGTTAGAATCAACCTTGACTAGCAGAATGTACCAATTGGAGTACATGGCTACAAAGGGAGAACCCCAAGTTTTGATTTTAGATTGATGCTTATTGATAGAGTCAAAACTATAGGTAACTTTTCACTTGTAGACAAATCAACTTTATTGATTAAGAAAAAATAGTCCAAGAAAAGTGTTGAAACTTGTTTATGAATTTTGAACCTCTTGAAGTGTCCTAAAGGTGCATGTTTGAATTGTCTTCAAGAAGACTCAACACCGTTACCTAAAGCTAAAGCTTGTTGGATGAAAATTGAGAAAGTACTCCAAAATTTTCTCCCAAACCATCCATCTAAAAATAGGCCTATAAATCAAAATGATCCACTTTCTAGAATTTGTAGCCATTGGGATCTTAATATTCTTGACTAGTATAATTGGGATTGAAAAGTAATCCATGTAAGAGACATGACCAAGTCAAGAGCAACGTACACAATGTCTTCTTAAGTTTTAGAAAATACTCAACCTTTAGAAAATATGGCTTTCGTGAGTTTTCAAGCCCCATTTCCCAAATTCTACTTGGCAAAAAGATCTAAAGACTTTGAATTGGAGTAGAACTTCAAGTTAGAAAGAAATATGCAACTTTTCAAATCAAAACAATGCTCCACTCTATGGGCCCAAATTGAAAGAAATAAACAAACAAAACACATAGCTTGTTAATCAATCATTGAATCTCTGCAAAAATTAGATTCCCTAGAAATTTGTTTGACTGCCAATTTCAAAAAAAGTGACGAAAAATAAACAAAATCTAATACTTTGCCTTGGATACCCCAAACACCCCAACACCATTTTGGGTTTAAAAAACCTCTAAGAATTCATCCAAGCCTCTATTACTTTATTACTTTCCAATTGTATTGGTAATAGACAACCATTTGCAAAATTGAAGACTTTTCAAAGTGAAAGGTCATTGTCATATTGATGACACTTCAAAAGACCTCTCCATGCGGATAAACTTGGGAAGCAAACAATTTGCAAAGTTCTTCGTACCTTACAAAGGAACAATTGTAAATTTGGTGATCCTCTTGTAACGATATTACTAAGACCGTAATCAAATAGTAATTGTAGTGCATATACTCAATCATGCTTCAAATTACAATTGGCCATGTGCAAAGTTGTAATGTGTTCCTTACTACCACCATTCCTACTTGACATCCTCATTTCTTAATTCCCAATACTTGAACTTCACAATTGGACACAATGAAATTTTACAAACTAGAGAATATTAAGGATAAAGAGAAGAGTGCACATATTGGCCAACATCCATCAATGTCAATCGTCTATACAATACAATGTGTAAGGTGTTGTGATGCAAATCATCACTGTCTTTATTAATTGAAGTCCGTAGATCTTCACATCATTATTGTATACAAACGTCGTAGCATACATCCCCTCAATTACAAAGGATCCAACGTTACAAAAACATGTAACTATGAAATATGCTACACATGGTTTGTACTACTCTCAGTTTCCCCATCCATGAGAGTAGTGGTTGGAATTGCAAGAAAAGCCATTGTTGGTGATGCTCCACTTGCAAAACTCTCCCATGCATTGACATGGAAGGTTATTCAAACCTCCAATTCCATCAAACACTTTCAAACTTGTACGTGGCTTTCCATTGGCGGCAAAATCGCAATGGAACGTGAGCCCCGAGTATTGCCCTAAAACACAAAATCAAATGCCAAAGACAAGTTTGGTTAGTCCGGTGACTTGTAACTTTGTTGTCACTATTGAGGGAGGTTTTAGAACATCACCGAACTTCACAAGGGCCATAGTTTAGAGGTGGTACCTCCGCTGTCTTTAATGAAGAAATAGTAGCCGCTGCCAGGAGGACAATGTGGTATCCAAAGCCATAAACTTTGTTCACGTAACAAAAGATTCGGACGTCCTCATTCATGTTGTTTGTCAACATCACATTCATCCCTCCTTCCACCCTTGGCATAGCCCGAGCAGAAATTAGTAGCACAAAGAGTAGTGTGGTTAATAGAGTGACCAACTCTCCTTGTTTTGCCATGCTTGAGCAACTGATAGTGGCAAGAGTGCAAGTTTCTCTACACACAATCATACACTCTTTATAATCAAGTTGTTAAAAGAGGTACCTCCAATAGAAAGGACTAATGGCAAAGTCTAGATGGAATATCAACATCAACTTTGTTGTTGCACAAGTTTGGAATTGCTCACAACATGCGGCTTGGAAAGTAAGTCTAGTTTCTAAATTTAAACTATAACAAAAGATGAATCTTACAACTTTTGGTATCCCAAATTGCTCCAATCTAACAAAATCACCACTAAAAGCTGTGAAAACCACTATCAAATCATCTTGACTTTACAAGCTAAAGCATGGTGATAGAGAATGCCATTGGTTTGCAACTTAAGAAGATAACTCACTCACTCCTTTCAAACACCTTTGGCAATTGTTCAGCGGCTAATCACATATTCATGTAATTAAGGTGCAAGTAATTCTAAGATCTATACAATTGCATCAAAACATGCCCGTTGAAAACGTGGAAGACAAGTGCAACTATGAATGAATGTGATCACTAATACACTGAATGTATTCGTGTATAGAGTGACAACCACAAGAACAATCAATTTAGTTCAAACCAAAGTGCAAAACTAATTGCAATCTTTTCAAGTCAATCTCATCGTTCACTCAAAGGTTTCCAGCAACGTTGTTATGATTAATTCTATACTTGCAACCTCACCTGAACCTACAAAAATCCATCCTCTAAAGGCCACATACATGCAATTCTAAGAAAAACTAAGTAATCAAGAATGAACTCAATGTGCACTATTCACTAACAAGCCTAGAATTGAAGATGGCATAGATTCAAGCTATCAAACTAAGCAAAGTTCTTGGGAAGTAGAGTACCTCAAAACTTGTAGAGTAGCAAGTGTGCAGGGATGGTCGAGGATTGCCTTGACACTTATATACACTATGTGCATGTGCAAGGCATTGACAAGATGATTGCACGAAGCGGAAGGTGGTTTTCATTGTTTATGAAAGATCTCTCCGTTGTACAATTCAATCTTGTGCGTGTCAATTGGGCAAAGTTGACGGTACAATCGGGATTGGTGAGATCCAAAAAATGAGTTTTTTCACAACTTGATAGTAATGTGGAGGAGGTTTATCGGGTATTATCTTTAGAGGCACGGCCGAAAGGGGTGAATATGCTTTTGAAAGTCCCATTGAATCTTGCAAAAGTCTTGATTAGTCATGCTCAATGGACGGTCTCAAGAGTCAAGAGACATGGTGATGGAAAGGACAAGGGATATGCCTTTCTTAATTGGTGTCCAACTCCATATATTTTCAACATTGTGAGGAAAGAATAGCCAAACATTCGTACATCAACGAGTGGGTTCTAAAAAGTCTTGTTTAAGTCATGCTTCGGTGATTGACGGTTTCAAGAGGCGTGGATGGGAGGGATAAGGAATATGCTATTCAAAACTAGTATCTAAGTTCATATCAACTTCAATTCAGTGAAAAATATCCAATCATTAGTTATGTCTATGGTTGGATCTTTGGAAGTGTTGTTTAGATGTGCTCAAATGAAGGTCTCAAAAGGGCAATAGGACATTGGTAAACCAAAAAAGGATTATAATAGCCTATGAATTAAGTCCTTGTTCTTCATATCAAATGCGTGGTTGGTATTGCTCATTGAATAGGCTCAATTGAGGTTATTTTATTACAATAGTAGGATTGCGTTGTTCATTTTTGGATGTTTTCCATTCAATTTGTACTTTATGTGGGCATACAACATGATCAAGGTTAATATATGGTTAGTGTGTTTGAGCTAGATCTTTAGTTTTGTCATATTGATGGAATTTCATGACTTTTGCACTTTTCAACGATCAAGGCTTGGAATACAAATTTGTATTGGTTTTAGTTTTGGAGTTTTGTAGAGATGGATTTTTTGGCTCATAGAAATGCTTCAATTTCACAAAATTGACAATTCAAACTATTATTAGCTCTCAATGCTACTTAGTCACCAACACGAGACTTTATAAAACACCCAAAATCATTTCCTTTAAATTGGATGATTTAAAGATGATTCACAATGATTCACTCATGTAAAAGCACATTGTGAGCCCCGCAATTAGCACTCGGGCCTGATAAGTTTCTTTTTTTTGCTTGATGCTCATTTCCAATAGGTTTTTTAGTAAAAAAGGTAATAAAAGGCGATTCACAATGTATTCCATGGAATCCCCTAAGAATACAAAGAATTAGCCCTAATTATTGGGAGTGCTCTAAAATATTCCATTTACTATTTTTAATAGCCAAATTAAATGACAAAGTATTGATTAAGGATTTTAAAAAACTTTAGGATAGTTTTGGATACTAGAGTCTCAGATAGTAGTAAACACCAAAAATACATTGCAAGTGGAATTTCCACCAAAAATATTAGTAATAGGTTCTAAGTTCCGATAGTGCTCTAGGAAATTCTCCAGGAAAACTCTTGCGAGAGTTTTTAACTATTTGCAATAATTAGAGAAAAAGTCGTTTATGTGCACATTATAGGTGAAATTCCCACAGACACGGAGATTCTACACCAAAGATTGGAAGAAGGTGTTCATAGCATAAAAACACGTGTCTGAGGAGCGCAACGGCGAAGTCATTTCGTGGAGATTCCCCAATATGGGAATGATTCTTCCTCGGAGGAATTAAATTAATAGGTATTAAATTAATGCATTATTTGGGAAGTGCAAGTTCTATGCAAAACTTTTCACTTGGCTTTTGGGAACTTCTTAAAAGATGCCCAAAAAGTTTCATAATTTTTTGCATTGCAGAATTGACTCCATGGGAAGTCAACCGCTTTTACTGGCATTTGGAAAGTCATGGAAAATTCCCCGGTATTAGTAAAATCCCACTAAAAATTAGGATAATATATTTTAGCTTAAATAAGCGCCCCGCCAAATTTCAAAGGATTCCAACATTGAATGATACCCTAATCGACGGCTACAACAACATGTAAAGGTTTTACCAAAATTGCGGCGAGTTCACCGACGTACAAGGAGCTTACGCTGTCCAATTTGAGTCAACCTCGACTCTTTTCTTACATTTTGGGAGCTTCCTGACAACCCTAGCTAGTTAAAAATTTTAGTAAAACTTAACTCCAAAAGTTAGGTTTTTGACCTTTTTCACTGGGATCTAAACGCGAGTTTTTGAGTGTTTTTTAGCCTCAACAAGTAGGAGGTAAGGGGTTGATTAGATTAAAATGGGTCTTTTAAAGCCAATGGCACAATCTGTTTGGCATTTGGAGCTTTTCTCCAAAAGTTAGAAACGGGACAATAGTTAGGTAGATTTTGTAGGGTTAAATTTGATTTTTCCGTTTAGGTAGTTTTAGGTAAATTGAGGGGGGAGGAGGCCTTGGGCGAGTATGAAAGGCTTCCTCTTCCCCTCACTTTGCACCCCTTTTATTTTCGTAAAGCTTTGGCCAACATGCGGCCACGTTGTTGGAATTTTGGCAATTTGCCAAAAACTTGGTTTGAATTGCATTTGGAGCTTTGCTCCTTGATTTTGTTGAATTCTCTTGTGTTTTTTGAGCCATTTCAAAGGACATGGGGGTCCCTTTGGAACACTTGCTAACCCGTGCATTTTTTTGAAGTCCATTTGTACTAACTTTGAAGTATTTTGTTGTGTTTTCAAACCGGTTTGTGTACTAACCATATTTTAAAAGAGATAGGAAAGAAAAGAAAAGAGAGTGAAAGAAAGTTAGTAGGAAAATTGTGCAACTTTCAAACATTATCAAACTTACCAACAAAACTTGGAACAACAATGAAATGGAGGTGCAATGCGCAATTAACCACGTGGCGGCTATCCATGAGGTGATTACTAAATCACTATAAACTACACCATTTTATCAATAGTGTTAGATTAGAATTAGAACGTTTAAATTTACGATTTCTATTGGAAAATAAACTTAGATGTTATGGAGAAAATCAAATCCCACAACAATTTAGATTCTAAATTCACAATTATTAGTTTTGAAGGTTTTACTTCAAGCCATTAAAAGAATTACTAATTATTTACCATTAGATTAAAAATAAAAGTAAAAAGGGTAAAAAGTAAAAACAAAAGAATAAAGAATCTTCTAGGAATCTTTTAAGTTAGGATAAAAGTAATAAATTTCACATTGAGTTTTTACCACGTTGAGCTTTTACTACATAACTTTCAACCTCTTTAGAAGAAAATCTTATTAGTAAAGGACCAAGAGCCAAGCCATTTAGGTTAGGTGCTGTGAGAGTTAATAATTCCTTGCGATTAGAGGATAGATACTTAGAACTTAAATTAACAAAGTTCCATTGTTTGGAAGGCGTTATTGGATTGACGTTAAACACCCATAGAATCCACATCATTTAAGAACCCGTTTGTGTTCGCTTAATTCCAAGGGTGGGAATCAAGCGCCCACACACATCTTTAACTCTTAACGGATGATGCACCCACGACCAAGGTAGTCATTGAAGTTGCTTTAATTATTAGACTAATACGTAGTTACGTACATATTTTACTTTCACAATGAATGATGAAGTCATTGTGGGTGCCTTAGTACCACCCTTGGAACAAGGTAAACTCAATCAAGGTCTAGCAACTTGTTTTACAATAAATCCTAATGGGTGTCTATATGTTATGTGTACTTAAGCCTTCTAAGCATGGAACTTTGTTGTCAAATTCTACTTTGAATCTCTATAATTCCAATTGTTAATTTCTATGAAATTGAATTAGTAAATTGGGTCTATTTTGGCTATGACTAGCAAAATCTAAGACCACTATAGGTTAGTCCATCAAAAGTGACAAGTATCTCAGATTGTAGGGCTTCTTGTGTCTTTTCCAAAATGGAAAGATCTCTAGACTCGGACTCTTTCCCTCAAAAAGATGTCTACACATGAAGGTTACTCTTTAAACTAAACTCTAAAACTTCATCCACTAATTGCTACTAATATACTTATTGAAATCTACTTTAGATTGTTGTGTTGTTTCCTGTTTTAATTTTTGTACATAATTTTGACTTTCACTTGATTTGGTCAATTTTAGTTGACTTTGATTCAAATCTACCTTATTTTTAAATAAAACTTCATCCAACTCTCAATTCTTCAAAATTATTTCAATTTCTAAGGTTGAAGTATTTTTGGACTCCTCACAATATTTTGTAAAATTCTTTGGTTCTAATTTGTTCCGAAGATTTTTTCAAAATATTTTTTTTACTTCCCTAATTTTTAATCCTACTTGCTATTTTTGGTCCTAAGTAATTTGAATTTGAATCTCACATATTCACCTTCATAAAAGGATTAAATTTTTAGAATTTCTAGTTTTCTAATGAAAGTTAACCTCGGTTGAAGTTTGAATACTAATTTGCGTTTAAAATTTCATCCGCTAATTTCTTTGAGGTAAATTTCCTAATTCACCTTCTACTTTAATTTTTGCCTTCTACTTTGTATCTAAATTTCAATATTCTTTTTTGGATGAATTTGGATGAATTTCTTAACTTTCATCCAATTTAAAGATTGTTTTCTCATCTAGGTGTAACTTCTAGAGTTTTTATCTATTTTTTAAGTGAGATACCTTCTTGGAAAGCTACTAAGATTTCCTCACTGTATATAGAGATTCAATTTCAAAATTTCTAATAGTTTTAGTAATTTGAATTTAAACTCTAATTCTAATGACAATGTCTAATTCAAAATTCCACCGAACTAGACATTTTTGCATTTGGCCAAGTTCAATGACCATTTGCACTACTATAAGCTACAAATGTTATTTTTTTAAATTTGGGTACCCTCCATTTTTTGCCAAGTACCACTTTTCGAGTTTCCATTCTGCTTTGTTATTTATTTTTAGTAAAGCAAAGGTAAAAGGTTCACAATCCAACCTCAAAATTTGCAAATTCCATAGGCTTATTAATATGAACGTCAATCATGTTTATGTGGTGTACTTCCTCCACTTCCATTTTGAGTCCACTATTTGTACTTGGAATTTTTGGTAGGTAGTCCATCCGTTGGAAGAGTTTAAAACCTCTTTCTAGCTTGTTCCAATTTTTTATTTATTTAGTTTTAGTTTTAGTTTATTTTTTTATGACTAAAATGAAAATTCATTGCTTGAAAGAAGGAATTCCAACTGAGCAACCACAAGTGGCCTGACGAAAACACAAACGCCCACGGCCCCACCTCCAAGACCCACTAGTAGAAAAACATGTCCTAAATGACTATCCTCAATGACTAAAAAGTGTCCACAATGACTCATTTGTAGTCATTGTGGACAATTTTCAGTCATTTAGGACAGTCATTTTAGCCTGTTTTCTACTAGTAACCTGACCTAAAATCTGCGAGGACCCACACCTAAGGGCACGGCCCGTAGGAGGCCGTGAGGCCTTTTACAACTAGACACTAAAACAACCTGCACTTCCTACACAGGGACGTTCCCCTCATGAGGTCTCAAACACAAAAAGCTTTGAATACCTCCTACTTGAATTGACCATCTTCCATTCTTGCGATGACTTCCTCTTTGCATCGTCCCTTGACAAAGATCTCTCGCGCTTTAAGGTTGATCCCCTTGCGCAGTAGGTTTCTTGCCTTGGAAACTTGTCCATTCTGCCATGCCCATATTCTATCAACTCACCCTAAATTTTTTGCATAAGTTTCTCTGTAGGCCAAGCCTTGTTGTTGAAGACTTTGGATACCACATTGTCTACTGATGATATTTAGAAAAAACAAGTGGGTCGACATAACATAACAATGTGGTAAGACAAAGATCCACACATTTCTTGACAAGATGTTGTCGACCGTTGTGTCTTAGCCTCCAAGTAAAACAATTAGGAAATTTAGTCAAGTCAAGTAAACTTGTACAAGAAGGCTTCCACTCATATGATGCAAATAATCTCACTACTCATGTCTAATTAATAAGCCGTCATTCTTTATCATGGTATGGTACTACCATGTGATATCCTGACATGGTTGGTTTGGGACACATCTGAAGCAACCAATGAAAGAAAAGAGATCAATCAAATCAATTAAACTTGTGCCATATTCTATTCCAAATTCAAATTCGAGTCCCATACTCCATGATTGAGTAAGGGTCAATAATTTAACAACTATTCTACCATCTCTATTATTGCGGTAATTAGTCGGCTGATGTCAAAGCTTGGGAAATTTTGAAATAGTTCCTAGTGGCATTCAAGAGAGGGAAAGAAATTGCACAAGTATAAAATTTTGTGCCACTAACTGAGTACAAGGGACTAAAACCATTAAGCCCCAAACTTTAATTGACAGCTAGCTATGAAACTCAAATTAAAAAGGAATTTAGAAGGATTGGAATAGTAGGTGGGAGGGGCAAAAAAAGCAAGGAAATGAAATGGTAAGTGGTTAACATATTACTACCTGTGCCATTTAACTATAACATTAGAAAGATATATTTTCTAGAAACATAATATTTAATTAGAAGAATAGATATCCAGGGACAAGCACCTCATTTAAATTTTTCAAAAGGGAAAAAATAAATACAACCCCCATGAAAAAACAAAACAAATAGTAAACGAGACTGGGATTGAAAGACAATTGAAAGACTCCTAGGCACTCTCACAATTTTAACATTTTCACAATCAAACATTTAATCTTTCAATCCATAAGTAGTATTGTTGTGTTTTCTTTTCCTATTTATGCATTTTTTTTCGTAGTAAAGATAATCATTTGAAGGATCTTAGCATGTAACGCATGGTTATTGTCAAAAAATGCCATTTTCTCCTTATTTGCCATACCAAAAGAGATGCCTTTGATGAGACTTGTCAAAGTTTCTGGCAAAACTTGCTACAAATTTTCACAAATGAACTTATGGTGAATTTCATTAAAATGGCGGTATTATAGTAAAATGGTGCAATATTCCATTAAAATGACAAAGCATTCCATTAAAATGGCACAACATTCCTTTCAAATGGCACGGAATACCTCTATTTTTGGTGCAATAATACCGCCATTTTAATGAAATTCACCATACTTGATTTTGAATCCCCTCGTAATCCATGATCCCTCAAACACGTGTCACAAATAGGGTTTAATCTATATAAATGAGAATCATCCCAAATATGCATTTTTAGATAATCTAGAATTCTCTATCACATACCAAAAAGACCCAATGCCATCTTTCACTCTTTTAATCTCATCTTGATACACCAATCTAAGTGGGCAAGATATATCCAAAAGAAAAATTTCAAATAAAGAAAAATCTCTAACTTAGGGATTACAAACTAAATGCATGGCCATGATATTTTCAACACTTCTACTTGAGGTAACTTAGTTTTGGGTGATTGCAAGAAAGGGTGGTACCATTTCCTGTCACAATTGAAGTGACCTTGTTAACTTGGGGTATAACTTTTTAGGCAGAAGTCCAATGTACATGAAATTTTTATTGAACATGTGTAACTTTATGGTAATTGGAATATTAGATCCCTTATTTTTTAGAAATTAAAAAAAATCAATTTATATTTAAAAACTATTTTTGTTAATTTGTCACAATTTGAGGTTTTGGGGTTTTCACTACGTTACTAGTCCCCAAATTTAATGATCTGGAGTTGAAACTTTCATGGTCTATTTGGATAGTAGGAAATCATGTACCTATGTACCTATCTAAAGAAATTTGAAAGTATGCTATTTTATGTCCTCCACATGAGTACAAACAACACTCTGGTTGCGTGCCATTTTTGAACATTGAAGATGGTAGTTAGATCATTTTTTTGGTGAAATCTCATCATCATCAACTCTTCCCAAATGGACAATTTTTTATTTTATTTTTAGATGTATTTTCCCATTTCTGTAGGGTCCTTGCAAGAAAGGGCATGCAATTTGCGTAGCGTTTTTTTACAGTACTCATTTTTTTCTTCTTTGGAAGTACTTTAAAATTAGAAAATCAATTTTCAAAAATAATGAAAAATATGTTTCATGTATGAACCTTTATAAAGAAAGTACCCTCGAAAGGAAAACCATAGAAAAATTCTCTAAGTAGGAGAACTAGAAAAGTGCAAAATTTCATGAAACTAGTTGTTGTCACTGTAATTTCACATTTTAAATTACAGAAAATAGGAAAATAATTTTTTTTAAAACCAAAAATTGTCCATTTGGGTAGAGTTGATAGTGATGAGATTTGACCAAAAAAATGAACTAACAACCGTCTTCAATGTTCAAAAATGGCGCGCAATCAGAGTGCCGTTTGTACTCA
This sequence comes from Pleurozium schreberi, assembly GCA_006891605.1. NCBI lineage: Eukaryota > Viridiplantae > Streptophyta > Bryopsida > Hypnales > Hylocomiaceae > Pleurozium > Pleurozium schreberi. Next base: position 406,862 of record VACF01001743.1, on the reverse strand, counting down.
TGTGGAGGACATAAAATAGCATACTTTCAAATTTCCTTTGGTAGGTACATGATTTCCTACTATCCAAATATACCATGAAAGTTTCAACTCCAGATCATCAAATTTGGGGACTCGTAATGTAGTGAAAAACCCTAAACCTCAAAGTGTGACAAATTAACAAAAATAGTTTTTAAATATAATTTGATTTTTTTTAATTTCTAAAAAATAAGGGATCTAATTACCATAAATTTAGACATGTTCAATAAAAATTTCATGTTCATTGGACTTGTGCTTCAAAAGTTATACCCCAAGTTAACAAGGTCACTTCAATTGTGACGGGAAATAGTACCACCCTTTCTTGCAATCATCCTGTAAATTAAAATGTGAAATTACAGTGACAACAAGTAGTTTCATGAAATTTTGCACTTTTCTAGTTCTCCTACTTAGAGAAATTTTGTATGGTTTTCCTTCCTAGGTTACTTTATTTGTAAAGATTCATACATGAAACATATTTTTTATTATTTTAAAAATTTATTTTTTCTAATTTTAAAGTACTCCTGAAGAAAAAAATGAGTAATGTAGTTTTCATCTACTTCTCAATTCTCAATTAAGTAGAAATTCTTAAGCAAACTTGATAAAGTGTTTTCATCCCAAAACAAAATGCAAATACTTTATCTTTACAATGATGAACAACAATCACCCATATAGTAAGTTTTCACACTACAACATTTCACGCAATAAATTATGCCTAGTACAATAGAATATTACAAGCCCACCCATCCCACCCACTGAAAAAATCTGCTCAATCCAAATGGCAGTCCATAATCTTTCACCACCGTTGGTTCATTCCGAGCCGTTCTTCCAGTGCTCCAATCGTACAACCCACGTTCTAGCCGAGTACCGGGCACTGTGTTRTCGAGCACAAATGCCACTATAAACGCAATCACCATGTGAAGGGAGAAGATGGTGCTCAACGCAAAGTTGGCCTGCCAAGATACCACAACAACACCAAGACTACTTTGCTCATCAAACACATTTATTGTACATCAAATGATCAACACAAAAGTCCCTCCTTGCAAATTTTAAGTAAGAATGTTGCCCCAATTAATCAATGGTTTAAGGTATGTTTGCACTTGAAATTGGCATAATTATAAATGTTATTGGCGAGAGTCTCATATCGACCGAGCGGGCGAGCTTCAATTAATGAAACCAACTAAAGACATACACATGTTTGACTATTTGCAAGAAGATAGAAAATATGATAGTATTATTCGTGTGTTGAAATTAAAGTGCATTCAGTCAATTCTAACTATTTTGTCCTTTCAAAAAGTTTTTTAAAGACTTCCTCCAAAAAAGGTAAAAAAAAAAGAAAAATACATAAGGTAGAAACACCCATTAGCGCACGTGTACCCAATCCTGTACCATAGACTACACCTAATTGTGTCCATTGGTTGTAGTTAATATGTCTTACAAATACTTGATTGTGATTTGCTGACACATATGAATGACACATACTTAATTCTAATTTGCAGACTACTCATTTTGACAGTGTTCAAATTTAGGCACATCTATAGGACACGTCGAGTGGTCTAAGGAGCGGGCACTTCAAAAATCAAAATATCATAGAAATTACATACAATATCCAAAAAATCTAATATTTTTTTTGAATGTTCATGATTTTCACTCGCTAATACTACAGAAATATTATTTTCAAAAAAAAGTTGCCTTCAGCTATGCTGAATTGCTTAAATGATCGGTTTTAGGTGCTTTCACCTTAGAGAGCTCTAAACAGAAGGATACAAGAGAGTTAAAGGATAACGTGGGCACACCCAAAAGCGCCACAAATTGGCACTGTGTCTAGTTACTATTATTAGGCTGATAAAAAAACTTTCAGTGTCTAGTTGCCGAATGAAAGAACGATCCAATGCACCAAAAAAACGCAGCATTTGGATACCGTATGCAAAAGTTATTAAGGGTCAAAGTTTGTTTTTGAAAGCGCCATCTACAATGCGTGTACATGAATGATTTTGGAAATGTACACAGACTGTAGATGGCGCTTTAAGGTCCGCTGCGCTTTTGGGTGTACCCACCTTATCCTACATAATTATCTCTCCTATACTTGGGTAAACATATAAAAAATCTGTGTGGGTCTTTCATTACCTGGTTGGAGCTCGTATGGAAGGGTCCATGAGCAGCAACGTTGTAAGGTTGGAAGTAGCTCGCSACCGTGGAGTTCGAATCGCTGCCATACTGCTGGAAGTAGGATGGCACCGACAGCGATAGAAACAGCGACAACCCCACTATCAACACATTCCGTGAGCTTCCTGTCTCGCTGTATCGCAAGTTGGATAGTCCCATGGCTGCTAACATTGTCCACATGAACACCAGAAGCGCCGCCACTATCACCTCCGGGATTGATGCTATAAACCCAGAGATTTTACCTGCAGATCAATTGCGCGTGTTGGAAACAATGAGACCGACCGGCTTAGATTATCGAATATCACGAGTGTAACAATGTTTGAGACAATGAAACCGAGAAGCATTTTCGTACGCAGATCGAGAAGGTACTACTGGTTTACAATTCAAGGATCATGGTGTACCGTGAGCAGCACTTACAGGACTGTCTTCCACAATCTGAAATTAATTGTTACTTATTACCGATCGATACGCTACTATGATTTCGTCCTTTCAACTGAGATCTAGTTAAGTTAGTCTTGCTTGAGTTAGTCTGCTTGTAGTTTACAGAATCAGATTACAATTTTAAAAAAGAAAACACAAAAAGCTTACCAATGAGTGACAGGAGAATGAGGATGACAGCACCACATTCGACTGCACGGCGACTTCCCATCTTGGTCGCGGCTATGGTGTGCACATTCTCTGTCAACGTGCTGGCCCCGGAACCRGTACCCCAGAAGCCTGCTAATATGCTCGTCAACCCCTCCAATCCGATGCTCCGACTCACCACTCCGGGAGTAGGGGCTCTTGACGCCACMAGAAGAGAGGCTGCGTGGTAGGCACCCACCTGCACGCATTGAAATATTARCCACCTTGAGCACGCTAATTTACTAACAGGGGACTGCGTGTTTACAATTTACAATGATTGAAGACATGTAAATGTTCAATACCCAAAAGAAAGTATACATAATTTCTTCACAGATAATTAGTTATCCGAAACTCTCTCAACACACCTGCAAACTAAAAAAACTTCCGAATTACAAAAAAAAATTTCGATCTAGCTCCCAATCATAGTCAACTACTCCCCCATCAGAAACTATGAAAAGGTCAAGGGTGCAGAGGATACTGGCGGGTATTTTGTGGTGTCCAAATGGGTGAATTTATGTAAACTTTTTTTAGGTATTGTACAACATGCTGTAAAGAGACATGAGAAGTACATGTGATAAAACATATGTCGTGTGCAACATTAATTCTTGAGGTTTACTTCAGAAGGGAAAAAATGTGAGTCTCTTTGGTGGACCTCGCCATTTCTTTATGGGAACAAGCTTTGGCAAATAAGGTAATTATGAGCATTTGTTACAATGCTGTCTAAATATCAACACCTAAAAATAAAGATAGACCTTGTGATTGTGAATAGTTAAGGAAGGCACAGTAAACTATCGGTAACTAGTAGAGAAAGTCGTTAGGAAAAGTCATTGAATAAACTATGCCATTATTTTAGTCCACCGTTGCTTTGTTTATAACATTCTTACATTCTTTTCAACACAATCATTGATGCTCTACTCAAATGAACTTTATTTCTAAGCCCTTCACCCATTTAGACACCACAAATTGCTGATTTAAGGGTGACACTATCAGCAATTATTGGTGCTCTACTCAAATGAACTTTATTTCTAAGCCAAAGACTTGTACAATATTTTCACTTCAACTGGCCGTTCTTTTCCAGTTGATAAGAAACACTCATACTTCCTTTCTCCACATTCCTTGTAGTTTTTGACTAATTGCAGTAATCAGAGATACTAGATGCTCATTCCTTAATGCAATCCTAATGAGGAGGACACTAATAACATCAATGTCATGAAATCAGTGGCATCCTACTATGGCTCTTTCAAGACGCGTGACCTGAAACATGAAGCTATACTTCAAGAGAGTACTCAAATATACTTCAGCTTTGTGTAGATGTATGCCACAATTTTGTCATCGGAATCACACCAATTTAACAAAACAAAACCGTACGACGAAATTAATGTTTCATGTGCTACATCCGGCACAAATTATGCACAGTCAAAGTTCTGCAGGGGTTGTGAATACAACTGAAGATACTACAAAATAGTAACTATGAAATTCCTTACAGAAACAAGAAATGGGAAAACCTCAATGCAGTAATTGTAACCAAAAGTGCCTAGTATGAGACTCTGACATGTTTCTATCTTAACAAACGAGATTGTCCTGTGCGCGAGAAATCAGGGTATTAATTAATACAGATAACTATTCACTTACAGTATAGACTTGGAAAATCCGATGGCCCAAAACTGTGATTTTGCGAAGGTACTGCACACACAACAGGGTACTTAATTGGTTACAAACCGGCCTATTTCATATTCAAGACTCCAAAGCAGTTGCCCTGCAAGAAATGCCTCGTATGAGCTACTGAGACCTATCACCAAGATACTTTGCCATATATGAATGATCCAATTATTGAATGAATGAATAGGGCGTATTCTTCATTAATTTCTAAACTTTAAGGAAGTTTGAAAGTCGTACACTTGAAGACTTTTTGTCCTAGCTCTGCGACTTTACAAAATTAAGAAAAAGTTGGAACTTGCAATGAACCAGAGAATGGTGGCATTGTTCAAAACTAGGGTTAATAATATATGGCTCACCAACTCACCAGAGCAAAGAGCATCAGTAACACAAGCTGTGGGATACCAATCTCCATGCACCTGCCCACTATTGGAAATCCGTAGGTATAAAAGGCCAGTCCTACAACAGCTGTTGTTGGCGCTACCACGACTGGATTGATTGCCCTGCACTTAGGAAATCAATTCAGAACAAATGCCTTTCAGAAGATTACACAGCGCACCCGAATAATAATATAATTAAATTTACTACATAACCCTCACCCAGATAATATAATTATGGATTACATAACCTTTGAGAGTTGGAGGCTTGAGAAGATTATCAAACAAATGCCGAGAAAGTCATTATCCTTGTAATGATTCAACTTCTTTCAATGTCGTCAAACTGAGTAAACATAGAACTAAAATTGGAGTTGATCAAAGTTTTAAAGTACCTCAGAAAAAGTGACATGGCTCCGCTATATCCCAAAACTGTTTGGAACGCAGACCCAATGATAATGGCACCTTGTAATTCCCTCATTGTTGTCTTGAATCTCTGTCAGCACAGTTGTCACCAGAACGCTTAAATGTACAGTTTCTTTTTCAATGGAACCTTCCCTCAAAACAGGTCTACATATTTGAGATGAATACAAATTTCGCCTTGAGAAGTGAAAACCGAAGTGAATTATACGGATAAAAAGCCCACGATTTGTTCGATTTGTTCAAGTGGTGTTTTCATGTGAAATTGCTAGGCATATAATGAAGCTCAAGTCTCTCATTAGACATCTCAAATTAAAGCCCATCTCAACACTCAAGTTTGTAAAGCTTCGGTTAGTACACCCTAGGTAGTCCTTGATATTTTCTTTGGTTTCCAATTTCAGGGGCTCCTAGATATCTCATGTAACAAATTTTCAAAGAAACCGAGACACTGAGTTTAACACAAGCGCAGTCAACATTTTCCAGAGTAATGTGTACATATTGCAGCTCAAATGTGTACCTTAGAGAGAGAAAATAGGGACACTACGGCATACTAGTACACGGAGCAACACCCAAGGCATGTGATTACAAATAAGTACATGTATCGCAGGCATGTGGATGGGCGGGGGAGGGAGGGGATAGTTAAGTTACTCACAGGGGTGCCGCCCATTGCAGGTACCAAAATGAGAGGAATCAGAATGAGCGACCCAGCAATGGATAAGTAATGTTGAATGGCATAGAGAATCACGGGAACTGCACACACACACTCCAAATTTTTTCAGTTTAATTGAAGACTGCCTCACGAGCACAGTAGCAGGTCACTTTTTCTTCTTGTAGAGACTACTCCTTAGTCGATCGCCATGTCCATTGAAATTGTGAAATTCAAAGAAAATTGGCACTTTGAAAACTTGCCATTTTCCAAACTCAAAACTTATCCCTTCCGTTCGTCAGTAGTTCCATAATTTCGATTTTTCTTTCGGTCAAATTCCCAACAAAATTGATGAATTCAGTCCCAAAGATCCTGGTTTTCGATCAAGACACGGACACAGGTTGAAGCAATTCATCCAAGCCAAKCCAAGGGCAGATGCGTCATTAGCTTACCAAGTCCAGGATTCTCCCGAAGCTCATACTTCATGTGGTCGTGCTTCGACAACCCGAASTGATGCTCCTCCCCAGCATCCGAYATCACCACCACGGAGTCGTCGTGATCCTTGAACACCCGCAATGGCGCAATCTGCAGCGGCGCATCAGACTCCGTCGTCGTCGTCGTCCCAGGATTGAAASGCCCTGGAGCATTTGGCTTCGAGTCGGTTGGGGGACGAGCACTGCCGACGTCGGACGAGGGCAAGTTGAGTTCGAGGTCGCCGCTGTGGTCCATGCCGCGGAAGCCCGTGCGCCGCGCCCACGACCCGGGCCCCGTGGTGGCCATGGTGGGACGCTTCCCCAGCGAAGGGGACTCAGGGTCGGGTTGGGAGACTCGAGATGGCGGAGACACCGACGACATCGCCACGCTCGCTCGGGGATCACCACACTACTGGAAGTAAACAGGAACATAGCAGTTGCAACATATCAGCAATTAGTTTTGGAGCGATTTCGTAAAGTCTTCGTTAAGAACTTAGCTAGGGTCTATTTGCGAACCATTAATTGCAAAAAGAGCTGCAAACTTGGTGCCCAAAGTCTTGGGCACGGAACCAATGCATGTCTATGCAGAAACTGTTGCAATCTCAACTACTTGCAAATACCTGATTGCATAGTGCTGAAMTAAACCATTAAATTTTGCAAAATTGTTAAGAGATAAAAGACGGACATTGCAAAACTACTACAAAAACTATTGCAATTTAATTCAGCCTTCAGTACTAGCTAGTGCACCTGGAGGAACATCAAACAGCAGGGATCTGTGGATTCGCTGAAGTCAACTAGGCTCGGTCACCTTGGCACATTGACGAAGCTCGGAAATTCTGCGACAGCTGCTCCGAAAATCCCAGAGAAACGAGTGCTCGCGATGGAATGGCGTGAAAGCAAAGAAGCARCAAGCTGGCTCGCTAAATAATCGTCAGATCTCGTCACTATTTCTCGAAGCTCTTCCCAAATTCATTCTTCCCCAATCTGAGCGTCAGCATTGGAGAGACGATTCTAGCATGCCATGTCGATTGATAGGGACTTACACCGACTTGCAAAATAGATCTTGAAGGTGTCTGAGACAATGATCAGGAGATGGCGGATTCTGAAWTTGCCTTTTAGCTGCTTGCTACCCACCTCGAAACCCTTCCATCCCCAAGCAATTAAAAACACTAAATTTGACTTCCCATGATGATTGACATATGTGTGGTCACTTTTAGAAAAAGAACGGATGAAAATTAGTGAGTGTCCAGTCAACAGATGAGTTTTTTGTCATCGAAAGGACAATAAACGTCTGCGGCGGCGTTTAAGGGTTAAAAAAAATCTGAAACCACTCATTGGAAGCCAACAGAAGATCTCCTCTTTTCCATCAAAATTCCAAGGATGAATAGTTGCACTTTTAGAAAGATTTTTTGTCATCCATTGGACATTGAACGTTTGCCTCAATGTTTAAGGGTTAAAATGGCGATATTCCATACACCATCTTTCGCCCTTCAGGACTAAGCCATCTTGGACATGTATAGAAATTTAGACCTCGTGGTCTAAATTATAAAAGTGCCAAAGATGTGGAATGATTGTCATTTTAACAAAATTCTCCATTTTGATAGCTTTTGGTGTTGAAGTTAATTTGGTCTCGCTACAAGTTAAACAGAGAATTAAGATGGAGGACCATTTGATTCTTCAGCAAAGTCTTGTATTGCCTTTCTTGTTAACCATAGTAAATTTTTTACATCATTTAGGGGCATTATTTAATATTGAGGTGAAAACACCTAAATCTGTCTGTGAACTCATTCTTGACAAGTAGACTTTTTTTGAAAGTGTCCCCAAAAGTGCACAATTATCCTTTAAAAGATTAAGGCATTTTTTGTGAAAAAACACTCAAAATTGCCATTTCTAGCAAAGAGTAAAATAATTTGGAAATTATTTCTATTGCACATCTAATCGTAGTATTTTATACCTAACTAGTATGAGAATGTGTGGGAAAAATTTCAAAATTTGTGACCGTACAGATTGCAAGAAAATTGCGCTTAAAGAGAAAAAAACAAGTTTTGTAGCACATTGGGGGACTAGATTATTTAGTGACTTTGAACCTTCTCAACTTTAACTTTTTGCTCTACAAAGTTTTGAGCATTAAAACTTTATGGTGGAGAATTGAGTTGAGAATCTAAAGGGGGGAAAAATTCCAAAAAACTTGATTTTTATTCTTTAAGAAATTGTTAAATAGGAGTAGGTACAAGATAGAAGGAAAATTTAAATTATTAATATCTTGAAGGTGGAATTAAAATGCACTAATCCCAATGCTAAGATTTTTCTAGAAAGAAAATTAGACCATGTGGGACTTTTTTACTTCTTGAAATTGTAAATATTGCATTAAAAATGAATCCTATAAGTTATTTTTCCAAAAAGATGCTTAGATTGCCCAAAAAATATGATTGTCTATAACTTTCTTATAACAAATCCAAATGCAATGAGTCAAAGCTCTCCATGTGGAAAAAAATATAAGCTATGAGAAAAAAATATTTAAGAAAAAAATTGAAATTTTTGAAATTTTTTTGTTGACCCTCCCCCCTCTCCCTTCTACCTTAGTTTGAGCTATTTGGGGCATGACTTTTGTTTCCGGGCACCAATTGACAAAAAAAAATTATATTCCCGTGAAGCTAATTAGTTTTTCTATCTTCAAAAGAGCTTCCAATAAATTAGGAAAAAAATAGAGACCGTAGGTACCTGCCCCAAAATCCCCATTGTGGTCTTTTAGGGGTTAAACCATCATTCCAAACATACTTTATTATGATAGTTTGATTGTTGATTTTCTTGGTTTTATGACCAATCTATGTGATGGTTTCAATGGTCTAGGGAGCTTTGACTTTGAAAGTCCACAATATTACATGTTTTATCCAAAAATTCTTCTAATTGTTTCCCCAAAATACATGATTTTCACTTGTTAAATTCTGTATAAGAATTTTTTTGAAAAATGTGCCTCAATTGCTTATTTCAAACAATTTTTGGGTGTTTTTGCTTTAGACTAATAATCAAATTTAGGGCTTGCAACACTAATTACAATTTCTAACATTGAATGGCAACAACGTCGCCAATGTTACCAACAATAATTAGGGTGATTGCAGGAAACACTTCTCTTTTTTTTGGTCCCCTTGTCCTTGTACAAGTTGTTTTTTTGCTCATATTAACTTTTGCATTGTTTGTTTGTTTGGCATGAAACTTAGAATTGAGGTGCATGAGGTAGTTTCAAACACTGAGTAGTTTTTTCATTTTTTTTTCAAATGACTTTATTATTTTTAACCAGCCTTCAATTGGATGTCTACCTCGCCACTATTTAGGATGTTCTTAGTCTTATTTTTAATCCAAAAATGCCATTTTGAAGCCACAAATTGAACATGTTGGAGGTCTAATAACATTACAAGGAATGACAATGAGTTTTTATGAAAATAGTAACATGTTTGTTGTGCACATGGGGTCAAAATGACCTTCCTTTGCGCAAAGGCTACAAAGAGGGAAAAAATTTCCTATATGGATTCTTTGGTGCAATGTGAGTGCAAACTTGTCTAGCAAAATGGCTTTTTTATGGCTGTTAAAAAAATAGAATTACTAAAAATGGAAAGGCCCACAGACCCCTTTCTACTATTTTTTGCTCCATGTGGCTTCTGCAGTACTCTGCAGCAATCTATAGTACTGCATAGTATTGAATTAATGGTTTAAATCTACAAGCGCCCTGAATCGACGATTGAGATTTGCAAGTGCGCCTTTGATGCATAGTTCTAGTAGTACATCTTAGTATTACTAGTCTTATGGCCAAAAATTGCGTTTTTGAGCTAGAAACGTGAAGTGTTTCTTGCAACCACCCATTAACAGTGTCAACATGAGCACTAAGTGTCAACTAAATTTCCAACCAATAAAACAAAGTTAGGACTAAGATAGTTCACCTTGCACTAAATCAATATGCAACATGAATACTAATTGTCAACTAAATGAGAAGTAGAGTGAATCACATAATAGGATAAATAGTACCATAGGTACAATAACACAAAATTTCATTATGAATGTACATGATGTTCTCCATTCACTAGTAGAAAATTCAGTTTTTTTTTGTTGATTTGGTCGCGTTGTCCCGGTCACTTTTTGACAGAAATTTATTGATTGCAACAAATTTCTGTCAAAAAGTGACCAAGACAACGCGACCAAATCAACCAAAAAACTGAATTTTCCACTAGTGATTGCAAGAATACCACAAAACAAAATATTTTGATATTGTAAGATACTGAAAATTCAACTACAAAGTGAAGTTTGTAGGAGACATTAGCATTGAAAAGTTGACACAACAAAGAAGATACAAAAGGGATGATGGATAACATATCTTGGAAAAGAATTTGGCCATGCTATCACAAAAAATCTTCTCAATAAGCAAGGGGGACAGGACTAGGCTGACACATCACTGGAGAGAGGTTATTATATTAAGGAAGGGTCTTTTGCCTTCATGAAGTTTGTATGCGGTCAGAGACAAGAATTGATTGACACATTACTGTACTTAGATTTATTAGTTCAAAGAGTGAAGTTCATTAGAAGTTCTATTGTATCTTACACCTAGAGAGCGAAACAATAAAAGTGGCTTATGGTACACTACTTTAGACTAAATTCTCTTTGATTGCACAATGGACTCAAATGGCACAATCATCCAAGCTACATGTTGCTAAAGAAAGTAGGTTGTATTATAGCTAAAAAGGGAAAAATTAGTTGAGCCTTTATTAATTAAATTTTTTGAATCACCCCCCATGAAAGATTACAAGAAAATAAAGAGTGTGGTCGTGATCATAGCCACCGTCACTGATTCATTCAATTGGTGCTTCCATTATTGGCTTCTAGACTCCCAGTGGCTGCTACTTTTCATTGGATCCGTGCTCACCCAACTCCACCATCCAATTACTGGACGACACCGACTTACGTAGACAACTTCTTTGTTTGCATTTGTTTTTGTATGAGAACTCGGTCGTACAAAGTATGGACAAAGTTAACTTATATCATAGAGATTGTGGACAAAAAAGTCCATTCCTCACTTGAACCTTTCCCATGAAGTCAATTGTCCATGGAATCTCCAACTATGTATTCCGAAATTGAGAAATGAAAAAAGGAAGAAGAAATGTATTAAAATTTGATATGTAAGTAGTTGTCCCATAATTCTTCTTTTTTTTTAAATTTTTTTTGGGGGAAAAGAGAAACTGAATTTCATAGCAAGGTCTCAATACAAAAATGTTAGCCAAAAGTGGCCCGGCGGGGCAAGTAGTTCTACCATCCTTTTATCCCATAAACAATGCCAAGGCCATTTTTTGGTCGATGAATGAGAGAGCATCTTTTTGTGTAGGACAGAAGTGCAACTATTCATCCTCGGAATTAGAGGTGGAAAGGAAAGATCTTCTACAATAGTTTAACTTTCAATGTGTGTTTTGGGATTTTTTTTTTTTTAAACTAGTGATTCCCACAATATTAAAAGTGATGATTTCCATGGTCACAAGCTCATCGTTTAACCCCTAAAAGCCCAAGGGATTTGGACAAAACACAAATGTGTTATAAAATATAAATTCTATAACTTTTTTGAAGTTTGCATGACAGAAGTTTATGTGAAGCACAAAAAGTAGAAGATATCCATACGGTCAAAATTGTAAAATTGTTTTCAGATTCTTTTCAAATGAATTTTGAAGATATAACTTCAAAAATTCACCAAAAATACAATTTCTATCCTTAATACTTGAATTTTTTTTTATTGGTCAAAATAGTGGTTTCTATTGAATTGTCAAAAATGCATAAGATCAGGTCATAAAAATTTCATTTCTTTCTTCAAATAGTAAGTTTTTCAAKACTAGAAAATTCTAAACACATTGTGCTATTTCTCTTATGATTATTTTTTACCATAGTGATCTTAGTTTTGAATATAAATATTGAAAGAAAACCCAATATTTTCAAGGAAAAAAAAAAATTCATAAGAAAGTTTTTTTCTGCCCGAAAATTCTGCCCGAAGTTGGGCAGCGACCAAAAAATGGTCGTTTGAGCGCTTAGGGGTTAAGGATAAATATCCTTGCCAAGTATAATTTGGCACTTATAATTCCCAAGGAATATGCCATGCTCATCAACATCCGATAACATTGTTTTAACTATAAAAAAACTCTTTAGAATCTAAAAGGGCCTCAAATCGAGCAGGTGTCTTAGAGATTGGCTAAGTAAATTAATATTGTATATTACAAGTGGATTGGTGGTGGATTTAAAACAACTATTACAACCTTCTTACCATAATTTTTATTTATTTATTTCTAAATTTGTTTACTATTATTTATTTTTGTTTGATACACCTCAAAATTTAATACTTTATTTCATTCTTTCACAACTTGTAGAATATGTAGTTAGTTGTAWAATTTGGTGAAGTATTGACTATGTGGGGAAGTGTCTCAACGAGGAATGGATTTTTTTGCCTCCAAGTCTATTTGTTAGTATGTATCCCTTTCTAATTGCACCTATTTATCTAGAGAAGATATTCTAATGATTTTTGGTGATGCAAGTTTAAATCAACAATCGAATCAAGAATGAAGAAGAACTAACATTGACAAGTTAATGCAATTGAAAAAAAATCAAATAGAAAGATGTCAATAGATATATATACATCGCACATAGAAAAAAAGAAGTAACTTCAATTCTTTTCTTTCTTTCTTTTTGAATCACTGTTCAATAAAGTTCATTCATTCATATTCCCACGATTGAGCCCATTGGGTAAAGAAAAGTGACGCATGAACTACATACCTCTATTAGAAGATAGACTATGTTCAAACTATTTATTATTACATTACATTTTAATTTAAATGATTATTCAAATGAAATAAATAATAGGTAGATTTTTGGTATTGTGTTTTGTGTATTGAAGTCCTAGGTAGTTAAGTTATTTTATGATTATTTAACCCCTAAAGGACCATTGTCCCCTCGGGGGACAAATGAGATTTCGGGCAGGTACCTAAGATATACAAAATTATAATCTACGAGGAAAAAAAATTCAAAAAACAAAATTCAAATTTTTGCAAAATTTTTTTTGCTGCCCGGTCTCCCTAGTTTTGAGCTTATTTGGGCATAACTTTTGTTCCCGGGCACCGATTGAAAAAAAAAAATTATACTCGCACAAATCTCATCAGTTTTTCTATCTCCAAAAAAAAAATTCAAAAAATCACATAAAAAATTCAGCCCATAGGTACCTGCCCGAAATCTCATTTGTCCCCCGAGGGGACAATGGTCGTTTAGGGGTTAACCCCTAAATGTATTTGGCCATGTTTTCACCAATAACACTTCAAAACTGCCATTTCTACTACATGTACTAAATTTTAGGAAAAACAACAACATTTTTGGACACAAGTAACCATATGATCTTATAATGCACTAGTTTGAAAAAATGAGGAAAACATTTCAGAAATTTCCTCTTTGTAGATTGCAAGATATCAGCACTTGAATTCACAAAAATCCTTTTTTTGACCACGCAAAAAAGTAGACAGGGTCTGTTACTAAAAGCGTTTCTTCCACATAGGTACATAATTGGTTTTGGAGATCTACACAGTCCGAAGATGGTGGTTTAAAGTCAGGTGCCATTTTGGGGGTGCCTACCTTAGTTGCAAATGGAGTGCTCTCTATTGTCGTTCAGTGTGGATAACTGAAGGGCTTCAATAATACTCCGTCGTAGCTTGGAATGCGTGAAATGAGTAGCACCTCCCTGTCAAGTTGTGACTGAGGAAGCCGTGAGCCCGGCCTTCCTGAATTGATAACTTAAAATTTATCAGGTCCCTACCTTACCCAGTTGAAAATTTTGAGAGAGACTTGACTATGGGATTCTTGCAGCAGTGACAGAGAAAAATCTGCGCGGGGTGTAACTTAATAATTGATAAAAAAAAAAAAAATTTAAAAACTCGCGCAAATTGCAGGACGAGAGCGGAGAATGATGCATGGTATGTACGTTATCAATGCTTGTAATGTAATGTGGCTCAAGTGGGCAATTCGTAACATTGAATACATTAACCACTTACCCATGCAATCGATGGTTGGTCCTTTCCCATGCAGGGAAGGTATTATGCTTTGCTTGCTAGCCATATGGTACCTGGGTGGAGGGGCTTATCTGTTCATTCAATGGGATGGAGTTGACGGAGGAGCCATATAAGACAATTTTGTTCACTGTAGGAGGTAGGGGTGGCTGTCCTTTTTTGAGGATGCAAAAGGGGTCCTTTGGTTGCCTCATTGGTAAACAATGTTATGATTGCACAAGAAGAAGAAGAAAAAAGTGGGTTGAATTCTAAGTGCATAGTTGCTTGTGGGAGAGCCTTGGCCTTCATTTTCCTTGATGTTTCTTTTGAAGACTTGTGCACACAATGATCATGGGGAAAATTGGTTTTCATTGGAATATGATTGTGTTAACTAGTCAAGACCAAATTTAAATATTCTAAAGAAAAATAAATTTAAAAGAAACTCACGAGATTCTTTGAAATTTAGGAGCTATTCGAGGAAGATGCTAATGACTAGAAGTAAGGATTGTTGCTAAGAGATGTAAGGATTCAATTGGACTTTGAAAGTTAGAGACAAAAAGATTCATTCTTCATTGAGATGCTTGTTCCACAAAGTCAATACTTCACCAAATATTACAAGTATCTACATATTCTAAAAGCAATGAAAGAGAGATAAAGTTATTATTAAAATTTGGAGGCATATCAAATAAAGAAAAGTAGTAGTAAAAAAGTTAGAAATAATAATTTGAAATCATGGTTAGAAGGCTCCAAAAGTTGTATTAAATCCACCACCAATCTACTACCAATTTGATACTAGCTATTGGTAAATCCATTCTCAATCTACAAGATGTTTGCTTGATTTGAGACACTTTTAGGTTCTAAAAAGTAATCTAGAGCTAAAACAATATTGTTGGATGTTGATGAGCATAAAGCATCCCTCGGGAATTATAGGTGCAAATTTGTGTGTAGCAAGGATTCAAAGAATGATAGTGCAATTGCTTACACCTCAAATGTTGATACATTTTTTTCTCCTTTCTTAGCTTTCTTGAATATGTCTACAATTTCAAATTCGGTGGAAAATTGACTCTATGGGAAGAGTCCATTAAAGTGAGAAATTGCCTTGTTGTCCACATCTCTAATTGAGTTTTAAGAAGTGAAAAAGGTTACCTATCAATTTTTCTGATCCTATGAGAGCTACTTTGAAAACAATAATTTTTTTGGGAAAACCACTCAACAATGGTTAGATTGGAAAAATTGTAACATGTGAAAAATGGACAAAAATCTCCTGTAAAATTGCAGAGATGGGGCTGATATGGAGACAAGTTCTAATTGAGTTGAAACTTTAGAATTCTTCTTTAGTGTGTCATTAAATTTTTATGAGCTAGATGACCTTATTAGTCTCTCAAGAAAAGGTTTTTAGTCTAGACCAAACACATTTGTACTTCTAGATCCCAAAGCAGAAAAAAAATGGTAACTCTATTTTGAATAATGTGAAATTGGTCTAGATCTAAAAGTTTGTGCGAACTAGAAGGATTTTAAATTTTTGCACTACATCGAATTGTACAAGAGTTATTGCATTCCATCCAATGAAAGATCTCCAACACCACAATATACGCTAATATTATACATCTACTATAGTAATTATRTGTACAATAATACAAATTGATAATTTTATCCATCACATGGATGGTCAGGTTTTTATCCATGTTTTTCATTCATGTTTGGAGATATAAGAAGGCGTTTGTTGCTACAACATTGATGTTGCAAATTTTGTAGCAAAGTGTGCTAGTATACAATGTGATGATTTTACTTTAGTATATTTCAAAGTATGCTAATATACGCTTTTGCACTTTGGTGCATTACAAGGTACACAAATGCAATTTGAATGTTTGTTTTTTAAAGATTATAAAGTTTATGTTTAGTTAGAAGATTGAACTTTTAATCTTGTAATAAGTATATGAGTTTGTGTATGAATCAATACTAGAATTAGTACCAGTAATACAAGCCTAAACCTTAAACCATGTAATCATATACAAGTGAAATTAGATATGGAGATTGAACAAATAACTTTTCATATCCAAATTCCATTTCTAAGTGTACCCTAGTGTATCTTATTTTGTCATCAGTAAGCACTCACTATAGAATTCTTTAAAAATTCCAAAGATGGACATTTTAAATTTCTCTTGTGATAAATTGTATATTCTAACTTTGAAAATCACCACATTTCCTTCAATTTTGTATGCATGCTTGCAATGTGTAGTTGAAAAGTTTTAGGAGAAGATGTTCTATTATGTACCATCAATAGAAATCAATTCAAAATCTGTTTGTTCAAATTTGGAAAAGGATTTTGTAATTATTTTTAAACTCATTTCAAAGCAATTGACTTAAACAATTCACCAAAAATATAATTTTGATTTTAAGTATGTGAATTTTCTCAATGATTGGCTAATATTCCATCTTACATTAAGTAACACTGAACAATTAGAGATTTGATTATGAAAACTAATCATACATTATTCCTAACAATAAATTTTAACAAATAAATAATACTGTACTTTTGTGTTCATTTCTTCATTAAAAAAAGGTTTTGCAATAATAATTAACTCCAATTTGCAATATGTCTAGTATTCATAACAATCAATTTTCCTATGCATTGAAAAATTGGAAAAAATATTTTGTTGCCTCAAACTAACCTCCAATTGCCCAAGCAACCTATTTATGAGCTCTTTTTGTCCTTTACCAATGTCATAAATATATGTTTCATCCATCCAATTTTTCCAAGATTCTTGTATTATCTTTGTAACATTTATACAATGGATCTTCAAAACTTCCCTTTGCCAAAAATATTCATCTCAAATAGAGAAATTATGTTTTACTTCAAAAAATGACTTTTTCAAATGATAATTGCAAACAAGACTTGCTCTATTTTCTATCATATAATACTTTGCTTAGATGCATGAATTTTTTTTCAAGCATAACTTTAGGAGCAATGATCCAATGTAGTTGAAATTCATTGTCAATATGGGTATGACCATTTGACCCCAAAGTATGAATTTAATAAACAATATTGATGCTACCTACATAAAAATGTTTTTTTTTACACTTTACTTTACATTCTTTGAAACAAAATTTCTTACTTTGTTGAAATAGAAATTTAGACTTTCTTTCAACAAATTTTTTTTGAGAATTTTTAAAAAGCCTTTTTTAAAAACAATTTGTACATGTTGCTTTTTCATCTTTATAGGAATGTCCAAACAATTTACATTTGAGAAGGTGCAATTTTATAGCCATATGCCATTTCAACTTCAAAAATTCATAACTAATTTTATAAAGCTCCAAAAAATATAAAAAGACTTGTGTTAAAAGACAATTCCTCTTATCTCTCAAGGAAAATTTACTCAAAAATATTTCAAGAAGTTTCACCTCCCCAAAATTTAGTTTGAGCTCTTAGATGGGCGCTTTATGGACCTCCTACCTTATCATCACTAAAAATTAGATGACAAAGTGAAAGACTTACTTCATTGACATTCTATGTGAAGGAAGGGTGGAGAGGTCATTCATGAATCCTCAAAGGATATGGATTAATTTGAAGAGGGAGAGCTTGTCTACTCATTGTCAAAATATAGGAATTGTATTAGAAGTAGGACTTTAGACCTCAATTAGGCACAGTAGAATAATTTTTATTGAAAAAATTTTTGGATAAAAAAAGTTGAAAAATCAAACTAATTTTCATCTTTGAGAACCCGTTTGTGATTTTAAGCTTCCAAAAGAAAGTCATGAACAAAATTAAGAGAAAATGTTTGAAAATTTGAAAGAAAACGTTCCTTCTCAACTTCATGAACTTTGTTCATAAAATTTGAATGGAGGCTTAAAATCTCATCTGGATTTTTTGAGATGAAATTTAGATTGATTTTGCACATTAATTTGGTTCAAAGATTTTGAAATTTTTAATTCTATTACGCCTAGATGAGGTCTAGAATTGTACTATGAACACAATTCCTACATTTGACATGACTGAGCATTTGAGCTCTTACTAATCCTAATTTACATATGCCACGTGGGTTGTTTAACTTCCTACCACTTGACTTGTATAAGTAGCTTGTTTTTCTCATTTTTCCTTTATACATTAAGTGGCTTTAGAAGCTATGCGGGAGATTCAAGGTTAGAAATTTGATTGAAGGTTGGATGAAAGGTGAAACTACAATTACTTAACTCCTAAAGTCCCAAAGCTATTTTTCTGTCAAAAAACACTCAAAATTGCCAAAATTGCCGCGTTCATCCAAAGAAACAAAAAATAATTGCTTTTTTAAACAATTTGACCCTAGGATCTTGTACTAAACTTGTCTCAAAGCATGTAGTAAAAATTTTGTGATGTTTGACCGTACATATTGAAAAATGTTAGCATTCAAAGTGGAAGAAAAAGTTTTTTTTTCCATGAAGATGCTCTAATTGCCCGCAAAATGAGAAGTTCCGTAATTTTCACATCAATAATCCAAATAGAATGAATCAAGGCTTTTCATTTAGACAAAAAAATAGTTTGTGAGGAAAAAAATATCAATTTTCTTTTTCATTTTTTTGTGGATTTTTTTTGCTACCTGGTCTCCCCCATTTGGAGGTTATTATGGCATAACTTTTGCTTTCAAGCACCGATTGAAATAAAATTATATTTCCAAAAAGCTAATAAGTTATTCTATGTCATGACAAAGTTTCAAAAAGTTTCGCCAAAATTTGAGCTCATAGGAACCTGTCCAAAATCCATTTTGTCCCCCGTAGGAACAACGGGACTTTAAGGGTTAATTAGAACAAAAGTCAAATTTCAAAAAATTCCTTTTTTAGGTGTTGAACATTAAATTTCCAAATTAATTATTTGTCTAAACAATGGCAAAGTTGCCTTGCACCTATGTTTTGAACATTGAACAAACAAAAAAATTATAAATTTTTTGACTCTCTAGAGTTAAAAAAACTAATGAAAGAAGTGCCAAAACCAACTTACATCTATTTTAAATTCACCTTGTTTTTTTATTAGCTCATCAAATTCATGAGTTTGTAATTAGCATGGTCCATATTAAAATTATATATATAGATGTATAATAATCTTTATTCTAGGTACATGAGTATGAATGAGAATATCATAATCCCTATACAATTGATATCAAAATTTATTCTATCATACCTTGCAATGGAGGTAACTTTACCTTAAAGGGCCTTTGCCTCCATGAAGAATAAATGAAAGTTTGGACAAATATCTGCCATCTCATTTTTTGCATGATTTTTTGCAACATCCTTCTAAGAAAGGAAAACACAGTTGTGCCACCCAAAATGAAAATGGTTGATCTCAGGAATCAAAAGAACTTGAAGAAATTTTGTTTCATATTATTTCTTTATAGAATATAATTTCACCTATTTGGAAATTTATTATTCGTTCTATTTGGACTATTGATGTAAGAGTTATGAAGAATCTTGTTGATTGGGGAAGACATTTACTTAAAGAAATAACCTATAGAATTTGTATTGAACTCAATTTCACAATTTTCCAAAAGAAAAAAATAGGTCTATTGGTTTCTAGCACCATTTCTCTAGTAAAATTGATGTTTTTCAACTCCATCTTAGAGTTAGTAACAATTTAGGTTTTCTTTCCATCTTGTATTTATGTATACAAAAAAATTTACTTAAAAGAATGAACATCAAGTCTTTTTTTTTCCAATTGTTTTTGTAAACTCTCAATTGAATTCTTCACCATAATTTTTTTTTACCTCAAGTATAAAGGTTCCAATTTAGAGGACTCAAAGTTCTGAATTCAACCATGGAATGGAGCGATAAAAGAATTCTTTTCATTAATCCTAAAAGGTCTAAGAAACCCAATTTGTGTTGCAATATGTTTTTTTGTGTGTATTTGGCATAAAAGGTGCACGAATTGACATATACGACATTTATAAAGTTTCTACTCATATTGAGACAAATTTGATGACACGTGACCCTTCTAATGAAATCACTCTTGCACCTCCTACATGTCCAAGGAGTTGCAAAATGGTCATGTATTGTACATGTACGGTTCTACATATATTCTACATGTAAGCCATATTTGAATGTAATAAGGTTTGGATATTAAAATATGTTCCAATTGAAAGATGTTAGTTGTCAAATTTTCAATTCAACAATGTAAGTCTTGTCATATTTTAATACATACTATTTCTAAGAATAAATTGAAAACCATATATATGGTTTCCATCAAACCTATAAAGATTAAATAATAATACCTTGCAAGACATATTATCAAAAATTTGAAAATTCTTGTCACATATTCTTATACTAGTCTAGTGCTAGATCCCACCAGTTAAAATATTTTCAAGTTCTCATGGAATATAAGAAGATTGTTTTACCGTTCTGAGGGTTTGGGTGGAGATGCTCTAGTGCGCACCTGTACATTTCTAGGAAAAGCCTTCTCCCTCAGTTGATTGGCACGGTTCCTCAGGGTTTAGTGCTTGGATGTGCACCCTAAACCCTAATTGTTCATTTTCATTTTGCGTGCCTTAGGGTTAGCTATGGCGACGCCCGTCGCGGAGGGAGCCGTGGAGGTCGCAGCAATGGCAGGGAGCTTGCACTTGGAGGAGCCAAAAGCCGAAGCAGTTGAAAACGTTGAAGCCCCGAGAGAGATGACAGAGGAGGAGAAGCAGTTCGAGGAGAAGCTGCGTCTGGTGTTGAGTGTTGGCGAGAACAACAAGTGCATCCCCGAGGAGAACGACTTCGCTGAGCTTCGCAACCTCTTGAAAAAAAAGCCACACCCGATCTGCTATGACGGGTTTGAGCCTTCTGGGCGGATGCACATCGCACAGGGCGTGATGAAGGTGCTCAACGTGAACAAGCTGACAAAATCCGGCTGCCTCTTCAAATTCTGGATCGCAGACTGGTTCGCGCAGCTGAACAACAAGATGAACGGGGACTTGAAGAAGATCCAAACAGTCGGGCGTTACATGATCGAGGTGTGGAAGGCGGCCGGGATGGACTTATCCAACGTGGAGTTTCTGTGGAGTTCCGAGGAGATCAATACCCGTGCCGCGGAGTACTGGCCGCTGGTGATGGACATCGCCAGGCGCAACACGCTGAATAGGATCACGAGGTGTTGTACGATCATGGGAAGGAAAGAGGGGGATGAAATGTCGGCGGGGCAGATCTTTTATCCTTGTATGCAATGCGCGGATATCTTCTTCCTCAAAGCGGATATWTGTCAATTGGGAAACGACCAGGTTAGGGTTAATGTGCTGGCCAGAGAGTACTGCGACCAAATCAAGAGGAAGCTCAAACCGATCATCCTCTCGCACCGTATCCTCCATTCSATTCTGCTATTCTGTTTCAATGTTTTTTGAGGGTTAGCGGTACTCTTCCAATTCGATTCTGCAGTTCTGTTTCAGTAATTTATCAGTTTTAGGGTTACTCTTCCAATTTTGAATTTCTTTGATTTGAACGGAAATGGTGTTAGTCCTCCTCTTTGCAAGGCTCTCTTATGCAAATCTCTGTACTTATCCTCCAGCTTCTTCTATTACGCTCTCGTCCCAAGTATGGTGAGAACATGCAAAATTTCCTTGTTTAGTGCTAAGCGAATTTTCACATTTTCTATTTAGCAATTGGACGAGGATTCTGACGCACCAGAGAATGCGTTATTTGGACACCATATGCGAAAGTTATGAAGCTTTTAAGTTTTATTGGTAGATGACCTAATACCAACACTTGAACACGTGTTTAGGTGGTCTACATCCACTTAATCAATATGTACCTATCGTCTACGATTGTAGAGTGGTGATTTTGGGTGTCCCGACCTTAACCTGTAAATTGTCTCCTAATTATTTGAACTGAAATGTTTGATTGGAAAGAGTTGCTAGTCTCCGCATGAGTCTCTCGCCAGAGTTCTCTGCGTCCTGCTTCTTCTAGTCCCATATAACCCGATGATGGATTTTTAAAAACGGTGTAGTGGAGAAAGGACGAAATGAACTCCCAGTAAAACCCCTAAAACCCTTATTTTCATTGTATTTGTGCGGTGTTGGATGTGCGTGCAGTTTTTTACTGTAGTTTTTTATAAAATGTGAATGGAAGAAATGTTTTTTGGCCTTGACGTGTCCCAGATATGCTTCCTGGTCTATTGGCTGGTCAAGAGAAGATGTCGAAGAGTGACCCTAATTCGGCTATTTTCATGGAAGACGACGAGGTGAGAAGGTCCTTTGGCTCAAACAGTTCGTTATGGTGCTTGTCAAGTTTGATTGCACATAAATCATTTAGAATTAGTGGGGTTGATGGGCTTGCAATTGTGGATTTGTTCATCGCTGTCAATTGCAAGGGGTTGCATTTGTAGTTTTTTGTGCAGGGCGCTAATTGAGCTTTTTTTTTAAATTTTTTTATCACTGCAGGCTGAAGTGAAGAAGAAGATCAAGCAAGCTTTCTGCCCTCCCCGGGAAATTGCAGGAAACCCTTGCATTGAGTACGTGCAGTACATTGTGTTCCCGTGGTTCGGTCAGTTTGAGGTTCAACGTGACGAGAAAAACGGTGGCAACAAGTAAGAGATCTTTCAAATACCTCTCTCTATGCAAGCCTCTCTCKAGACCTAGACCTGCTTGTTGCTGGCACACTCCTCTCGACAGGAGAACGATGCTCAACCTTTCGTGCTCCATTTAATTTGACTTCGCCCTTCTGTTTGATGGTAGCTCGTATGTTTCTCTTAATGAAGACAAGTAGTTKATTTTAAACTGTGCTGATCGGAGTCACTGACCTCCCTCACAGGATATATACAGAAATTGAAGAATTGAAAAAGGACTTCACTGAAGGAGCATTGCACCCTGGTGATTTGAAAACTGCACTCTCCACGGGACTCAATAAGATTCTGCAGGTGTGTTTCTAGGCTGAAGTAGAGGCGCCTACATAATCGTTAGATTTTATAGTAGGTGTTTATTGTTGGGTTGACCTACTGTTCTTACCGGTTACTTGCTACTTCATGGTCAATTTGGGGTTGAAGCTCTCCATTTCTGAAGCTGCACTCTTTACATTTGGAAACTCTTTTTCTAAGTCCGCATTGTCAGTTCGCGACCGTTTTCAGTATAGAAGCTGTTATTCAAAATGTGGTTAGTTCGTGTGCTGATACTTCTTTTTATTGTATTCAATGATACAGCCTGTGCGTGACCATTTCAAGAACGACCCCAAAGCTAAGGAACTTTTGAAAACTGTTAAGGTACGGAACTTACTACCAGGAGCTGTTTCGTTTGTTTGTCTTTTTGTTTTATAGCCTTGTCTGTTGAATCTGAAACCATGTACTTGTTCTGCTGGGTTTTTTTTCAGGGCTACAAGGTGACGAGATAAGGTCACGCAACTTCAGTGTCTTATTCTTGAGACACTGGTTTCAGAAGCAACAATCTGTTACGACTGGGTCTCTTGATTGTAACACATTCCTGTAATTCTCAGTTATTTTTAAGCGATTACTAGAGTTCGTGTCGATGATTTTGCAGAGGATAACCATGTATTTTCACAGGCTGTACCTTATTGAAGGAGGTTAGAAGTGGGTTTAGCAGTCTCGTGCTAGATCATGGATGTCTCTGAGTTGATGTTCGTTGTGTGTAAATGTACACTACACACATTCTGGAAGAAGGATCAATGTTGGTTGGACTGGAGTACAGATACATGAACAGCAATCTTACTTTTACCAAGATCAGGGTCTAAGTAACACAAATTTGAAGGCTTTGCAAATTATCCTCTGTTAACTTGAAGTCTGGCCAAATCTTCAAAACTAAGTACCATATTGTTTTGCTACTGAGCAGGTTTTTGTTTATGAGGGTATTTACATGTGGTGCWAAAGAGGTAGTTTGTTTTCRAACTTGACGGTGATATCTGRTTTAGTATAATAWATACTGTGTCGGTGGTGTAATCAATATTTAGAGATATCCTTCTTATGTATATAGAGAGAAAATGACTAACAAAACTAAGTACAAATTGGAAACGTTTTCATAAAAACAACCACACTAGAAGCATCAATGGACAAAGTCCAAAAGTAGATATATGAAAGTTGTGGTGAATGTGTAACATAAAAGTTTGAAGAAAAAATTAGTATTGATTTCAAAGAAAATTAATTTCGGAGTTAGCTATGTCTAAAACCTAGTTTTGTTCACTATGATTTGGAATTATTTAATCTTTTGTCAACTTTTTCTTAGAACTCCAAAAAAGCTTTTTATGCATTGGCATGTTGGTATACATCATTTCAAATTGTTGTACACAGAAATTGAAGGAAATTGACAATTATGAAAATTTTTAAATATCAACAATTTGATCCTTAACCCCTAAAGTCCCAAGTGTTTCCTTGGAAACACTTGGGATTTCGGGCAGGCTCGTGTGATCTCAATTTTTGACATAAATTTTTTGAAACTTTTTTTGATGATGGAAAAACACATTAGCTTTTCGAAAATATAATTTTTGTCTCAATCGGTGCCTAGGGGTAAAAGCTATGCCATACTATGCATAAATTTCAGTTCGTCAGATAAAACAAAAATCACAAAAATATGATTTTTTTTAATTTATAAATTTTTTCTCAAAGATTATATTTTTGCATACATTAGAGGCATTGATTCATTCTATTTGGCCTAATAATGAGAAAGTTATAGACAATCTGGTTTTCGAGCAATCAGCATCCTCTTGAAAAAATAACTTATAGGATTCATTTGTAAATGCAATTTTAAAAATTTTAAAAAAAAATTGTTGGACAAGGTTAAGTTTACTTGCCAAAACAATCTCACCATTGGGATTATTGTGTTTCAATCCGATCTTAGAGCTATTAACCATTTAGTTTTTTTTCCAATCTCGGACCTACTTCTACTTAACAATTTTTTAATGATTGAATATCAAGTGTGTTTTTCTTGAATTTTTTTCCCCTAATCCTCAACTTAAATCTTCAACACATAAAATTTTAATTTCAAGCTCAGTAGAGCAAAAACATTTGATTAGGAAGCTCCAAAACCAAAAATTTACTCATACAATGTATAAAAAAGCTTGTTCTTTTCACTTTAAACGAAGATATTTTACAATCTATGCAACAAAAGTTCATGAAAATTTTCATACACATTTATATACTAGTATAGTGCAAGATCCTACGGTTAGATATGCAAAAAAATTGAAAATTTTGAAAGCTTTGCACCTTGCATTAGAAATGGCAATTTTGAATGGATTTTGAGAGAAAAAAGGCCTTGGGACTTTAGGGGTTAAATGGTTTTGATTATATTTTCACCAAAAACGTTCCAAAACTGTCATTTCTATTACAAGTACTAAATTTTAGAAAAAAAACATTTTTTGACACTTGTATCTATAGGATCCCGTAGTACCATGGTTTGAAAAGATATGGAAAAAAAATTCAGGATTTTCCACCATGTAAGGTAGGAGGTCCCAAATGGAGCAGGTTTTAAAACCAATCACGCTCTGCATGTACATTTTGCATTCTCTGATGTACAAACAATCTACATTAGAGGAGGTGGTCAGTTCTAGAGTCCATTGAAATGCACTTTTATGCAACTTCAAAAAATCATAACTAATTCCATAAAGCTCCAAAAAATATGAAGCAACTTAGGTTAGATGCCAATTTCATTTGTCTTTTAAGGAAAATTTACTAAAAATTATTTCAAGTAGTTTCACCTTGCCAAAATTCAACTTCAGCCTTTAAATGGGCACTTTATGGACCTCCTACCTTAGATTGCAAGATATTAGCATTTGAATTGACAAAAATCATGTTTTTGGCCCTGCAAAAATCCGAGCACTTGCACTTCACAAGGTCACATTTGTATGAAAAAATGTCCAAAATGGTGGTTACTCTTTCGAATCATTCTTTGAGGTGAGTTGGTTGCATGCTTAAAAAATTTCAAATCATTTGGGATTGTACAACATATAGGGAAAAAAAATGGTAAGTAGAAAGAAGTAGAAAATGACTCAAAATACAAAATTGTAAACAATTTATTCATGGAATTGAAAAAGGCCAATTCCAATGGTTCACATGTTGTATTAAACAATTAACACCTACTAATTTTGATTTTTTCCAAAAATATTGTAAATTGAATTAAATAATGGATTTCAAACTTTCCGATAGAGTAGAGATTTTATAACTACTTGCAAACTATCCCAAACTAATACTCCTCATAACTTTTGACTTGATGATCAAAATAGAATGATTCAAAGCTTTCCACTTAGATATAAATCCAAAGAACCAATTTCAAATTTTTATTTAAAAAACAATAATTTTAAAGATTTTTTTTTTGTTGTCCAGGCTACCTGCCGAGCAATGAAAACTACATATCAAACAATAACGTTTTAGCCATGTAGTCCAAAGTTATGAAAATTGTTGGGCCTTAAAGCTACTCCTGGGACACATGTTTTGTGAAAATTTCAAAGAAAAAAAATAAAATCTCCATTCATAGTAAGCTACCCAAAATTGCTATGTTGCCAAAAAAAATGCAATTTGAGCATTAATTTTAGGGGTTGACAAACATGCAAATGATGTTGGTTCTCACTATATTTGTATTTTATGGGGGAATTGTGAGTATGATACTACATTAGCCATTGTAGAAAGAGTATAGGTTGCAACATCGACCATTGTTATATCTTAATGTTGTTGCATTTGCAATACTTGTGGAATATGCAATGTATTCAATTTATATTTTATAGCTGCATAATGTGTTTTTAGGATTCAATATTTTTGTCCAAAGACTAGAGCTCATGATGCACATAATTGATCCAATAAATAAATAAAAATTAAATTACCATTGTGACTATCATAAAAAAACTGCCAATTCTATAAAGGTTAGTGTAAAGCAAGGTACAAACCTAATTAGAACAATTCTCTTCACTTTATACACAAATATCTTGCAATGCATGCAATCAAAATTCATGAAATTTCTTGCACACACTCTTATACTAGTTTAGTGCAATATCCTATAATGGACTAAGGCATATTTTGGGCAGAAATTGTCAAAAACTGCCATTTTTTAGGACAGCAAGAAATAAAATGATAAAAAAAAGTTTTTTCTCAAGATTTAACCGTGTAAATTTGTACTAGATTTCTATGGGAAAGTGTGGAAAAAATTTCGGAAACTTTGACGACCTGGATTGAAAGATTATAACATTTGAAGTTAGGTGAAAAATGTTTTTTCCAACCGTACCCGACAGGGCTCAGAAACGTTTATTCCTTCTAGGATGAGATTTTTACACTACACAAGGTTATTTTTTGACATTTGCATCTTGTACCATGTAAGCTACATACCCACCAAATTTCTCAATCATATGAAGAGTTTTGTACATGCTGTCCAAAGCTACCCGAGCTACCCGCAAAGTTCAGGGCAGCATAACTTTTGATCCGGGTACTTGATCCGGAAAAATATTAGATTTTTGGGAAGAAGATAAATAGATACATATTGTGTCCAAATTTCATGAACATCCGACCAAAAATGACTTTGCAAGAATCTAGATTTCTTGCGTATGTTGAACGGACACTTGGTCCTTTAGGGGTTAAATAAAGGAAAAATACAATTTCTAAAGTTTTTAGCACTTTACAATAGAATTAGCAGTTTTGAGTCGAATTTGATTAAAAAAAGGCTTTAGGATTTAAGGGGGTAAAGAATTCATGCTCCATGAGCAAGAATTCTAATTTTTCTGAGAATTCAATTTTTGAGAGAAACAAAATCTCAACAATAAACACAAGCATTTACTTTTCTAAATTAAATAGAAAAAATCAAAAACAAAAACAAAAAAACTCATGAATTTATACTAGGATTTGAACAGATGGCCTAAAATCATTCTAAATTTTCCATTTTTAGTGCATCAAGTGAAAATTATTTAAAAAATTCAAAATTTTAACCTTATTGATATTATTAAACTATACTACTATGAGAATGTGTGGAAAAAACTTCAACGTATTTAGCTTCATAGAGTGCAAGATATATGCATTCAACGTTGATGGAAAAATATTGACAACTTGCTTGACTACTTGTCCAACTTGCCCTTTTTTTATTAGCACTCTTTTTACATTGCCTATAAACTCTTGATCCCCATAACATTTGATCTTGGCATTCAATTGGAAAAGAAAAATTGTTTTCCTGATGTAAATACAAGTGTGCATTTTTGTTATAAATTTCACTTCCCTTTGTTCAAAAATTACTTTGGATGAACATACATGAGCCTAAATCAAGCTCCATAAGAGCTTGTTGTCATTTTGACCTTTCAAGATTAATGGCTATTTCTATTTTTCATGCAATGCTTGTGAGCTTTGCATAGCTAAGTTGTTGACTCATTTGGCCGCCGGAGTTCCAACATTATTTTTCCATTGAATAAACTAACTTCCTAGACAACACATGTTTTTTATGGTGCATGGATTGGTAGAACTTGTCATAGGATGGTAAACATGCCCATGAGATGGGCCCAAGTTGAGTTGACATGGGTGACCGACTCAGTTGAGAACAAGGGACAAGGGTGTCTAAGACGTAGGTATAGGAACATATCAACAACAAAATTGTTGGACCACCGTACAATTTCAATCAATTGTATGGGTCCTACACATAATGGATACAATGGCTTTAAGATTTAGGCGGCGTTTAAGAGTTTAGGATGAATTCTTTTATCTATGAGTAGCTAAGCTCCTACTACTATGGGTTGTTTTATCTCCTATCACCCCTTATGTACATCTTCTCAATTTAAGAGAAAATAATGAATGAATTTTAAAGAAAAATAAAGTAGATGTCACGTCATGCATGCCACATTAGCATGGGCCCATTTCAAATGGACAATTTAACATCCTATAGAGAAGGACAACATCATGTGAACAGTTTTTTCAAGTTCTACTATAACAAATTTTGTGGCACAATTTGAAACAACATTTTTCAAAATTTCTGTAAGGTGGGTACACCCAAAAGCGCCACAAATTGGTATTGTGTCTAGTTACTATTATTAGAATGCTTAGAATTTCATACTGTTTTGTTGTCTTTTGTTGGCAAAGGATGTTCCAATGCAATGAAGAACTTGCCATATGGATATAGTATGCAAAAGTTATGGAGGGTCAAAGTTTGTTTCTTAAAGCGTTTCTTCCACATAGGTACAGAATCGGTTTTGGAGATGTACACAGTTTGAAGATGGACCAGAGTGGTCCGATGTTTGACAGAATATATTTCTGTGTGGGACAGAAATGCAACTATTCATCATCGGAATTTTTTGTGGAAAGGAAAGATCTTCTACAATACTTTGACTTCAAATGAGTTCTTTTGAATTTTTTAATACCAATTGTTCTCACAGTTTCAGAAATGATGATTTTCAAAGGAGGGTGGGGTCCTTCTAGGGTTAAGGTCAGGTGCCATATTTGGGGTGCCTACCTTTACCTTTACCTTAGGACGTCCAAATGGAAATTAGAGCACCCTCTACAGTACTGTACAGTAGCTTGATGGATATGTTTTTTCTATCTCTCATGCAACGCTTGTGAGCTGCCTGCCTGTGCCTGTGCATAGCTTAGCCGGTGAGTAAGTCGGTGACTCGGTGGCCCCAGGCAGGTAGGCAAAATTGCAGGAAGGCGTCCCGCCGGCCATTATTTCTCCATTGAATGAACTACCTTCCCTTCCTGGCGCGCTGGACAGCACATGTGTTTCAGTTTTCTGATGGTGCATGCATAGCTGCCATGGGACCTCTCTGCACTGTCTGTGGGTCTGTCTGTGGGTCTGCAATGTTATTCTACAGGAAGTTAGCTTGCTGCTCCGTCCAGGTGGAATTGAAGCAAGCCCAAGCGCAGCTGATTGTTCCCCGCGCGCCTGCTGCTGCGGCTCGGTCCGTCAGTTCTGTCAGAAMTCATTCATGGTGCCACACGCGGGGTCTTGGAAACGGGAATGATGGCCTGCATGCGACAGACAGACAGACAGCCTTCAAATTAATTAAGCCCGGGAGGCCGGCGCTCTCCCTGTCTCGATCTCTCGCTCCCTTCTACAATTGAATGCAATAACTTTATATAGAAGGCCTACTGTAAGCTAATCACCTTGGATTGCGGATCGGAATGTTGCGGAGTAATAACCTATTGATCGATCTCTTGCTCCTGGTTGATCGAATGATAACGTACTTACTTACGGAGTAATGTTCAACCGACGCATGTTCAATCGAGCTCAAGCATGCATAATTGAGTTTACGTGATCGTGAGCTGACATCAATTCTAGCTACAATTTCATGCAACTTAATTAGAAAGCCTAGCTGCAGTAATTGATCACCCTAGCCTGGCTTGCGGAATCATATCAATTAACTTAATATTTGATTACTCCCGATTTGATCTCTTTCTCCTGGTCCATCGTATCGGTTGAATGATTACTTACGGCGTAATCATTCAATTAATTAAGCTTGATTAACTGATCGTTCGTTCGAAGCATGCTCGAGCTCGAATTCTCGCTCGCTCCAGCATGAGTCATAAAAAAAATCCACCAAAATCATTTTTCATTATTCAAAAATTCATTGCAAATGGTGCTCACTTTAGGCCAATGTAGAACTTACTTGCAATTGGCAATCAAAAATCCCTCATGTGGAAAGATGTATTTCCATAGTATAAAGCACCCCACAAAGTTTCATGACCTAATTTTTCAAAAAAGGTACTTGATAATACTAGAAACCACCAAAACTACAAGTGTGACATATTATCAAAATTCAATTTTGGTCATTTAAATAATTTTAGTAGAATTGAAAAAATTCATGTTTATTTTCCATACTATTAGAAAGCTTGCTTCCAAGTTTCTTGTTCTTTTGAGCATTTTTGCAAAAGCTATGGCCCCAAACAACTTCCACAAGCAATGTGTGACCCAAAATAGTACAAGTGTTTCTTGCAATCTTCCGTACGTGTTGGGCAATGACCAGGGCGGAAGGAATTCTGCTTGAAAAAAATATATGTTGATGAGAAGGATGAAGCCTAGCACAGAATGCGGGTGATTGCATGAAACACCTGTACTATTTTTTGTCACGCGTTTTTGGCTGATCTGTTTTTTGGCCATAACTTTTGTGTATTAGTTCTAAATGACTCAAAAGTATTCATGACTATTATGCACCTTGCCTAATTTTTTTTGGTAATTTTCAAAAATATTTTAATATCCCAAATAGTCCCTAGCATGCCTGTTTTTTTTTGTTGGAATTCTCGACAACAAAGAGATTGTTGTACGTAAATGCTCAACATCTCAAAATACATGAAATATGTGATTGATGAATGCCCCCCTGGTAATCACCAATTTCATGCGTCAAGGAAGAGATTGCAAGAATCAAATAATGTGCGACCCACCTTTTGAATGTAATTTGTGGGAGGGTTCTACGTATGTGTTTGTGCTTGATATAAGGTTGATCAACCGATGATAAGCAAACCACCCATGATAGACACCTAGGAAATTATCTGGTATAGTCTTTTTGCATCAACCCTCGTATAACAAGATTTTTTTTCAGTAAATGAGATTGGGGTTGCATTGGATTGAGTTTGTGGCCGCAAGCAATGTCTTGGGTGATGGAGTGATTAGTGATGGCAGTAGGAACTTCCACCTTCTGAATGTATATTCATCACAAGAAGTGTTTTTTTTAGCCTTCCTGCAGTAGACGTGGATGTGCTCGTTTCATCTCAATATTGGAGATAAAGCACTCACATAAACTACAGATTGTTCAATTTTCCATTAAAAAAATTAAAATGTTTACACATCACTTTCTAATTTTGTTCAAAATATATATGTGTACACATTGTTGGGTAGAGAGGCCTTGCTTTGGGAATACGCGGGACTTCTAGCTACAACTAGATGTGGCCTAGAAAATGAAGGATCTTGTGATGATATTAGCTCACTGACATAACGGTAAACCACCAAATAATGCCATATGAACCAATAAAATTTCACATTTCCATATGTCCCTCACAAAAAATCATAAAGTCTCAATGTACACCATATATTTGTAAAAGATAGTGGAAAAAAACTCATACTCTCTATAAACTCTTTTTAGAGAAGTGCCCAATATAAAAATGAGTGCCACAATTGCTCTAGAATTCCAAACCAAGAGTGTGATATGTCCATGAAAAGCTAACACAAAAATCTATAACTTCTCCAAAATTCACTTAAAACTAAGATATTGTCTGATTTTTATAGCCGGTCAAAGTTTACCCTTCCCAACTCAAAGGCAACTCACATCTACTTTGTTTCTGAGCTCATAACACTCACATGCTAACTCCAAATAGGTCAAGTGATATATTCATAGAAAACTAATACAAATATGTACAACCTCTTTAAGTTTCATACAAAATTAAAATATTGTTCGACTTTTATAGTCGATCAAAGTTCTCTCTCTAGAAAATCCAAGAATACTCCTCACCTCTTCACCCCCAAACCTCATAACTTTTGCATATTAACACCAAACTAATAAAATCATAGGTTTTTAAAAATCTAACATGCCAATACATAATCGCTGCAAATATCAAAAGCAAAAATCTTCTCACCAAATAGTTATGAGCCTTCTAAGTTTCAGCCCCCACCCTCCATGACAATCACCCCTTTCTCACCTTCTCAAGCATAACTTTCACATAAAAACTCCAAATTGAAGGAGTGATAGATTTCCGGAACCACAAAAACAAGATAAAAAATCTCTCAAAGTTTCATTGCCAAACTCTTCATATATAATATCCTATGTCCCTCTAAACACGTGGCTCTTAAAACCCAACAAGGAGGAGGAAGATGACCGTTAACCTTATCCACCACTTCAACCTCCATGCCATATATCTAAAAAGGTGGATTTTGGCCTCTAAGCTACCACATGGACCACCTTCTATCCTCCATAAATCTATCCACGAGTCTATCTATGATTCTATCTATGAATTTATTTATGAGTCTATCCATAACACCTATTTGAACTTCTAATTCATTAAAATAAAATAAAATAAATTTTAAAAACTTCATTTTTTGTTTTTACAACTTTAAACACGCAAACTAAAATATTAAAATGTCTCTAAGTATAGAAATCGAGAATTAAATTTAAATATTTGTCAAATAAAGGTAAGAAAAAGAGTTCAAGTGGATTATGACCCCATTTGTTTTTTGAGACTTTGGGAAAAAAAAACTCCAATTTAACAAACACTTATGTATTTTTATCTAATGAACGCATATACAATACAACAACGTGAAAACAATTTATAATCATGTTATACTACAAAATGTCAAATCTTATACATATTAGTATAAAAATCTAAGTGGTAGTTAGAAAATGTATCATCTCCTAATTCCATATCCATAGAAAATAGATAGTTCTGTAATAAATTTTACATAGTTTTAATGTTTTTTCAATTAATTGATAATATGCACTAAAAAGTCCATCACTAAGGGTTTATATAAGAAACACTTACTAGTATTGTTCATCATTTATCTTTATAAGCATTGTTTTTCTTAGCATAACTTTTGATTGTAACTCCAAAGTATTTAATATTCATTAGACAAGGTATTCACAACTTCTCTACGTGGGTGATTGCAAGAAACACTTGTACTATTTTTTGTCACACCATCGTGAAAAAAGTTGTTTTTGTCTATAACTTTTGCAAAAATGATCGAAAAAACAAGAAACTTGGAAGCAAGCTTTCTAATAGTATGGAAAATAAACATGAATTTTTTCAATTCTACTAAAATTATTTAAATGACCAAAATTGAATTTTGATAATATTTCACACTTGCAATTTGGGTGGTTTCTAGTACTATCGAGTGCCTTTTTTGAAAAGTTAGGTCATGAAACTTTGTGGGATGGTTTATAATATGGAAATACAACTTTCCAGGAGAAGGATTTTTGATTGTCTATTGCAAGTGAGTTCTAGATTGGCCCTAAAGTGAGCACCATTTGCAATGAATTTTTTAATAATGAAAAATGATTTTGGTGGATTTTTTTTATGACTAGACATCCACATACTTTGCAAATGGCCAATTTTTATTTTATTTTTGAAAATTTGATCCTATATTTTACTAATTAAAATATCAAAATATGTATTTTCTTGAGACTTGGCACTTTTGGTTAGGGTTAGGGTTGGGTTGGAGGGTAAGATAAAAAAAATATTCTTGTAACTTGTCCTTACAATAGTAACAATATAACGTCAATGTAGCTTATTCCTTCAACAATATCACCTACACATTCAAGATGAAGAGCATGGATTTAATTCACAGTCTTATTGTTTTTTGGTATAATAGTGCCCTCTTGTCTTTTGCAAACCCTCAATTGAGTGTGTCTAATCAAGACTCTAAGATATACAAGTACCATTCATGGAAGAATTGGATATTTTGAGACAATGTTCAAGATAACATGAAATTAGATAATGGTTATGAAAAGCATATCTTTTGCACTTCCCAGCCGTGACTCTTGAGACCCTCAATTGAACAAGAATGAGAGTTTTATAAGATTCAACCATTGATATAATGGTTGAATATTTCAATGCTTAAATAACATGAAATTAGTGACTAATAATGAAAAACATGTGCTTGCCCCTTTTGTCCGTACTTGAGTTGATAATTCCTCATATATAGGCTCAATTTTCACGTGATCTCCTCCAACTTTTGGATCTTAATAAATCCAATTATATCTTTATCTTGGCCTACTTAACCTCTAAAGGACGGACCTATAACCACTGATTCAAAGCCTTGGTGCTCATCACTCACTTTGTTACCATTTTGGAAATAGATATATATGAAAAAATTTATGTTCATTTTTCAGAGATGCTACTGCATGTCTTCTCTACTTCACAAAAAAATCAGTTTTTTTGAGGAAAATTGATTTTTATGAGAATTTTCGAAAAAAAGTGAAGAAAAAATCACATCAAATAGAAAATTATTTTTAAAAATCTGAAAATTTCACCATGTGTGTACATTACAGTGAAAAACATCATGGTGTAAACTCAATTTCCATGTCATTCTATAATTAAAATACAATGAACATTGAAAATACATCTAAATTTCAATAAAATAAAATATTCAATATTATGATTTTTTCAAAATTCCAATTGGAGTAGAAACTAGAGTAGATGAACTTTATTTTGTTAGTTGGTCTCAAACTCAAAAAATATCATTTATTTGGAGAAATTTCAGATTTAGAACAATGAGCAACAACTTCTCAAAATACACTAAAATAGCAAATTTTGCCATTCGTTTATTTTTTGTTTACTTTTCAACAACATGAAAGCAAACACTAGTTAAACTAAAAATTCAAATGGATAGTCTTTGTAACTCAACATGAAAGGTCGATAGAAAAAAGAGGATGAAATAACTATTTCTAATCTCAAGCTAAGGACCCTGGATTGTCATCCAAACGCCAAAGAATGGCGCTGGAGGCAGTCCATGGTTAACATGCACAAGACCAAATTGCATAGAGAAGAAATCTCTCATAAACAAAACAATTCACCTTCAGCTTTTTGCCATCATCCCAGGCAATGTATATAAAAATCTAAGCACTCCATACCTCTTGCCTATCTAAGCTCGTTTGCCACTAAACTTCCAAGTACTTCACTACCATAGGTAGAGTCTGTTCAAGAGTCCGTCTTCAATTTATGACATGTTTGTAAAGAGTGGATCTTAAGTACGGAGTCTAAAGGATTTCTCAAGATCTCACATGGCTTTTGGATGATGAATAAATGTAGTTGTAGTTCTAAGACATACAAAACTAGTTACATCAACCTTACTTGGCCATTGACAACAATTTGGAATTAGTTCTAGTTTTAAATTGATTGCTCTTTTGTTGTCAATTTGTCATGCATTGGGTTATAATTTTGTACATGAATATCTTTGGATTAACAAATTTTACATTAGTGATGAATACAAATTTGTATGCCATGATCTCAAAGGCCCTATTTAGATGCAATTAGGTAGCTCTTAGAATTAATTTTAGCCTCCACGTATAATTAGGATGTGTAAATAGTTGATAGAATTGTTTAAAAAGAATTGAGTGAGTTTTTTGTAATTTGAAGATCATTGGCGCTCTCTATTGTCATGCCTTAGTTCAAATGTAAAGGACTTCGTGCATTTTTTATGTTATATTGATAGAAATTTTCACCATTCTTGTTGATTTAGTTAGATTAAAGCAATTATAGATACCAAAGGTTGTAAGATTCATTTGTGTTGCAATTTGGTATTACAAACTAAACTTACTTTTCAAGCCACATGTYGTAAAAAGTGCCAAAGWTGTGCAATAGTGAAATTGATGTTTCGTATTAGATCTCTATGCCATGGCAAAAGAGGGAGAGTTGGTTTTTCAACTAACCACATTATTCCTAGTGCTACTTATTTCTACCCTGTCTATGTCAAAGGTGAAAGGGGGGAATATTATCTTAAGAAAGAAYGTCCTTACTTTTTCATTGAGGACAACAATGAACACTCTAATCTATGGCCTTTGTGAAGTTAGGTGAGTTTAGACTGCCATTTATATTAGGCAAATTTTTATGTAAATATATTAGAAACAACATAGGAAAACACGAAATAGAAAAGAATAAACAACCTTTCAAATATGTGAAGCACAATTTCAAATACTTTTATTTCAAAATTGTTACTAACATCCGCCTAAAATTTATACACATCTTTGAAAAGAAACCCGCAAAGAAAGTTCTCTCAAGAGCTACAACTAAGTTATAAGTCACGAGACTAACAATCTCAAAGTGTTGATAGAATTGGAGGTTTGAATAACCTTCCATGTTAGTGCACGAAAGATTTTGTTAGTGGACTTGATCATCACCAATTGATAGTGGCTTCTCTTGCAACTCCAACCACTATTCTAAGTGATGGAATATTGAGACATTGGAATTGCATACCATTTGCAACATATGTCTTTGTTATTAGTTTTTGTGACAACGGATCTTTCCTAATTGAAGGATGTCTACCAATATGTTTATATATAATACCTCTATAAAGATCTATTGACTTCATCCAATAAAGTGACAATTTGCATCATGGTGTCTTACATATTGTACGTATTGAGGTTGATGGATGCTTGCCAATATGAGTTTTCCTCTATTGAAATTAAGTATTCATCAGATTGTCAAATTTCATTACATGAAATTGTGAAGTTCAAATTTTGAAAATTAAAAAATGAGGATGCATGTCACATGTATGGTTGTGTAAGAGACGCTTTTACAATTGTTGTGATTTTGCCCTTAAAGGTACATTAATTGTACGTATTGCTTTTTCATAGCCTTTATCAATGTACAAACAATGGACATTTTAGGAAGTGCTCCATTTTAGAGCCCTATGCCCTTTCAAGTTTCAACTTCAAAATAGTTTATAACTAATTCCACAAAGCTCCCAAAAATATGAAACAAGTTGTATTAGATGTCAATTCCACTTGTCTTTGAAGGAAAATTTATTGAAAAATATGGTTAACCTGAAAAATTTGAAATACCTAAGTACGCGGGCAAAATGTTATGCTGTTTGACAATAGTTTATGTTGGGCAATGCCTTTTGTCGTTGGGTATTTCGGATAAAAGGTGCCTCTTCACCTGGCTCCGCCCTCTTCGTTGTCCCTTTTTTTCCCGGAATGCCCTCCTCCTTGGGCATTGCCCTATACAAAATTCAGTTTCAGCCTTCAGATGCTCCATTTATGAACCTCCTACCTTAGCGTTAAGACCAAAGAGTGAATGTTCCGCAATTTGTCAGAATTAGCAAAAACAAGCGTATTCTCCTAGCATAATCGCCAGGCTCTTCAGGATTGCCAATTTTGGAAAAGTTAAGCACTATGCTTCTAGTTTGCTATATCAAAAGCTACCAATATTAAGCCAATATAGCCCGCATCGTAGTACTTGGCACTGCTTACACTACTTGACACTATAAGATTTTTCTTGCACAAATTGGCACAATTGTTGTCCAATGCTTAGAGCAGCCCCATAGCAACACGGCCAAGCAACATTGTAAGTGTTGTGTGTCATTGATTTTCTTTTGAGAAAGAAGATCAATGGCACACAACGTTTACAGTGTTGCTTGGCTGTGTTACTGTGGGGCTGCTCTTAACGTAGTGGGAGGTCTCCCCCCAGGCCTCCCGCTATACTAATCGTGAGCCGAATACCCCATCTGATACCCGCCTATGAGATTGAGAACCGGATCCGTCTGCAGATACGTCGTGTGGGGACGTATATCCACGAACCCACCCATACTCATACCCGCCTACGGGTTTGAGAACCGGATCCGTCACCAGTTATGGTGGGTGGGGTCCCTCCTAAAGAAAAGGAGATCTGAATCTCCTGCTGGAAAAGGTCGTCCAATATAAGCGAGAACCACTGTACTGCATCACGCAGACCAGATCTACCTTCCAGGGGGGCTAAATAGTAAGTTTAATATGGGTAAAAACGGATTATTTACCTCCTTGACCGACAAGAGGGGAAAGTCCACTRTGCTATTTTTGATCGGCGCGCCTCTCCCGCAGTCCCGCCGGCCGGCCTCCGAGTCTTGGGCTCAACTGGAAGTCAGTTAGAAATCCTCCTYGAGCTGCTTCCACTAACTTAATCCACTCTACTCGCGTTTAGTGCAAGAGCTTAATCAACGGTTCCTGTTAGTCGGCATCTTTCCCATACCAATAATGGGAATAATAACATGGATAGTTTTTAGGGAAAAATTAGTGTGCATTGCCATGAGTGATTTCAGTGTCGTTTTATTGATTGGCTCTTATCATGAAAACTAAAACTAGTGGTGCCATTGCCATAGTAGTAAATAATATAAAAGTACAAGTAATTTTCTATGTTTTTACTTCATCAAAACTACATAATTCAATATATCTTTCACATCATAGGTCCAAACGTCGTGAAACAAAGCTTGTGCACCCCTCTTTGCAGAGAGCCTTTTGACAATATAAAAAATGTGACTAGGGAATGCAAGGTCGAGGAGATCTCACCTTATCTCTACAAATCAAAAAAACTCATTTACGGTATTGATAATCCATTGACATTATTTATTCCCTAAAAACCCAGTTTTTTTTGTGAACTTCTTTAAATTTGCTTAAAACAAAACAAAAAGCTTGAGATTTATTAGTTAAAAAATAAATAAATTGTAACTGTACAAATTCAAACGTGTCACGGATCACATTGGAAGAGGAAAAACAATATCACTTATGGATTGAAAGATTATAATGCTTGATCATGAGGGTATTGACCCCTAAAGGTTTTGACTATGTTTGCACCAAAAACGCTCTAAAAACGACATTCCAAATGTCATGTCTAGTACAAACACCAAATTTTAAAAAAGAAAAACATTTTTGCACACATGTAACCATAGAGTCTTGTAGTATGTTGATTTGAGGAGATGTAGAAAAAATTTCAGAAATTTCCATTGGGTAGATTATAAGATATAAGTGTCTGAATTGACAAGAATCCTTTTATTGGCCCTCTACAAAACTGGGAAGTTGCACTTTATAAGGT
Source organism: Pleurozium schreberi (assembly GCA_006891605.1). Classification (NCBI taxonomy): domain Eukaryota; kingdom Viridiplantae; phylum Streptophyta; class Bryopsida; order Hypnales; family Hylocomiaceae; genus Pleurozium; species Pleurozium schreberi. The sequence continues at coordinate 367,056 of VACF01001743.1, read as the reverse complement.
CACATTTGTATAGAAAAAAATGTCCAAAATGGTGGTGCTTCTATAAATTCATTCTCCAAAGGAAGTTGTCTACATGCTTGAGAAATTTCAAAACATTTGTAATTCAACAACATATAGGAAAAAAAGAATAAGTAGAAGGAAGTAGAGAATGGTTTAGGGTTACGAATTAATTTGTTAAGAATATGATTATAGACTTGAAAAATGCCGATTCAAATGTTTGCAATGTTGTAAAAAGACATGTACATACTTTCATTTTATTTTATTTCCACATTAATTGAAAATTGAGTTAAATAAGGGACTTCAAAGTTTATCTTAGAATAGAGATTCCATAACTATTTGCAAACTACCGGCATACTAAAAGTCCTCATAACTTTCATCTTATTTATCAAAATGGAATGATTAAAATCTTCCCTTGTATATATAAATCTACAAAACCAATTTCAATGTTATTTTTTTAAAGTTATTTTCAAAGAAGTTTTTTTAGCTGCCTAGGCTGCCCGCTAAGCAAGTAAATCTACATATCATATAATAACTTTTTAACCATTTAGTCAAAATTTATGAAAAAATTTGGGCACATGCTGTGTGAAAAATTCGAAGGGAAAAAATAAAAATTCCCTCTGTAGTGAGCTACCCAAAATTGCTATGTTGCCAAAAAAAAACATTGTTTCAAGCTTTAGTGGTAAAAACTGGGGAATTACTTTGAAGTCTCTTTCAATGCTTATATTACATATTAAATTCAAGATTAAGTTCATGGATTAAATATATGAGGTTAAAGAATACAACATGCACAACAATAATTGGTTTATAGTTTCTCAAAATCTATTCTACAATTTTATTAAATGAATTTTTAATGCGATTTTTTCTTCAGGATTTGGTGGAATTGAAGCACTTCTTCATGATCTTTTAACATAAAGAAATTAAGGTTTGTAATGGACATCTTTCCACAAAATCATATAGAAAAAAATTATAAAGAATTTTTTTTCAAATTTTTTTGATGTTCAAATTGACCTTAAAGGATATTCAAATACCCAAAATACCCAAAATACCCAAAATACCCAAAATAATGATTTGCTGAGAATTTCTTTAACTTGAAAGTTTACTGGCAACCCGAATATGGTACCTTGGGCATTCAAGGATTAAGGAACATATATCACATCAACATTTATCAACATTAATTTTTAGAAGGAACAAAAGTCATAGTTCACAGAAAGCTAGTTTTTTCCTATTCAATGAGAGGAGCCTCCAATTTCTCAAAACCTAACATATTAGGCCATAACTTTTGACTCATACATCCAAATGACTTGAAATTTAGTGTATATGAAAGATATTCCTCGCCTTGACCTTCTAATAAAATTTGGGCCAAAAATATGAAAATCTCTAGCCACACGTACCTGCCTAAAATTGTTATGTAGCCCAAAAACGCATGCCGGTCCTTTAGAGGTTAATGATTACAATAAATAAACTATATATTTAAGAACCATTTTTTTCATTATTGATAAGAAACTCACATATAATTTGGTGGAAAGTAGTAAGTGGGTTTAGTACACTCGCTAGTTGTATCCCCTAAATGACTAACGAATATTTTTTTGGGCTTTTATCAATTTTGGAAAGGCAATGGTAATCTCAATTTTTTGATTGTGTGATAGGAATTTTGCACATGGATGCATGCACAAAGCCATTGCCTTAAATGCAAGACAAACTTCAGAAAAAATTGGACTAGTGGTTACAAATTTATATGTAGTTTAAAATTTTTGTTCTCAATGTAGGCAAGCTACTAACACAATATACATGGATAAATCATTTATATGAATTTATGGTTGGATTAGAAAAATTTACGAAAGCAAATGTTTTTTTAGCTACCTAGATTGAGATTAAAAAAACATTTCACCTCGTAATTTTTCAATTGAATAATCAAACTGGGGGAAAATCACTATGCTTGAAAGTTAGTAACAAGACACATGTTCCTCTTAAAATATTGTTTTTGAATTTACTTTAGCTTGCTTCAAAAATGAAAATGCTCGATAAGGACTTCTTAATCATTCAGAGCTATTGTCAAAAATCCTATTGTCAAACATAGAAATGATTGAACTCTCAATTGCTCTAGAATATTATGTTAATTTTAGGGACAACATTATTAGAGAAGTAATACCAAATAAAATAAAAATTCCAATCATGGAGGGTTTTTATCTARAAAAAGTAATGCATTTACGCTTGAATATAATTAAATAATCCAAAATTGGAAGTGCCAAAAAAGTAGACAATAGAAAGTGCCAAAATCCAAGAAAAAAAACAACTTGATGCATTTGAGTTATTTGTAAAGTCCAGCCCCACTTTGGACATGACTTTTTTTGAAGTTGAAAAGGCAACTATAGTTGAAGCGTCAAACTTTTTTGCAAGATACTTATGTCACACGACTTCAAAAGTGGGGACCAAAGTTTTTTAGGCACCATTTTGATGGAAAAATAAGTTTCATACCCACTTTTATTTCGACTTTTTCAACTCAACAGGATTTTTCACAAAACTCATGGGTTTAAACCCCATTTTAGTGTACTTTACGAATAATTCAATTGTCAAAATTCCAAAATTAAATAAATTTGTCAGTAAGTTGCCAAATGTGACTTGCACGTACAATAGTGATTTATTGTTTGCATCAACTTATAATCTTTCTATTTATGCTATCAAAGTTTTTATATTTTTCCCCATACATTCTCATAGTAGTCTAGTACAAATTTGTACGTTTGAATATTGGAAGAAAAAAATAATTCATTTTTTTCTCATTACCTTAATAAATGGCAATTTTTCACAATTTGTGTCCAAAATGTGCTTCATCCTTTGAGGGTTAACCTTGAAAGGACAGTCAATGTTCCATATTAAAATACACCTTTTGAAATTTGATTTTTTTTCATGCATTTAGCGCACATATAGATATATCCAAAATTTTAGATAATTTTTAATAATTAAAAATTATATATATATATATAATTAAAATAGTATCTTTTTGTAAAAATCATAGAAATTACAAAATATTGAAAATCATATGAATTTTTTAGAACTAGTGATGCCAATGATAAAAAGCTCAATGTAATTGGTGTGCTTTTTGAACTCACAATGAGAAAATTTTGATAGAGAAGCTTAACATTGGTCTATTTTAAGCTTTCAAGATGCTACCTTCAAAGTGACAAACTAATAATTTTAATAATTTAAAAAAAATAGAAAAAAGATAGAAAAAAATATTTTCGGATCAACATTTTTTTGTTGAGTACCAAGATATTTAAAATAAAAAATAATTATGTGAAATTCAAGTAAACCATGCCTCCTAGGCACGTTTGTCCTTTGAAGGTAAAATAGTTTGCTTCATCTAATTAATATTCATTTAGAATTATTCCAAAAAAAATGTAGTATATCCTTTAAAAGACTTTGCAAGTCCAATGTGCATTTTGAAATTAAACTTGTCCTATATCACATATCACATAGTTGTTGGATTTAAGTGTTTTAAAGCTTAACAAATTAAATGTAGCTTCAATAATCTACTTTTTATTCCATCATAATCTTTCCAAAATTATCAAAATGGTAGTTTTTGTGATACTTTGAAGGTATCTATCTTGAAAACTTAAGAAAATCATTTTGGAATATTTTTTCTTGGTGTACATTCAAAAATCATACCAATCACATCATTTTGTTAGCAATGTTATTTCTATTTTTCTTAACAGTTTTGTACTATTCAAGAAAATCCTAGTAATAATTACCTCCATTTTAAAAAAAAGATCTTACTATATATTATAATTTTTGCACTGAAAATATTTAAACAAATCAAATGAAATTCATTTTTTTTTTTAATTATGAAAAAATTAAGATAAATTATATATATTTACATGAAAAATATCAAATTTATAAAATGTGTATTTTAGTAAAGAAAACTAAAGTGAAGTTGACCAAGATAGAACATAAATTGTCCTTTGATCGATAATTGACCAAGGTGTAGTCCGTAGTCCAAGTTTTCCAAATTGTGAAGATGCATTAGAAAATGCTACCAAGAATAATAATTGACTGATGACTCTCAAACAATAGTCGTTAAATATGATCCATATATCATATTTATATAATTAGATCAATTAGTACACAAATAAAAAATTCAATATATTTGAAGCCAAAAATTACAAATTCCTTCTAAGATCTATTGTAGATTGAAGATTTATGATTTTCACAAGATTTTTTTCTCTCCAAAGTTCAAAATCTTAAGTGATTTCTAAAGTTTTTTAATTTAATTTTTATATTTAATTCATTCATGAAAGGGGCATTTTTTTAATTGAATAAATTACTTTTTGAGGCTAAATCTATCCAATCCTCTTTGAATTAGAGAATATTTTGCCAAGCCAAAGCTTCAAAAGTCTATATAGTGCAAATGTTAAAAACCAAAACAAGAACTTTCAAAAAAATGAATGGATGAAAAGATGCATTTTATACATGTTTTGGATGTGYTGGCGTTCATTTGTTGTTTGAAGTTTGAAAGCTTGGTGGTTTAGGGTGTTAAGAGCATCCTCAATATGTCATGTATGAATGTACTACAACGACAAGTTTTGTACACGTGGATAGAACCTTGCCTCAATGCAAGCGGCACCTTCCACGTTACTTTCAAGGACGTTGCACTTCTTGGCTCCTACTCGGCAAATATTGGCCATTTGCTATGCCCTCCAAATTCCTTTGACATCACTAATAATGGCATCTACAAAGTGCACACCTTGGCAACGCATCACCCTCCTCACTTCTCATAGCACTCTTATAGTTGGAGAGCCATGTAGGGTTCCAAACCCCGTTTTTGCATTGAAGTGCTTGAGGCGACAAAAACCACAATGAAAAGAAGGGGACGAGAATGGAACCAGCATATACCATTGGAGTAACTTTTGCCGAGCCACGGATTGAGGATGCTCTAAGCATTATCAATGAAAAGCAAATAAAATGTTTTAGGTGTTTTGGCTTAGCCCCTATGCTTTTCAGTGATATTTGAAAAACTATTTTACATTTTTCAATATTTAGTTGGAGCATTTTGGGGTAAGAGSTGCGGTACCTGGAGCAGGTATTTTCCTGTCCTTTTGCCGTGGGCGGAATCAGGGCTCAGGTGGAATAAATGGCAGCACCTGTTTGGTGGTGATCTGAAAAGACGGAGGGAGGCAAAAAGCAAGGGATTCCTATTTACCGGTACTCCCAAGTGGACGGAGGCAGCCGGGCAGAAGCGTCGGGAGTGACGGATGGCGGCAGCCGGCGGGATGAAAACGAAGCTTCAGCGGCGGTAATAATGAAATGGCGAGGGGGCAACTCTCGCAGTTGTTATTATTTAGTACGGGAACTGAAGGGGGCGGGGTTTTGAGCAGAAGTTCTGTTCGTCCGTCCGTCCGTCACTCTCCATCGCCGAATTGCCAGARCAAGCCTGGCTGGCTGTATTTAGTATCTCAGTCAAGCATATTTTTCCAATCTCTGTGTAAGTTCGAATCCAGCCGGGAAAAACTTTTTTTCCTTCTGTTCCTTCCCCCGGCGAGGAGCGTGCTGCGTACCTACTCTCGTTGCCTTTTTGAGGGGATGCAATCAGTGAGTGTGTAAGAAGAGGTCGTTGGCTGGGAGTGAGGAGAGACAGAGAGAAGAGAGAGAGAGAAAGAGGGAAAGAGGGAAACAAATTTGAGGTTGACTAGAGGTTCAAGAGACACTCTGTTTTGTACGCGGACGGAGGCGGCCAGGAGCTCAGGAATGCTGCCTGAATGTGATAGTTAGTTGAGTATGTGAGGTGGAGAGTTAGGGTGCGGCTGCTTCGAGTTAGCAGTAGTGTATTTTGTTGGAAGTGGTGCGTGAGAGGGAGACGGCCGGATGTTTGGCCGAGGTGGAACTACCGCAGGGAGGATGAGAGGTCGCAACGATGGCGGCGCTCAGAAGCGTCGTGTGCTTGTCATCGTGTGCACTCTGGTGCTCATGTTTTCTCTCGTTTCTTTGTACCACGGCTCCTTCTTCAGCAATCGCAGCAACAAGCTCGTTGTGGAGGATACGTTCGATCCTTCTGCTTCCGGATGGGGCGCTAATCTCGCAGCTGGCTCTAAAGACGAATCTGTGAAAGCTGGACAGTCCAATGCTGGGAGAACTGGAGCTGATGTTGGAAATGCTGACGTGAAGTCCGATGTGGACGGTGAAGCTAAGGACGAGGCCGGTGGCGAGAAAGATGTGTTTTCGGAGAAGATTGGTGGAAATGACGAGGATTCCTTATTAGCCGACGGTGATTCGCCGAAAGCATTTTCCGTAAGTGCAACCGGTTTTTGGATCTTGCTGGATTATCAGCCGCAGAATGACTTCAAGATGTGAATCACTAGGTTTTGTCGAAGATTTCGAGCCTCTTGAATTGCTAGTGCATGCCTGACAATGCATGCCCGCATTGTTATCTTTCATTTTGATTGCGTTTGCGGATCTATGCTTTCGCCGATCGACTGGTTCCTGTGGCTGTGGATCGTCCGCAGCTTACTGCATTTGATGGACCTTCACTCTCTCGAACGTTGGGGGTTCTGTGTGAACCAGACATCACAGTGACTTACMGAGGATTTTTATGTTRYAATGTTCAGGTGTGTGATGCTCAGTTTACGGAAATCATCCCTTGCCTGGACATTAAAATGAATAAGAAGTTGAAGTTGAAGCTCAACCACTCTGTTATGGAGCATTATGAAAGGCACTGTCCTCCTTCTGAGCACAGACTCAATTGCATGATTCCTCCTCCTCCTAATTACAAGGTATGCCATCTTTTTAATTTTCGAAGTGTAGTTCTCCAGGAGGTATAGAGTGCAATTCATTGCTACCGTTTTTGTTTGTTTATGTTTTACAATCCCTCTGAGCTGGYAGGATCGGTGGATTAAAACGAGCGGCTCAGTTTGTTTGCTGTATGTTTGTTTCTTTACTGTGCAGGTGCCTATCAGGTGGCCGAAAAGCAGAGACGAAGTCTGGCAATCTAACGTGCCTCATACGTTTTTGGCAACTGAAAAGTCTGACCAACATTGGATGGTCGTCAATGGTCAGAAAGTGAATTTTCCAGGTGGCGGTACGCACTTTCCCAACGGTGCTGACAAATACATTGCGTCTCTTGCAAAGGTATGGCTGGATCCAGCAGCTTACATAGATCATACGTCAGAAGTTTACCTGGTCACTGCAATTTCTGTTTGTCCTTTTCCTTACCTTAGTATTAGAAAGAACTCGACTTCCTCAGACCAATAGGTGTTGAGTTTCAAATCGGTTTACCTCTCAATTTCCTTTCAGCATATCTCTTAAGGAAGCCAACCGAAACGTAGTCGGATTACTGACCAGTTGTTGGACCTACAGTCCGCTTTAGACCATTTAGCGGATCTTTGAAAACGCATTCTGAAAACTGCATCTAGATCGGAATGCTATGCTCTCCGTCTTTCTGGATCAAACTCCGAACCAGTGAATGAACGTATGCGTTCGTCTAGAATCTCTTGTTGTCTAAATAAACGTGCTGTTGATGTCGATCGTCCTACATAGCCAATCCGTTCCTGAGCGTATTTGGAGAGGGAAGATAAAAAATTTTGGATCTTAGCTCAAGAAACCTTGACAATGATATAGCTTTTGTCCCGCCAGGCTTTCCGAAGTGTGACCTTCATCGCACCATCAGCATCTCCTAGTTCAGGATCGTAGCTATGTACATTTACACGGTTTTCTTACTGTGCGCGTTCTTTTTTCTTCAGATGTTGAAGAACCCGGAAGGAAATCTCAGTATGGATGGAAAAATCAGGACTGTGCTGGACGTTGGGTGTGGAGTTGCTAGCTTTGGTGCTTACTTGCTGCCTTTGGATGTTATTGCTATGTCTCTGGCCCCTAATGACGTTCATCAAAATCAAATCCAATTCGCTCTTGAAAGAGGCATTCCTGCAACTCTCGGTGTTCTAGGCACAAAGCGTCTTCCATACCCAAGCAAGTCTTTTGATCTGGCCCACTGTTCTCGGTGCCGAATTGAGTGGCACCAGAGGGATGGAATTCTCCTCTTAGAAGTTGACAGACTCTTGAGGCCTGGTGGATATTTCGTTTGGTCTGCTCCTCCTGCTTATCGTGAGGACCCGGAAGACCAGCAAATCTGGAAGGAGATGTCGGCGCTTGTGGCCTCCATGTGTTGGACAGTAGCTGCCCATCAAGATCAAACTGTTATTTGGCAGAAACCCTTGACTAATGAATGCTATGAGAAGCGGCCTGAGGGTCAAGAGCCTCTATTGTGCCAGAACAGTGATCCGGACAGCGCTTGGAGTGTGCCCATGGAGGCTTGTATTACGCCATTAACAGGTTGGATAGAGCGTTCATTTGCACCTCTCATCTACCTTCTATCAAACTGGATTGACGTTGCAGCGATTGTTCCGATGTTGATGTTTGCTTCTTTAGTTTGTTAAACTTATTTCGTATTTTGAGATATTAATTTCTTATTTTCAGTTCTATTTTGGCAAGTCTCACTCGATCTGAGGAGTCAAGGCTCTCGTATGAAATATCGGCAACATAATTGTCCTTGCACATTATATTGTAGTGCGTTTTAAAAAGRATTTGGCTTTGCAGATGAAGGTCGTACTGTTGAACCATGGCCCAGAAGACTGGTTGCACCTTCTCCTCGACTGAAAGATCTCAGAATTGACGAGAAGAAATATCTTACCGACACTGTAAGTTACTGAACTACCGGTATCTTCCTGGGTTAGTGGATTCTTACTCCAGCAATACWATGTAGTCTGAGATCAGGTTATTGCAACTGATTGAGACTTACTTTTGATCATTTTTTGAGATAGTTGCGACTGCCAGAGGGTGTTTTTTTAGAGGTTATCTGTCCAAAATTTCCTTGGAGAGAATTTAGTTTTAGGCTCCCTTTTTTGAAGWCTCCAWTGTACTCTAAGCYCCATATTGTCTGTGCATTACTGTTGAGAATTTTCCAGTTGCTCTTGAATGACAATAACTATCGACTTGTATTTGAGTTGAAGGATATGCAACTGAGGCTTGCTGCATTTCTTCTCCTTGAAATCTTGTGCAGACCATATGGAAGAGAAGGGTCGATTTTTACTTGAGAACCCTGAAGAGTGCTAATCAAATGGAGCAAAATAGTGTGCGGAACATTATGGACATGAAAGCAAGTTATGGAGGTTTTGCAGCTGCTCTCAGGCAAAAAGATCTGCCTGTATGGGTTATGAATGTGGTGCCATCAGCTGGCCCTAATACTTTGGGGGTTGTTTACGACCGGGGATTTATTGGATCTCTACACAACTGGTAAGCTTTTGTAACCTTCCCGGAGGCTTTTTCTTCGTCACGGAATTTCTTTCTTCACAATTTATCGAGGATGTCATCTTGGCGGGGTTCATTGGGCTTRGTTGCACAGTAGTAAGAGTGGGGTGCAGATTCCCTATGCATATAAATCTGCTTCTTTTAYACCTGTCACGAGCATTTTAGAGTGTTGTTTTGCCTTTGCTACATGAGAAGAGGACCGTGGTCGTGGTTGATATGGTGTACCAAAGATGTAGACACATTTTTTGTAGCTTTCTAAGTYTGTTATGGGTTGTGCAGGTGTGAAGCCTTTTCAACATACCCACGCACATACGACATGCTGCATGCGTGGACTGTGTTCTCAGACATTGAAAAGGAACACTGCAGCGTTGAAGATCTTTTACTGGAAATGGACCGTATTTTGCGTCCCATGGGTATTGTTATCATCCGGGATAAAGCAGCTACAGTCGACCGTGTAAGCAAGTACCTCACAGCCCTACGCTGGTCGAATTGGCACAAAGTCCTTGATGCGGATACGGACGAGTTGTCGGACGAGGATGAAAAGATTTTATTTGCAAGGAAGGATTTATGGCAACCTGAAGACGCGTTGTAACATGCATGCGGCTTCGTTCGGCTCATCGCCTGAGGTACTGCAAGACRTGGACGAAGGAAGTGTGTCCATTGTGTTCTGGAGTTCGGATAGAATCTTTCGGGACACTTCTTCATGCAGTTTTGAGTACCTACATCGTTTTATGTTGCTTTTGGGATGTCAAATGAGGTTGCTGCTTGGTAGTTTGCAGAAGTAATGCGTCAGTGTGGATTGAGTACGGCTGTCATCCCTCTTGTTGCTTCGACACTTRGCCCTGCTGATTGAAATTGAAGAAACRGAAATTTCGATGTTGATACTTGATGGAAGGAGGCCGKTTTAGTGCAGATTCTTGCTTGGTAGTCTGGCAAAGCATGCATACTAAGAAAAGACTGACTARTGACCAGTTGGTTGGTCTCCMAATTTTTAGAGCCTGATTTTTTCTAGGTTAGATAATGTTAGGAAGCCGAAAGAGGATATTCTAGTTCTCATTGTTAGCCCCAGGCGTAAAGCCGACAAAAATGTAAGACGGATCACATTTTCATTTMCATGAAAGTATGGTCAATGCAACTGCTGGAGTAAAAGTTCTCAGCACACTCTCTATACCGTTATATATGTTCATGGGTTGTGAATATTGCTATATGTAAGCATTGTCAGGTCCATTTCTGAATTCAGGTTGACGGTTAGAAATACCGTCTTGTTTATTAGTACAAAACTTGTGTCGAAATAGTATAAATTTGAAACCAAACTACGAAATTAGTCATTTTGGAAATTATTTATCCGGGAATTTCGAGTTCACAGAAAACTAATTGAAAATTTTGAAGAGGGTTTCCAACTTCAATAACTAGTGGGAGTCACACCTTCACCCCATTCGCAATCTGCAGCAAATGGAGACGTTGCGCTCTTGCATTGGCTTTCACCCCCCGCATGTTGGCCAGGGTGAACTGACCCCTCACTTGACCACTCCCAAGTCATTCTAAAGTAGGAGGTCCACAAATGGCCCATCTAAGGGCTGAAACTGAATTTTGGCAAGGTCTAACTGCTTGAAATAATTTTCAGTAAATTTTCCTTGTAAGACAAGTGGAATTGGCATCTAACCCAAGTTGTTTTATATTTTTTGGAGCTTTGTGGAATTAGTTGTGAATTTTTGAAGTTGCAGGAAAAATGCATTTCAATGGGCTCTAAAACGGACCACCTCCTCAAATGTAGACTGCTTGTACATTGGAGAGTGCAAAATGTACCTCCAGAGCCTGTTCCATTTTAGAACCCGCTCCATTTTAGGACCTCCTACCTTAAGGGTGGATTAGCCCCCTCGCTCGGCCACTCCAAGTAATTACAGGGGTGCAAGTAAAATAAAAAGCCCCATATTTTGTGCTTGATTGATTTACCTCGTACACCTCTCTCCTAGCTAATCGGGGCTCTAATTGAAAATATGAATTTAAAATTTGTAAATTTTATCATGTGTGGAAAATAAAATATTTCAAGGATTTCCCAAGTGTTGGAGAAAGGGGGTCAGTTCACCCTGGCCCACATGTTGTGTCCACTCAAGTCATTAGGAAAAAACCATAGTGCACAATAATAATTGCAGAGTGATGCTCCTTATTCGCAAGTTCATAGCACCCTACTGCAACATCCCCGTAGGTGAACACCTCTCACTCTCATTGTAGCAACAACACAAAAGAGGGGTCACCTTTATGCAAAACGACTCCCAAGTGCCTCCTATTTATACTCTTGAACTTCTCATTCTTCAAAGAAATTTTGTTTTCGGAGGTGTGACTACCACAATTTGTGTGATGAAAATTGAATTCAAAGTAATTGTCTTTAGGATGAAAAAATAAATAGCATGGACAACTTGTAACTTGTCCATGCTATTTATTTTTTCATAAATGTAAGACGGATCACATTTTCATTTCCATGAAAGTATGGTCAATGCAACTGCTGGAGTAAAAGTTCTCAGCACACTCTCTATACCGTTATATATGTTCATGGGTTGTGAATATTGCTATATGTAAGCATTGTCAGGTCCATTTCTGAATTCAGGTTGACGGTTAGAAATACCGTCTTGTTTATTAGTACAAAACTTGTGTCGAAATAGTATAAATTTGAAACCAAACTACGAAATTAGTCATTTTGGAAATTATTTATCCGGGAATTTCGAGTTCACAGAAAACTAATTGAAAATTTTGAAGAGGGTTTCCAACTTCAATAACTAGTGGGAGTCACACCTTCACCCCATTCGCAATCTGCAGCAAATGGAGACGTTGCGCTCTTGCATTGGCTTTCACCCCCCGCATGTTGGCCAGGGTGAACTGACCCCTCACTTGACCACTCCCAAGTCATTCTAAAGTAGGAGGTCCACAAATGGCCCATCTAAGGGCTGAAACTGAATTTTGGCAAGGTCTAACTGCTTGAAATAATTTTCAGTAAATTTTCCTTGTAAGACAAGTGGAATTGGCATCTAACCCAAGTTGTTTTATATTTTTTGGAGCTTTGTGGAATTAGTTGTGAATTTTTGAAGTTGCAGGAAAAATGCATTTCAATGGGCTCTAAAACGGACCACCTCCTCAAATGTAGACTGCTTGTACATTGGAGAGTGCAAAATGTACCTCCAGAGCCTGTTCCATTTTAGAACCCGCTCCATTTTAGGACCTCCTACCTTAAGGGTGGATTAGCCCCCTCGCTCGGCCACTCCAAGTAATTACAGGGGTGCAAGTAAAATAAAAAGCCCCATATTTTGTGCTTGATTGATTTACCTCGTACACCTCTCTCCTAGCTAATCGGGGCTCTAATTGAAAATATGAATTTAAAATTTGTAAATTTTATCATGTGTGGAAAATAAAATATTTCAAGGATTTCCCAAGTGTTGGAGAAAGGGGGTCAGTTCACCCTGGCCCACATGTTGTGTCCACTCAAGTCATTAGGAAAAAACCATAGTGCACAATAATAATTGCAGAGTGATGCTCCTTATTCGCAAGTTCATAGCACCCTACTGCAACATCCCCGTAGGTGAACACCTCTCACTCTCATTGTAGCAACAACACAAAAGAGGGGTCACCTTTATGCAAAACGACTCCCAAGTGCCTCCTATTTATACTCTTGAACTTCTCATTCTTCAAAGAAATTTTGTTTTCGGAGGTGTGACTACCACAATTTGTGTGATGAAAATTGAATTCAAAGTAATTGTCTTTAGGATGAAAAAATAAATAGCATGGACAACTTGTAACTTGTCCATGCTATTTATTTTTTCATCCTAAAGACAGTTACTTGATAGTTTAATGGTTACTTGAATTCTCTTAGGTCAATTATACTATCTCAAATTAACCCCTACATGCCCAAACTACGTTTTTTTGGCAACATAGCAATTCTCAGAAACTCACTACAAATGAAATTTTTGTTGTTTCTCTTTGAAACTTTCCACACAGCTCGTGTCCAAGGAGTAGCTTTAAGGCACCAAAATTCTCATAACTTTTGACTCCATGCTTAAGAAGTTGTTACATAATATGTAATTTTATTGCTTGGTACATAGACCAAGGAGATCAAAAAAATTCTTTAAAAATCACTTTCTTAAGAAATAAAAAACTAACATTGATTTTCTAGATTTAAAAATACATGGAGAGCTTGGAATCATTCCATTTTGATAATGAGATGAAAGTCATGAGGAGTTTTAGTTTGCAAGCAATAAACTTTGAAGTCCTTTATTTAATTCAATTTTCAACACTTTTGAAAGAAAAAAACATGGTTTATTACAACATTACAACCATTAGGATTGGCATTTTGCAATTCCATATATAAGGTCTTAACAATTTAGTATTTTTGAACCATTTCCTACTTTTTTCTACTTATAATCTTTTTCCTATATATTGTACGATTCCTAATGATTTGAAAATTTTCAAGCATGTAGCAAACTTGCTTTGAAGAATGAATCTAAAGAAGCACCACCATTTTGGACAAAATGGACATGACATGGTCCTTAACCCATAAATAACGCCAAGGCTATTTTCTGGTTGATGAATGAGAGTATCTTTTTGGGTAGGACAAAAGTGCAATTATTCATCCTTGGAATTTGTGTGAAAAAGAAAGATCTTCTACAGTACTTTGACTTCCAATTCTTGCTTTTGAAAAATTTTAAACCAATGATTCTCACGGTATCAAAATTCATGATTTCCACAATGACCCACCCAACGTTTAAGGGTTAAGTTGACCTATATAGTCTTTCAATGGATCGAGAAAGAAGATATTTTTTATTGCAAGAGCCAATCAATAATTGCAAGTAAACAATTTATGAAAGACCTAGGATCATAAATAGGTGCCTACAACACAACTTGTTGAAAATCCATAAGTACTTCAATAGTGCTTCAAAAATATGAAACCGCTGGTATTCCATTCCACATCTATTTTCTTCGTCTGAAAAATTAGCTAAAATATTCACATTGAAGAAAAGATATGAAAAAGGTGTTACATCCCTTAGATGAGCAATTTTCAAGCCACTTACCTGAGAACTATCCATCCTTAGAACTATCCATGATTTTGTTTTTCATTCCATCTTGTATGAACTTAACAATTTTCTAAACATTGACAAACATATCATCTTCTTTTTTGAAACATCCTTAACTTTCAACTCAAATGTTCAACAGAAAAATTTTAAAATGAAAATTCGTAGTGCAAAAACTTGAAGTAAAGAAGACTTAAAGTGAAATAATCAAGTCAAAACCCCACTTTTTTCACTTTCAACACATATTTTGCAATCTAGCAACTGAAATTTCTTCCCCACATTCTAGTGCCCGATCTCACAATTTGATGTGGAAAGACAACAACTTGTAAAGCTTTTGGCTCTTTGCAATAGAAATAGTGGGTGTGATTGATGAAAAACAGGGTCTTGGAACTTTTGAGGTTCAAATGAAGAATTTCAAAATTAAAAAAAAATTCACATGGTATCAACAAGAGGAGCAATCAATCTGCAGTGCTCAATCTTCGTCCAATCTTCATTAAATTGCCAACAAGACTCAACAAGAACTGTTCTATGAAGCTCTCTGGGATGTCAACAAATAATTTTTGACAATTTCATAGGATCAATGTCCAGACGCTCATTTGGACGCTCTKAACGTAGAGTAGGAACCATAGCAGTGGTARAATGGTTTACAGCACAGGTACTACTAAACCCTATTTCCGAAGCTTGTACCGCCGGCTGAGCACAATACTGCACACAATTCGTCATATCAAYCGATTGCAAACCTGAAGCACTCCATTCAATGTACAGTACAGTACAACGAATATTTTGAAAGAGTACATACAGATGTGGGGAGTGACCGTCTTGAAAACACAGCATTGGCACATGCCTTGGCATTCTATTTGTCGTCGTCTCTGCATTCGATCTTCTCTTGCTTCGATCTCCATGATAAGATCACCGAGTAAACTCAGCTACGGTGAGTATCCACATGGGAACCTCGACATCATATCCAATCAAACCCCTAAATAACATACGGTGCAGCCACCAGCTTGCAACTACACTCAAACACTCTCGAATGAGGCTGCCATGGGAAATAAATGAGCTTGAATTAAAAATGGACTCGAAAAATGCATGTTACACATCTTGACCTGTGGAAGCGCTGTCCAATCAGATGTCGGCACAACATGGCAGATTCTGCGAACATCCAGGGAATGAGCAATCACGACGTAACAGGGTTGACCACATCCTATCAGGGACATTCTTCAGAGGTGGCATTCGAAAGCCTCACCGTTCATTTCGACTCCTCTTCGAACAACTTCGGCATAGATAGGCCAACTCTGTTCGCAGTGTCTTTCAAACGAGCCGCCTGCTCAACCTCCCTATCCACACCGATGTTGTAAGAGATCAGAAGATCCTGCACACAAAAATGTACACAGACACCACGGTCAAGGCATATCCAACTAAAACAAGCTCCAAACCCTAAACAGAACTCCTGAGATCCAACAAATCAAAAGATCAAGAAACACAGTGTACCTCTCCTGGGCTAATAGCCACAACCAATCAGGAACCGAAAAAAAACAATCGGTCCTACTGAGGAAAAGAGGCGTTCAATATAGCATCGCGTTCTACACCCCTTGTGAGGAGAAAGCTCAGTAGGGGCTCTAGCAAATGCACGTTCAAAAATATGCTACAATCAAGACCCGCTATTGTGGCGTCATTTAACTCTGCATCTCATGCAAAGAGAAGAGAGGTGATAAAAACGACACATCCCGGAGGAGATCTCCATCCGTGTTCATTCTGCGAGTTCGTTCAGCCGAGGGTCCCATCTACAACAGGACCTGTGGATAGTTATGAACTCAAAGGGGGATAGTTACGAACTCAAAGGACGATTGTCTAACTGCACAGATACGACCAAAACATAGGGACATCCCGCACCTTGTGCGCGTGGACACTCTTGACAAGAAAGGCATAATCCTTAGCTAACGTGACGTTCTTCTGCAAGGCCTCAACGTCTTTGATRGCGACGCTGTCTCGGAACTTCTGGCAGATGAAATCGCTAAAATGGTCGCCCTTGGTATGCTTGCGGATCGTCCTCAGGAGATCCCTGTACGTATGCTGTGCCTGAGCCGCCATGGCTCGCTGCAGAGAAACACTACGGCAACATGAGGAAACGCAAGSAAGCTACAACAACAGGGGAATAAGTTAGGCAGATAATTAGGGCTTTGTGAAGTGTGACACAAATGCACAAACGCACAAACGCAGGAGTCTAGAAAAAATCAGACCAGGAGAAACTTTGAAGAGTTAATCAATTCCACAGAGTCATTAAAGAATGCACTACATATACTTTAACTACTCCCTATGTTGCAGAGACTGCCAAAATACCAAATAGTTCGATTAGGCTTGGTAACAAGAGGACATTTATGTAACTCGAAGTACATTCACATATTAAAGTGGCATCAACTGGAATGCCAGTAACAGACTGAACTATCTGCAGTCATTTGAGCCTTTCGGCTACAAAACCAATCCTGCAACAATTCATAGGTCCAGCAGCAAATTTTTCATTATCCAAATCTCTGGTCAAGACAAGAGCAGACTTATCTACATATGAATTTCATCAGAACAGGTGGGTACACGATAAATTCATGCTTCTCCAACATAAGGAAGCCAGCTACCAGTTTCGTGTTGATCGACTCACGCCCACAACATGTTGCGGAGCAAAATCTCCTTCGAATAAACCACAGTCCAAGGCAATGCTACCAAACCAGAGCGACTTCGTACCGTGAAAAATGTCAGCGAAACCCTACTAAGTCTGCGCTCTCCCAGCACAACCCTAATCTTCTCGAGCATACGGAGCAGACGGGAAAGGACAAGGAATTCGGCACGGAAAACGAAGCAATCACTAGCAATCTTCAGCAACAAACTAAGCAAATCACGATCACGAACAGGTCGCGAACTCACCTCCTCGGCCCGGCGACTGCAATCCAACGTGCAACGCAAAACTGGCAGGCACTCCAACGAAGCCCCAACCAAGTGAAATTCGTAGTTCGTATAGGGCAATGCCCAACGAGGAGAGGCATTGCCCAGCGGGTGGGCAACTAACATAATTTTTTTGGATGACAGAACATTTTTGGATGAAAAATCCGTAATGCCCAATTATGCGGGTAAATTTGCATAATCAGGCATTACGTATAGGGCCATACCCAAGGAGGAGGGCATTTTGCAATACAAAGGGCCACAGACCTCAACGAGGAGGCACTTTATATCGCAAAACGCCCGACGAGGAACATTGCTCAATGTAAATCACGAGTAGGAAAATCGAAGTTGGATGAAAGACTCGGGATAAATTTAAAAAATTGGATGAAAAATCCGTAATGCTTGATTATGTAGGTTTGCTTGCATAATCGGGCATTATGGCTACAGAACCCTCCCAGGAAATGAATGGGCAATTTCTTGGGAGTGGTTTACGAATAGGGCAATGTTCAAGGAAGAGGGCATTTTACAATATAAAAGGCCAATGAAGAGGGCGGAGCCCGACGAGGAGGTGCTTTATATCGCAAAATGCCTGACGACAGGGGACATTGCCCGACGTAAATCACAATCAAGAAAATCGAAGTTGGATGAAACACTTGGGATGAAAAAACAAAGTTGGATGAAGAATCCGTAATGCTCAATTAGGAGGGTTTGCTGGTTTAGCATAATCGGGCATTATGGCTAATTGCAATGCAAAACTCTCCTAGGAAATGTACAGGCAATTTCCTGGAAGTGGTTTACAGCAAAGAAAACAAAGTCTAGGAGTACCTCAACGCATGAGGAATTGAAGATGCTCATACAACAAACAATACATGCAAATCCTAGCGCATCTCGAATTCTACTGCCGAACCCCCTCAATCATTCAAGCAGATCCATGTGCTCCAAATCAATGGCTCTTGATTTTTCTTTCCATGGCTTTGATCTACGGCTGTTCCAGATCTCCATATTTATCAATAAAAATTGTGAGTGTAGAGCAGGGTTAGCACCTTTTAGTCAAATATTTTTTCCTAAAAAGTAAGATTCAATAGATGCTGAAAATAGAAGTTTGAGTATTCCATTGCATACCATACAAAATTGGCTTCTTGAAAAAGTAATAATTTTCCTAAAATTTTATCATGGTTATTTTTAGAATTATTTTTTGCCCATTTTGCCCTACACCTAAGTAGTGTTCCTATTGACAAGTTGCTCTACATTCAAAATTTTTAAGATTAGTGCGTCTCCAAGTTGCTTATGTGCTGTGATAGAATGTCAATTTCAAAGAAAACCGCAAATGTTTTTCCAAAGGGGTCCATGTGGCATTTTTCCATTTGTTGTAATTTTTCTAAAAACTAAAATGGGTACACATGTCATTCTCTCACTTGTTGAGATTGGTACTTGTAATTGACCCTTTTTCCACCCCACATTTGTATTTGTGTGACATTAGTGTGGTTGACAAACAGCATGGGATATTTCTAATATGTTTGTTGTATCGGTATTTTGTATTCTTACTTTTGTATTTAATTTCATTTCTAGATCTCATGTCTGTAGTTTGTTTTAATAATTTGTATCCGTCTTCCGTATGTATATTCTATATTTGGCTTGGACGACTGAGATTGACCCGATCGGATGCCCCACATTAAAATTTGCCCACCCACGTCAACGGTACTAGTGGGTGGTTTAATTTTTTTCCAAAATGATCAAACAACCCACATTTTTTGGCAATGAAAGGAGGTAGGTTTTTATAAAAAAAATGTATGAAACTTGTCTATTGAGTGGATGGTGGTGTAATATATCCTTTCCAAACTAATGCAATGGATAGTGATCAATTTTATTTTAAATGTCATATAGTTTACATACTTTCTTATTTCTATAGAGAAAAATAATTTGAAAGGAAAAACAAGCTTTTATAGAGTATATGAATACTTGGTTTGTTGTATTCCTTCTCCACTTCTTGAAAGCACCATTAGAAATGGAATTTCAACAAATTTTAAAATTTAGAGATGAATCAAGCATTAGATTGGAAGGGACATATTTTCATGATTAGTTGGACTCATTTGGATTAGAAATCAATTTCTCCACTGGATAATCAAGTTAAATTAAGGTAAATAATTGGCCTTTCTAAAGGTAAATGGAAGGTTCTTAGACTATTTAAGAATCTTAAAATTAAATCTAGGTTATTATAGAGCTATGATGCAACTATGATGGGTCTACATAGTGATAATTTGATGGTCAATAAAATATTCTAGATAAGGGTGGCAAATAGTCTAAGAACCTTCCATGCCCAATTTGGAAGACACAATGATGTTTTAAGCATTATGAATTTTACCTCAACATTATTGCCAAATTTTTTTACCCCTTGAAACATAAGAGCTTACTAGGGTCAGTGTTTTGGAGTGCATTAATTTCTTAATTTCTATTGTCAATATAGAAGACAAAATGGATTTTGGGAAGGCTAGTAAAACCACAATTTTTAACACAATTTTTTGAAAATTTACTTAAGATAGAAAATCACACTAGCTTTGTAGGAATAATTTCACTTCAATCAATGCCGTGAGGCAAAAGGTATACGACAATAAGCTCAAAATTGGAGAGAATAGGCAACCAAAAATCCACAAAAATTTGAAATTATTGTTCTTTTTTAAATTCTCATGTCTTGTATTTTTATCTACATGGCAAGATTTGATTCCATTTGGATTAGTGATGTAAAAGTTATGGAGCTTCTTGCTTTGTGGCTAAACATAACAACCTAAGAAAATAACATATTGCATTCATTTATAAGCTCAATGTTCACAATTAAAAAAAAATAGTTCCAAAAGATTCAATATGCTTTCTAGAACAATCTCATCATTGGGATTCTTGTGTTTCACTTCTATCTTAGAGCAATCAACTACGTTGTCAATTTATCTTCCTTCTGCTAACAACTTACCAATTTTTTGAAGGATGTCAAATGCATATTTCTTTTATAATTTTGTTTTCTAGAATAATCTCATCATTGGGATTCTTGTGTTTCACTTCCATCTTAGAGCAATCAACAACGTTGTCAATTTATCTTCCTTCTGCTAACAACTTACCAATTTTTTGRAGAATGTCAAATACATATTTTCTTTATAATTTTTTTTACCATGACCTTAATTCACCTCAACTTGCCAACAAAATAAACATTATAAATCAAAATACTTAGTGCAAAAATATTAAGGTAAGAAGACTTAAAGAGAACTAAAGTAGAACCATCCATTTCCCATAGCCAACTGTAGATTGACTTATTTCCAACCAAGGTTAGAATGTTTTTTTTTCTTCTTTTCAAGGTTGGGACTAAAAAGTTCATGATACACGTCCCAAAGTAGTGCAAAATAAAATAGGAAGCAAGTAGATTGACTTATTTCCAACCAAGGTCAGAATGGTTTTTTTTTCTTCTTTTCAAGGTTGGGACTAAAAAGTTCATGATACATGTCCCAAAGTAGTGCAAAATAAAATAGGAAGCAAGTAGATTGACTTATTTCCAACCAAGGTTAGAATGGTTTTTTTTCTTCTTTTCAAGGTTGGGACTAAAAAGTTCATGATACATGTCCCAAAGTAGTGCAAAATAAAATAGGAAGCAAGTGAGTGGGAAAGTAGTTTTTTTAATGATCAGAATTGGAAGAGTCTAGAGATTGGCTATGAGTCTTGAGCACTTTTTGCCTTTCAAAATTCATAGTAATTTCAATTCATGTGATAAAATTACCAAAATTTTTGCAATCCCCATCATTGTTATCAACACACCTGTAAAAATCATTGCATTGCTTTGGAAGACTCTAGAGATTGGCTATGGGTCTAGAGCACTTTTCGCCTTTCAAAATTCATAGTAATTTCATTTCATGTGATAAAATTACCATGGTTCTTGCAATCCCCATCATTGTTATCAACACACCTCTAAAAATCATTGCATTGCTTCAAATCCATCCAAATTCCTTAATTGCTTGATAATAGGTGGATCTACCTTAATGTTGTTAAGGAATAGTAATCAAAATCCTATTTTTTTCACTTCTAACAAAAATATTTTGCAATCTTCCAAGTAAAAGATTCTGAACTTGCAAGATCTCCCAATTTGATGGTGACAACAATTTGTAAAGTTTTTGGCTCTTTGCAATAGAAATAATATTGTTTGATGAAAAACACTTGGTAGTTGAGGGGATTGAATGCACTTCCAAAATTCAATTTTTTTTCATATGGTGTAAACAAGAAGCGTGCTCAATCTGCACTATGCAGTATCTGAAATCTTAATTCAATTGCCAACAGCACAGAACAAGAACTACTCTATGCAGCTCTCTGGGATTGCAACAGATAATTKAAGACAATTTTATATGATCAATATCCAGATGCTCACACGGTAGACCTGGAAAAGCACAAGTGGCAAGTTCAACGTACTGAAGAGTAGGAACCATAGCAGCAATTTGAATAGTTCACAGCACACGTACTATCATGCTGTCCGAAGCTTCTACCGTTGACACAGCACCATACTGCATAGCATTCGTCATATGAACCGAGTGCAACCCTGGAGCACTTCATTCAAAGTACAACGAACATTTTGAATGTGTACATACAGATCTGGAGAGTGACCGTCTTGAAAACAAAGCATTGGCACATGCCTTGGCGTTCTATTTGTCGTCATCTCTGCATTCGATCTTCTCTTGCTTCGACCTCCATGATAAGATCACCGAGTAAACCCAGCTACGGTGAGTATCCACATGGGAACCTCGACATCATAACCAATCAAGCCCCTAAATAACATACGGTGCAGCCACCAGCTTGCAACTACACTCAAACACTCTCGAATGAGGCTGCCTTGGGAATCAGATGTTGTTGAATTGAGGTTGTCCAATCAGATGTCGGCACAACATGGCAGATTCTGCGAATGTACGAGGAATGTGCAATCACGACGTAACAGGGTTGAGCACATCCTATCAGGGACATTCTTCAGAGGTGGCATTCAAAAGCCCCACTTTTCACTTCGACTCCTCTTCGAACAACTTCGGCATAGATAGGCCAACTCTGTTCGCAGTGTCTTTCAAACGAGCCGCCTGCTCAACCTCCCTATCCACACCGATGTTGTAAGAGATCAGAAGATCCTGCACACAAAAATGTACACAGACACCACGGTCAAGGCATATCCAACTAAAACAAGCTCCAAACCCTAAACAGAACTCCTCAGATCCGACAAATCGAAAGATCAAGAAACACAGTATACCTCTCCTGGGCGAAAAGCCACAACCAATCAGGAACCGAAAAAAAACAATCGGTCCTACTGAGGAAAAGAGGCGTTCAATATAGCATCGCGTTCTACACCCCTTGTGAGGAGAAAGCTCAGTAGGGGCTCTAGCAAATGCACGTTCAAAAATATGCTACAATCAAGACCCGCTATTGTGGCGTCATTTAACTCTGCATCTCATGCAAAGAGAAGAGAGGTGATAAAAACGACACATCCCGGAGGAGATCTCCATCCGTGTTCATTCTGCGAGTTCGTTCAGCCGACGGTCCCATCTACAACAGGACCTGCGGATAGTTATGAACTCAAAGGGGGATAGATACGAACTCAAAGGACGATTGACTAATTGCACAGATACGACCAAAACATAGGGACATCCCGCACCTTGTGCGCGTGGACACTCTTGACAAGAAAGGCATAATCCTTAGCTAACGTGACGTTCTTCTGCAAGGCCTCAACGTCTTTGATGGCGACGCTGTCTCGGAACTTCTGGCAGATGAAATCGCTAAAATGGTCGCCCTTGGTATGCTTGCGGACCGTCCTCAGGAGATCCCTGTACGTATGCTGTGCCTGAGCCGCCATGGCTCGCTGCAGAGAAACACTACGGAAACATGAGGAAACGCAAGGTAGCTACGGGAATTTGAGGACGAGATAATTAGAGCTTTATGGAGTGACACTCGAGCTTCAAACCCTAAATTCGAACCCTAATTGCACGAGGGGAAGTCGAAGGAAAGTCGTGGATGAGAGCCACAGGGGAACATGGGGAACATGGGAAGGAAGGCAGTCAAGGCACGGTAACAGGCAACCAGCAGTCCAGCACCTAATTCTGCAAAATCATCCCATGTACATTCTTTGCCTAAAATGCACAAAAGCCATACATGAGAGCCTAAAGGTAAGTTTTACGTACATCTATCTTCAATACTTTGAAAATTCATAGTTTATTGATAAGTAGTTCAAAAAATGCATTTTAGAAGAATCTTAAATCCCCTTTCAACTACCAACAAGATTCAACAAAAAAGTTTCCAATTCAATAATAAGAACTGTGTTTGCACCTTTATGCGGATGGATTTAAGTCTTGTTTCCTTGGAATGATCTAAAAGCCATTCATTTGGGTTGATATGCACAGATACATGTACAATACTATACATATTTTTGAGTCAAAATTTTTTAATCAAGGGTTATTTCTTAGGACCAATTATCTGTTCATTAGAACTCTTCTACACTAAATAGGGGTATTAAGGGGACCCATACTAATTAATTGACATTCCACATTATATAATTATCTACCTTCGCTGTACATCAACAATGGCTGAAGAGTTCGGGGGTTGTACGTTATATTTCAAACATCTACAATTTCCCTCATTAAGTCCCCTTAATTGTTTGGTCCCTTTAATACCCCTATTCACTGGAGTCCAAGTTCAAGGCCAAATCCCAACTTTCTTAGGTTGTAAAAAGTGAATAAAAAATATCAAATGCGAGACTTGGGATTAGACCACAATGTCAAATTAGACCAAGTGTGGATCTTAAAGCTTAGTGTGTAGCCCATGTTTCTATTAGTGTTTTTTTTTGGCAATTTGTCATCAATTTGCACCAAAGTAATGGGCCCCATTCCAAGCCTCTGGAACATAAACAGTAAAATCTTGGATGAAATTGTCAAATTAAGGATGGAAACATAATTATAAATATGTGATATGTGTTACTGTGATATTTTCTATCCAATATGTGGATGAATGTTGAAATAAGGAGCACCATTACAACATTTAACACTGCCACCACTACAAGGGAACGCAGTCATTTTCTGTCAATTCGGACATTTTTTTTGTCAATTCGGACAATTTTCTGTCAATTCAAACATTGTATGTCAATTTGG
Organism: Pleurozium schreberi; assembly: GCA_006891605.1. Taxonomy (NCBI): domain Eukaryota; kingdom Viridiplantae; phylum Streptophyta; class Bryopsida; order Hypnales; family Hylocomiaceae; genus Pleurozium; species Pleurozium schreberi. The sequence continues at coordinate 342,632 of VACF01001743.1, read as the reverse complement.
ACGTGTCAATTCAGACATTGTTTTCTTGTAGTGCGCACTTTGGCACTTCATAAAAAAAAGTTTAATAGTTTCCACTAGAAGGACTTGGAGTTTGTGAAGGTTAAAGTCCTAATTTGTCTCATGTATAATATTTTAGAGCAATTGAGTGCCTTATACATGAATTGAAAAGTCAAAAAAACATTTTGAAGGCACTTCAAGAATCAAATCTACATTGGACACATTTGGAGAATATTTCAATCAATTGGATGCTTTAAATGGTGTTTTTCTCCTCATTTTATATTCAAAAAAAATTTGGACTTGAAAGCCACATCGGATTCCCATTTTTGCTAAATCCAATTTTGTCTCCAAGTCCTAATTTATTGCCACCAAAACTCCTTGAAAGTGGCATTCACAAGTGATGTCAAGCTTCAAAGTTGATAAGTGAGTATACATTGTCAAGCCTAGAGTCCTAATTTTTAGCTCTTTACCATCAAGATTTTGAAAATTCAATGGAACTTGGAATTTAGGACAAAGTATAAAGTGACCTTATTAACAAATGATTGAGAATTATAATCCTTTAATATAAAACAATTATTTGGAGATTTTTTKTAATTTTTGTRAATTTTTAAAGTGAAGAATTGAAAAAAATTAGGGTATTYCATAAGTGCACCTTTYAAGCTCCTTTTAGAATGTCCGAATACCATTATGATTGAAATTCAATAAAGACTTTCGCTTTACGACTATGTTGTGCCATGTTTAAAGTTGGAGATATTTCACAAGGGCTATTTAAAGAAACACTTTCAACATGCATGTACTTGACAAAATTGGAGGATAGACATAGTTGAATGTGRCACATCTACTTAAATCCCTAAAATTCCTCACAACCACATTGTGGTTTCTAAGGTTTTCATTGATAGTGTGATTTAACATTGACTTGTTCAAGCACAACATTGTGCTTTTTGATTTGAATTTTTTTACATAAATTGAAAATTATAATTTGCACACTCATCCAAGTTGGAGTTCGATTATTATGAATTTATGAGTGATTTGGCTTCAAAAATTCAATTTTTGGAGTGATTGATGCACTTCTGAGTAATTACCACTTAGCATTTTTATTGGAGGGCATTAAGGTCACTTGAGGACATTCTTCCTTGAAGCAATAGCACTAACCACATGCATTCCTTGTTTACTTCTCCAAAGGTCCATTGTAAATGCCTGCATAGTTTAACCCTTGAAGGACGAACCAATGGCCGTGGAAATCATGCATTTTTTACATCATCTACTTCGAAAAGACAAACAAATTCATTGGAAGTCAAAGTACTAGTAAAGCTCTTCCCTTTCCACTCCTAATACCGAGGATGAAAAGTTGTAATTCTCTCCTACACAGTTTGATTCTTTGTCATCGAGAGGGCACAAAATGTCCGCAGTGGCATTCAAGGATTAAAGACCTCCTCCTACACAATAAACGTGATTGTCAATGGAGTTGTCACATTGAGACAATGTGGTATTGCATGAGAAAATGAAATTAGAGAAATATTTCAAGTTGTAACTAGGGAAGAATCCATGTCAATGTCCTTATCTGCACACATTAGGCTCCAAAATTGCTTAAATGATTTCTTACTAGTGCCTCAACCTTTGAAGAGAAAAAAAGCATTCCAGTATTATAGATGCTACACATGTACACCCGGACAATAAGTTCAAAATAGCTAAGCAATTCAAACAACTTACATCAAATTGAATCTAAAGATGACCTTTGCAAAGATAGTACTAACACTGGATGAGAAAAACAAAGCTATTAGAAATCATGCAAAAACTCGAACTTGAACAAAAACTTGAGCCAACACAATTCATGCAATAACTTGCATATAAAATTTTGTAAAACCCAAACTAAAGAAGTGACATCAAATGATTGGAAATGTCCATCTCATCAATGGGTGATGAACACATGCTATACGAGGCCCTACTCATGACACGTGATTGTATGTGCCACTATTGGCTAGTAAGGGAGTATGCTCAACACGCAACAACTTCAAAGTGATTGTATGTGCCACTATTTGGCTAGTAAGGGAGTATGCTCTAGAAGCAACAACTTCAGAGCTGGTCCACTTCTCACATAGGTTTCAATAGATAAAAATATTTTTAGATGATTTTTCCCAGAAAGATAAAGGCCCGTGGAACTTACCACATGTGGTATAACATTTTTCCAAGCATTTTTGAATTACAAATGAGTTTTTAAAGATTTGGGGCAAACACCATTATTTGTGACCATTGGTCTTCCAAAACATGTCCACTTGCAACTTGTAAAGAGATGGGACAAAATGAAAGACAATGATTGGCTCTAGCGATAATGAAGAATTGTTTCTCCATTCACTCAATGGTGATTATGGTCCATTTAAGGATCCCTCATATCCATTCCACAGCTACTTATAGGAGCGATTTCAAGGAGACGGTCGCAATCACAGCATACTCCCTTAGGTACTAAATACATATACCAGTTGCAACTGAACATGGACACGTGGGCTACATACAAAGTGGCACAAACACGGTCACCTCCGAAATGCGCCACAAAAAGGGGTCTCTCACCTATTTCCAGAAATTCGAGTCACCTTAGATCGGCATTAACACTCCGAGAATCTACACAACGACCCTCAAAGGTCGATACCACACACAGACTGCAAACAGACAACGAACGACACATCGAACTCAAGGAAGGGAAAACCGGCAACTGCGGTGGGGAAAATGCACCCGAAGAAACCAGAGACGGAGTGAACTGCAATTCGCAAAAAATAGGTACTACACTAAACGGACAACTCGCGTCGCCCGCATTCTATTGGGTGACAACCATACTGAGAGACCCATTCCGAGAAGGAGGCGTCAGTCTGTCCCATGAATATCACTATAACGCTGCCTCTAAAGGCAAGGTTACCAAACGTTTACATCTACAAAAAAAAACAGTAAATGTCCATAATAAGCTGCACATGGAAGTAAATAGTATACTGGCAGTGACCTCAACACCGCTGCTGTCTTTTAAGTACAACCCCTGCGGGAAGAAACGGCTGGCTCCTCCACTAAACAAAATTCACGCCAACAACAATTGAACAAGTGGGAACTCCACAGCACAAGACCGAACAGCAACACACATCACACTCCAACACTCCAGCTTGAGACGAAACGGGACCRCAAACCCCGAAACCATCAGAAACCCTAACCCATCCCGCGCGAGCTCACACCTCGAAAATTGAAATCCAACCATCTGCGTGGCAGCTTGCTGCTGCTGCTGCCGCCCCTGCCCACCCGGAATCTCTCGCCCCGACTCCAACATCGAATGCATCCCATCCTACCCAGAACCCAAAACACAGCTGCATGCTACGACCCAACAACATGCTTTGTCCCCAATTCCAAACCCCCACAGCCGGAAACCACGTCTCCTTCACGGAAATCGAAGATCACACGCATCCCTTCCAAATGCAACCCCCCAACCCACCACCCCAGAGAAACAGAGCTGCAGGGGGGAGGTCCAGACGGCACCCTAGTGACGACCCCACGGCGGCATTGCTCAATCCCCAGAGTGAGAGAATGCAAAGCAACCAAAGAGCACTACAAACGAGCCCCGAGAGTCGTTTACCTTATCTGCACTTGCGGTCACGCTGCCTCCCTTGCCTGCAGGGAGGGCTTGATTGAATCTCGTCCTCTGCTGTCAACCGATCTTGAGAGGGAAGCCCCTCGCCATGACAAAAGGAAAGGTTACGCGAGGCCGATGCGATTTGGGGTCAAATTGTTGGGGGAGTGGGAGTCTCTCGAAGTGGGGGCGACATTGAATTGGCGAGCGCTGGCGATGCTGAAGGATGATGATGGTGCGCTCCTCCTCGTCGCCGCTTGCGGCCACAGGTACGTACCTCGGACTGAGGGAGTGCAAGCGCCTGCTGCGGGTCGGGAACCGGGGCTTTCGTGCGCGGGGAGAGGAGAGGAACGGGGTTCCCGTCTGTGGGGACGTGGTTCCCCGGAGGCGCGGGGGCATCTTTGCAGCCCCACAAGGCGAACCCTCACTCTCACTTCCCCTCGTTCTAGGGTGCGGCACGTGGCAGGGGGAGKCGCTCACTGACGGAACTTACTAGTAACTTGAACAGCCTATAACCACTCATATTTGCAATCTAGTTTTCTTGTGCAATGTGCTGGTTGTTGTCTATATTTTATGGAGAGGGAATTATTTGAAGTGAATGAAATGCAAGTTGATTTACATTAATCTTATATGAATTCGATGCCATATGAATTTGGAAACCCAATGTGTAATACGGATACTAGTTAGGTGTAAGATCCTAGGGTTAGATGTGCAAAATAAACAATTTTCAAATGTTTTTACTCTTTGCTATAAAAATGGTAGCGTGAGTGTTTTTTTTGCAGAAAAAGAGGCCTTGGTCATTGAGGGGTTAACCTTGTAGTCAAAAGTTATGAAATTTTTTGTGCCTTAAAGCTACTCCTTGAGCACATGTCTTGTGAAAATCTTAAAGAAGAAGAAAATGTAAATCCCATTTGTTGAGAGCTGCCCCAAATTGCTATGTTGCCAAAAAAACCAGTAGCTTGATCCTTGAAGGTTAATACAAAATTACAAAGATTGTTTATAGGACTCTCCTAACAAACCTAATAAATACAATGTTGGATGAAGGAGGACTTTCCTAATAAACCTGATAATGAATAATTATAATGTTGGATAAAGTAGTTTGTCGCAAATAAATTAGATTGTGAATATAACATGTAGATTCACAAGCCAATCCATGATTAAATATTGAGAAATTACAACTACTATATACATTGGGTAGTAAGTAAATAAGGTTTTCTTTTTAGCCAAGCTTTGTCTAAAAAATACTCCTCATATTTGAAAATTTTGTAGGGAATGTTGCAATATGTTATTTTCAATGGATGAAATTGCTAAATTGCTTCAAAAATCTTAGGATAGTATTGTTCATTTGGGATCAATGTACACACATAGGGGTGAATAATGAAGTTTCATTTATATTTTACATATTTCATAAATTTTTGTGGATGTAAATATCTTCATCACCATCAAATATATTGCTTTTAATTTAAGGATTAAAATTACAAACAAATATATGAAATTTTACTAGTTAATGAAAGAAGAAAAGATTAAATTCACATATACTATGCTCAATTGAGGTCTAAACTAGTAAGGTAGGAGGTCCTTAAAGTGTTGGGTTCTAAAAGTGTCTTCTAATGTAGAGGTACATTTTTCTTTCTCATTGCACCCACAATGCATAGATAGTTTGTATTTCAAGAAGTGAACACTTTTAGTGATGTCTCCATTTCAACTTCAAAATTCCATAACTAATTCCACCAAGCTTCAAAAAATGAAATGACTTGAATTTGAAACCAATTCCATTTGTCTTTCAAATTTTTTTATTGAAAATATTTTAAGAAGTCTACCATCTCCAAATTAATTTTCAACTCGTAAATGGGCACTTAATGGACCTCCTACCTTAAATACAATTACTATGCTTTAACTTGAGATGGCAAACTAAGGTATTGCCCTTGAGTTAGTTGTTTGTTTGTCTGTTTTGTTTATTATGGTGAGATCTCCTTGACTCTTGCGGTCATGTTCTTGGTATTGTCAAAAAGCTCTTTGTGCAGAGGGGAGCATGGGCTTTGTTTTGTGACCTTGGGACTTACATTGTGAAAGTTATTGAATTTCAAAGTTTCAATTGTTTGAAAAATAAAAAAAATACTTTTACTTTCATTTTGATGCTAGCAACGACACAAGGCACACTAGTCCATATCTTAAATGAGGTTGTTTGTTTTGTTTTGTTTGTTATGGTGAGACCTACAAATCTGTGTGTCTTTCAATCACATTCTTGTTGTCATTGAAAAGCTTTTTGTGAGGATGGATGCATAGACTTTGTTTCATGGCGTTTGGACCTATGGTGTGAAAGTTATTGAATTTCAAAGTTTTTAATTATGAATTTAAAAATTTAAAAATTACTTTTTACTTTTATTTTGACTGTGGCAATGGTACATACTAACTAGTCTTTAACATAATATCCCTACTTTAAGCTAGGCTATTTGTTTGTTTGTTCTAGTGAGATCTTCTTGATTGTACATCCCCAATGGTGCTTGGTTTTGTCAAAAAGCTCTGGGTAAGGAGGAATTGACTTCTTGGTTTCCTAATGTTCTGACCTAAGATGTGGAAATTACTGCATTTTGAAGTTCTTATGGATTAAAAACTTAGGAACTTACTTTTGCATTTATATTGACTATGGCAATGATACAGGGCACACTATTAATCTCTAAGTTCACACCTTTCTTATTATATAAACCCCTAAGGAATAGATGTATTTTGAACCCTCAATTATCACACTTTCAACGATTTCAAGCTATTTTTGTGCAAATGTTATAGTAATAATTTTTGGACAAATGTAAGAAGTTATTACAAGATAATTAGAATAGCATGATCATTGATTAAATAGTTGAATTAAATTAATTAATATAAAATACTAGTGAATAATACACTATTTTATGTTATATTAATGATATTTATTGTAAATTATTAAATTATTATACAATTACATCACTAAATCATTTTAAAGCTTACTAAATAATTTGCATACATTCTCATAATTGAAATTGTTAAATATTTTTTAATCTAAATCTTAAATCTGTGATATTAAAAGCCTCTACTACTTCATTTTTTTGTTAGCACCTTGTTGCACATTTAAATTAGTATTCTTGATCTCTTTATAATTACATGTATTTTGGTTACTAAGGTCTTAATTATAAGGAGTTAATGGTGTATTTTGAAAATATGTTGTTGTATGTAATACAATCATATGCAATTGGATAGGGGTTATTTTAATTTGTGAATATTTTGAAATTAAGAAAGTTTTATTTTGAAAAATGAAAGAAATGTGCAAATGAATTCAAAATATAATTTTCTATTTATAACTCTCAAGTTTATAAAACATAAGATTGAACATAATGTAGTATACCTGTTGATGAATCCAAATTGTTAACCACAATGTTTTAGTAAGTATTAGTCAATAATTATATTGTTTGATGCTTGAATGACTCTAATATTCATTTTAATGATTTTTTTTATCCTAAAGCATGATTTATAATGACCTTTACAACTTTGGTCTTTTAGCTTGCTTCCAATATTTGATTTTTGGGAGGCTTCTAGAATCTAACTTTAGATATTGTTGTCTTTGCTAAACAAATATATTTTTTAATGTGGTTCTAGTGTGAGTGGTTCAAACTCCTTCTAACTCAAAATCATATCAAAAGTTAAAAAAATGGTTTTCAGTGACATTAGGCAACATTGACTGAGAAAGTTTTAATAAATTCTTAAACACCCAAGGTCTTTTTTAAGCTTTTAGTATTTGTTCTAAATTGAACACAAGCAACATTTTCATAACTTGCATCAATTTTTTTGGATTGTAATTGTACAAATTCAAACTAGACATGTCACAGATAACATAGGAAAAGAAAATACAACAATATCACTTATGGATTGAATGATTATAAAGTTTGATCATACAAGTAGTATAAGTAAAAAAGTGATTTAAAGTCTTTCAATCCACTTTCTACAAGTCAAATCTAAAAAGTTGGTCACTTGGTTTCCTAATGTTCTGACCTAAGATGTGGAAATTACTGCATTTTGAAGTTCTTATGGATTAAAAACTTAGGAACTTACTTTTGCATTTATATTGACTATGGCAATGATACAGGGCACACTATTAATCTCTAAGTTCACACCTTTCTTATTATATAAACCCCTAAGGAATAGATGTATTTTGAACCCTCAATTATCACACTTTCAACGATTTCAAGCTATTTTTGTGCAAATGTTATAGTAATAATTTTTGGACAAATGTAAGAAGTTATTACAAGATAATTAGAATAGCATGATCATTGATTAAATAGTTGAATTAAATTAATTAATATAAAATACTAGTGAATAATACACTATTTTATGTTATATTAATGATATTTATTGTAAATTATTAAATTATTATACAATTACATCACTAAATCATTTTAAAGCTTACTAAATAATTTGCATACATTCTCATAATTGAAATTGTTAAATATTTTTTAATCTAAATCTTAAATCTGTGATATTAAAAGCCTCTACTACTTCATTTTTTTGTTAGCACCTTGTTGCACATTTAAATTAGTATTCTTGATCTCTTTATAATTACATGTATTTTGGTTACTAAGGTCTTAATTATAAGGAGTTAATGGTGTATTTTGAAAATATGTTGTTGTATGTAATACAATCATATGCAATTGGATAGGGGTTATTTTAATTTGTGAATATTTTGAAATTAAGAAAGTTTTATTTTGAAAAATGAAAGAAATGTGCAAATGAATTCAAAATATAATTTTCTATTTATAACTCTCAAGTTTATAAAACATAAGATTGAACATAATGTAGTATACCTGTTGATGAATCCAAATTGTTAACCACAATGTTTTAGTAAGTATTAGTCAATAATTATATTGTTTGATGCTTGAATGACTCTAATATTCATTTTAATGATTTTTTTTATCCTAAAGCATGATTTATAATGACCTTTACAACTTTGGTCTTTTAGCTTGCTTCCAATATTTGATTTTTGGGAGGCTTCTAGAATCTAACTTTAGATATTGTTGTCTTTGCTAAACAAATATATTTTTTAATGTGGTTCTAGTGTGAGTGGTTCAAACTCCTTCTAACTCAAAATCATATCAAAAGTTAAAAAAATGGTTTTCAGTGACATTAGGCAACATTGACTGAGAAAGTTTTAATAAATTCTTAAACACCCAAGGTCTTTTTTAAGCTTTTAGTATTTGTTCTAAATTGAACACAAGCAACATTTTCATAACTTGCATCAATTTTTTTGGATTGTAATTGTACAAATTCAAACTAGACATGTCACAGATAACATAGGAAAAGAAAATACAACAATATCACTTATGGATTGAATGATTATAAAGTTTGATCATACAAGTAGTATAAGTAAAAAAGTGATTTAAAGTCTTTCAATCCACTTTCTACAAGTCAAATCTAAAAAGTTGGTCACCAAAAACTTGTGAGGTTAAAGGGCCAAACATGCATAACTATTATCAATTTACAACTTCTCAAAATGTACTCTACAATTACTCTAAATAAATTTTTTATATGATTTTTCCATGACGATTTTGTGTATTTGAGGCTCATTTCCAAGAGCCCTCAACAGTGGAAAGTCAAGATTGCCATGAACACCCTTGTAAAAAATCTCAAATAGAAAAATATAATCAATCATTTTCAAAAAACTTGAATAGAAACATTAATTCAATCATTTTCAAAAATCAGATTTTTGATGCTAAAACTAGACTTCAAATAGCAACTTGGATAGGGTTTATTTAACTTTAAAGTATTGTCAACACCACAATTTCATAATATTCTTGACCACCACCGGGGGTCCCTTTTACTCCCTCTAAATTTGGCCCCCAAGCAACCAATAAGGACATCTCCAATCTTACAGCCCACTCTCTCAACACGAGCCCAACCAATGAAATTGCTTCTATTTTCACTAAAATCCTCCCCCAAGTATATAGCTGAGGATTATACCTCCACATGAGGGAGGTATAACACCCAGTTAACCCTTATAGGATTGACCTATCACCGCGGGTGAAGGCGGGGTGCAATATGTAGTGCTTGACCGAGGAGAAAAACACTGTTCACACACATGTTTAGCTTTGGATAAATTGTACAAACCAATACCTCATGCTACCCATTCAAAAATTGCGAGAACGACAACGTGGCACAAAACACTTTCATGTGAAAATCTTTGCTATCTTTGTAGAATTAGGGCTACCTAAAAATATGGAAGCAATTAAAAACACTAAATTTGACTTCCCATGATGATTGACACATAAGTGGTCACTTTCAGAAAAGGAACGAATGAAAATTAGTGACTGTCCGCTCACCTGATGAGTTTTTTGTAATCGAAAGGACAATAAACATCCGCGGTGTCGTTTAAGGGTTAAGAATGCCATGTTTGGTGCCTTGGGCATTTAGGGGCTCACATGGTGGATTTGATCCATTAAATTAAGCAACCCAATAACCTACATGAAGATCAGGCTTGGCAGCAGAGAAATAATTTTTGTGGAAAACTGCCACATGGATAACTTGGGAATGGCGTGGACCTCTGAGAATCTGGCGTGACAATTCAATTCCCGCCCCCAAAGTGCCCAATCAAACAGTGATAATAAGTTACTCCAATACATTCATTTTCTGAGGTCCCTCCAACTCCCAAAACTCCAGAAGTTACTAGTAAGTTCCGTCAGTGAGCGACTCCCCCTGCCACGTGCCGCACCCTAGAACGAGGGGAAGTGAGAGTGAGGGTTCGCCTTGTGGGGCTGCAAAGATGCCCCCGCGCCTCCGGGGAACCACGTCCCCACAGACGGGAACCCCGTTCCTCTCCTCTCCCCGCGCACGAAAGCCCCGGTTCCCGACCCGCAGCAGGCGCTTGCACTCCCTCAGTCCGAGGTACGTACCTGTGGCCGCAAGCGGCGACGAGGAGGAGCGCACCATCATCATCCTTCAGCATCGCCAGCGCTCGCCAATTCAATGTCGCCCCCACTTCGAGAGACTCCCACTCCCCCAACAATTTGACCCCAAATCGCATCGGCCTCGCGTAACCTTTCCTTTTGTCATGGCGAGGGGCTTCCCTCTCAAGATCGGTTGACAGCAGAGGACGAGATTCAATCAAGCCCTCCCTGCAGGCAAGGGAGGCAGCGTGACCGCAAGTGCAGATAAGGTAAAGGACTCTCGGGGCTCGTTTGTAGTGCTCTTTGGTTGCTTTGCATTCTCTCACTCTGGGGATTGAGCAATGCCGCCGTGGGGTCGTCACTAGGGTGCCGTCTGGACCTCCCCCCTGCAGCTCTGTTTCTCTGGGTGGGTGGGTTGGGGGGTTGCATTTGGAAGGGATGCGTGTGATCTTCGATTTCCGTGAAGGAGACGTGGTTTCCGGCTGTGGGGGTTTGGAATTGGGGACAAAGCATGTTGTTGGGTCGTAGCATGCAGCTGTGTTTTGGGTTCTGGGTAGGATGGGATGCATTCGATGTTGGAGTCGGGGCGAGAGATTCCGGGTGGGCAGGGGCGGCAGCAGCAGCAGCAAGCTGCCACGCAGATGGTTGGATTTCAATTTTCGAGGTGTGAGCTCGCGCGGGATGGGTTAGGGTTTCTGATGGTTTCGGGGTTTGYGGTCCCGTTTCGTCTCAAGCTGGAGTGTTGGAGTGTGATGTGTGTTGCTGTTCGGTCTTGTGCTGTGGAGTTCCCACTTGTTCAATTGTTGTTGGCAAAGCTTCCCAAATTCTTCCTGCAAAGATTGTAAATCCTACAAAGATTGTAAGTTCCCAAAGCTTCCCAAATTCTTCCTACAAAGATTGTAAAACAAAGATTGTAAGTTCCCAAAGCTTCCCAAATTCTTCCTGCAAAGATTGTAAATCCTACAAAGATTGTAAAGTAAATCAACCTGATTGGGAAGCTTTTAGTGGAATTGAGGGAGTACTTTTGATGATGTTAGTAGTGTGGACATCCATCTTTCATTGGATCCACTTTTCATTGATTTCTCAAATTTCTTGGCATACCATAACTGGCTAGAAAATTTCAGTACATTGAGGACATTAAGATCATGTCCACAAGAGGACCGAGATCTTGAAATTGAATGGTAACTCTTTCAATGATTGTCAAGGTGCACATAAGAGTTGATTAGAATAAGCGACCCATTCTCGACACCCCCATTTCCACAATATAAGTTGCTCTATTTCCAATTAGATATGGTTTACATTATAGCTCATATAGAACAGGATTAGCTCAGGAGCAATAGAAATGTCCAAGAAGTGTATATTGAAAGCGTAGAATGATCACAATATGTACATTGAAAACCACAATTATCACTTAGTTTCATCGATTTTGTTACAAGCTTATAGTCAAATATAGAATAACCTATATAACATGAATAAGCTTCATAGAATCTTCATGAAGAAAATTTGTAGTAATTTTGTATTTGACAAAAAAAGAATGTAAGAGAATTTCAAAACTCTTTGAATTCAATTTCATTGCACTAGGAAATTTTTTCCTTCAACACACCCATTCGGCAGATAGGCTTAATTCCTTAAGCGGTTGCAAATCAGGGTCGCCATCCCATATCACAATTTTTATACATACATTTTTCCTTCATCTACATGAGAGTCAACTTTTGGCTACCGTGTTGCAATTACAAGTGTCATGTATATACATTAGATTATCTTAGTTAATTGTTTCAGTCCTACCAGTAGACCAATATTGTATTATTTATGTGTGACAATAATATACCAAAGTGGAAGCATTTGTAATATTTTTAATTAAGTGTAGAATTAATAAACTATAAGTGTCTGGTACTAATTTTTCATTAGATGCTTTTTGGACCATTTAGAAGACTGCGAGTTCCCGGGCTGTACATTTAGAAATACATTGGGAACTCTAGGAACTCTGCCACGTAGGTAGTCTGACGTAGCATAGAGACTACCACGTCAAATAATACTAATTAATTTTTTTATTAATTATTTAAAAAATAAAATTTTAAATCAGTTTTCAGTTTCTTTATACTTTCTAAGATTTTTGATTTTTTTAAATTAATTATTAATTATTTAAAAAATAATCATTTAAATCAATTTTCAATTTCTTTATACTACTGCTTTCGTCGACGTGACTCGCGTCAGTCGTTTGAAAAAGCTGCGCACCACAGCCGACGAGGCTGTCATTCCCGCAGCGGAGTACGCTGCCAGGTTGCGTGCTCAACATGCGAAGCTGAACCCTGGAACTTCATGGGCCGAACTTCCTTGGCAGAAGACGAAGAACAAGAACAAGCGGAGGCGAGAGGGTGGGGACGATTTGGGGATAGGGTTTGGTCTCGAAAACGACGATGATGAAGAGGAGGAGTACGATGAAGATGTTTCCCATCGGGGGATTCTGCTTGAGCAATCCGAATTAGTGGTGAAGAATAAGGGTCGCCTTCCACAAGGTGTGGTGGAAGTGACGCGCATGAAGGACGCCAATGTTGTCGAGCCCTCGGATGCCGTGGTGCAGTCGGTTGAGTTTCATAGGAATGGACAGTTGTTGATGACCGCTGGATTCGACAAGAAGTTGAGATTTTTCCAGGTTTTTATCTTCACGTTTCGCTTTCTGGTCATTGTCCGGTGCAAATCCTGCAACACCTGCGATTTTTAGGTCCAGTATTCTGCCGTTTGAAATTCCTGTTAGAGAAGCGGTGTTGTTGCAATGGTTTTTTGAATGTGAGGGTGAGAATTGTCTATTCATGGCTTTCGGATTGTGATGCACTGATTATTCGGGATTACGAGCGACTCTGTGTAGGTGACTTTTGGGCGGACATCAGGGTTTAGGGTTTGGTGGAATGGCTAATTGCTGAACTGCCTTAATTAATTTTAATGCTCTAATTTGACGTGAAACTTGCAGATTGATGGTAAGAGGAATCCTAAGGTACAAGGCATATTCTTGCAAGATTTTCCGATTCATAATGCCGCCTTTGTACCTGACGGATCTGGAGTAGTAGCAGCAGGAAGACGGAACTTTTTCTTTGTGTACGACCTCCAAGCTGGCAAGGTGGAGAGGGTGAATTGCATGGTTGGTCGTGAAGAAAAGAGCTTAGAGCATTTCGAGGTGTCTCCTGATGGCAAGGTTCTTGCCTTCACTGGTAATGAAGGCTACATCATCTTGGCGTCTCTGCGTTCAAAGCAATGCATTGGCACTTTGAAGWTGAATGGTAAGTTGAAATTCGTTTTGCTCTGCCCTTRTGACATATAYTAATCCTGYTRTTGATTTGTATTCCCAGTGTTASTGTTTTCGTGTKAGCAATCTCGGTGTGATAAGWCCTTYTAGGAGCCACRTYCAAGAATTCAGCTTACRAAAAACTGTTGATGACAGGAAGTGTCAGRAACCTCTCATTTGCAGCTGATGGGAAAGAGCTGCTCAGCATTGGAAGTGACGGTGAAGTCTACACCTGGGATTTAAGGTCTCGAAGGTGTATTCACAGAGGGCCAGATGAAGGGTGTGTGAAAAGCACAGCATTGCAGGTGTCGCCGGACAGCAAGCTCTTTGCAACGGGATCAAGTATGGGTGTGGTCAACTTATACAACCGAGAGAGTTTTCTTGGCGGCGTAAGGAAACCAGTGAAGGCGTTCATGAATCTGAGGACTGCTATTGATAATTTGAGRTTTAACTCTGACTCGCAGATCTTGGCCATCAGTTCCCGAATGCAAAAAGATGCGCTTCGTTTGATTCATGTCCCCTCCAACACAGTGTTTGCAAATTGGCCCACTCCCAAGACCCCGCTTCAGTATGTTCATTCGATGGCTTTTAGTCCAGGTGGAGGTTACTTTGCAGCTGGAAATGGTGCTGGTAAAGTACTCCTATACAGGCTTCATCATTATGATCATGCTTGAGTCACCTTGCGCAGGCTGCTGATGCAAAWTGAARCAGTCCAWGGAGAGCAGTTGCAGAACTTTTTGAAGAMSSCAATTTGTAGGAACCARGGATTTGCTCAGTATCATGYCAAGGCTCAACTTGTTTATGTTATTAGTGCCTCCTGTGATTGTTGTGGCTTGAAATCCAGGTTGAAGAGATGCCCCCCCTCCCTGCTCTGTCGGTCTCAAAGATGGACAGGATTGAAATTTTAGCACATCTTAGAAGGGTCTTGGGAGYTRAATTTTTAAGAGTCCTGGAGGATYAGGTTTTCTATGCAATACTCTCCAGGGGTCATAGGTAGGGTGTTTTGCAAAGGGAATTGTAAATTATTTTTAATGAGTTCAGTTACAGAAGAATCATGGACACTCTTTTTCGTTTCAAAAGTATTCTTTGTGTCCTGGTATGGCTAACCGGCATCTGTTCTAATAATTTTAGTCATGCATTTCTGTGGAATTTCTTGAATCTGTAGTTGTGGTTTTGCTTCATGTCGAGTGTAAGAGGTTGTATTTTTTGATGACCCTAATCTTTTTTTGAGGTTAAATTAGGTTGGGAGGAATTGAACACTCCATGATTGTTCAAAATGAGTTTCTCATGCATCTAGCCGACTTGAATTTTTAGTATGATTTGCGTTATCATATGTATCATCATGCCATGTGTAAATTGGTTAAAAGTGTTTTCCAAACTTACCATTCATTAACCCTTAAAGGACCATGGGCGTTCATCTATATGACCCGTATTTATATGACCCGTATTTATATGACCCGTATTTAGCCTTATATTTTTTCACTTGTGGATTAATATGTGAATTGTTTTACATTTTTATTTACGTGCTATCATGATCATTAAATTATTTTGTATTGTTTTATTTGGTCACTGTTTTTTTGATCAAATACTACCAAATTCATAATATATTAAATGGTTGTAGAGGGCTTCTTGGTCCTTTAAGGGTTAAAAAAAAATATTATGAAATCCATACAAGACTGCCATTGTACGGACCAAAAAAATTGCCCCTATCCAACAGTGGTGCAGGAGCATTGACTTCTGAATATCTCTCTTCGCATGATGCAGAAATTARGTTTTGAATTATTCCCGTAATAATAAATTATGCAGTACAAAAATAATTATGTTTGGTATAACCACACTAATTGATTTGGAAATGCCTTTAGTTGTTACTTTTGATGAAGATTTTTACCAAAAGGAGAAATATTTTTACTATTCAAAGGGGGATCTTTATAAACATAGTTGATAAAAATATTCATCACGAGTAAAAAGTTATAGYATTTATAAATCAATTAGTGTGGTTTTACAGCTAAATATCATTATYAGTGTTTGTTTTGTTTGATATGTTGAGATCTAACAAATTGTGAGGCATCYRGSGGTGCTCTCGCTACCGCTCARTTGCTCTTTGCAAGTAGATGCACAAACTTTGTTTCGTGCCATTGGACCTTGGGTGTGAAGGTTCTTGARTTTCAAAAAAATTATGCATTTGAAAATTGAATTAAATTATCATTTATTCTAGTAAATTTTCTTCAAACTTCTTTAGTAATTTTAATGGGAATACTATTTAGAATTTTTTGGTAAGAATTTCATGAATTTGAAAATTTTATTGAATGAAATATCTTGACTAAAACATGACTCCACATATTTATGATTTTCGCAATTTACTCCAAAGATCTCTAAAAAGTTGTAGAAAAATTGAAAAGTGTATACAATATTTATATATGAATTATTATGATTTCTTTTTGGAGATCATTGGAATAAATTACAAAAATCATAAGTATTTGGATTCATATTTTCATCAATAATATTCCACTCGAAAAAAATTCAAATTCATGGAATTCTTACCATTCCACTTATTAAAGAATCTTGAAAAAAAATTCATCTAATGGAGGCAAACCCAATTCTGGTCAAATTAGCAATTATGCATATTTGAAGCACAATTTTTTTGAATGTGGAATTTTYCCYATGTACAACAATAGAGTTTGGAAGGATTGCATATTTTTCCAAAATCTTATTATATAAAACAAAATTACAATGAATTTTTAAGTGAAAGATTTTCTTTGACCTATAATGGTGATGTAGACCTTTCTATTTTTGACCATAGGCTAAYTGCCAAATCGACCAAGGGTTGATTGCAATATTGAGAGCCATGCMATCAATCATAATGAGCCACAATTATTTTGGGGACTGCMCCATAACTTCATGGAAAGACRAYARTMTATAGATTGGAAATGGGGGGTGATWARAAATGGGTTGCCTCCCTTATTGAAATGTTTTTCACCWATYGAWTTTTTTTCAAATTATCTTTAAAATTAGAAAAATTAGAAAAATYGTTTTATACCACYRCARAAGAAATGGATGTTTTAAGTGAGTTCTTGAGTATAGTCCTAGATATAAKATTATAAGTAATGACCTTTAAGRAGAATTTCAATAAAAATTTACTAGAAMTACATGCATTCCTAGTAAAATTTTACCGAAAATCTCCTAAAAGATCATTAATAATATGTCTAGGACTTTATTTAAAAACTCACTTAAAACACTCCTTTCTCTTGTAGTGTGCACGTATCTTACTTGTACCTTGAAATGTCAAATTTGTTGAAAAAAAATCTAATTTCTCAATTTTCTTTTGACAATTTTTAACCCCTAAAGAACCAAATGTAGAAATTTTGGGCAGCTCATTACAAATGGAGTTTTTATATTCTTTCTTTAAAATTTTCYCACATCATGTGTATGACAAATATCTTAAAGGCCCAACAATTTTCATAACTTTTGACAACATGGATTAAAAGCTATTTTATGATATGTAGTTTTTTTCACTGGCCATGCATTTGGGCAAATGAGAAAAAAAAAATTCAAAAATAGAAATTTGCAATTGGTTTACTAGGTTAATGTATTTGTAAAAAGCTTTGAATTATTCCATTTTGATTAATGAAATGAAAGTTATGAAATCGTTTAGTTGCGGGCAATTATGGATTTTTTATTTTAATAATAAACTTTGAAGAGTGCTTTACCTAACTCAATTTTCAGTATTTAAAAAAAAAATAGAGGATATTAGCTTAGATTGTTTAGTAAAACATTACAGCTATCAAGATTGGCTTTTTTCAATTCCATGACTGAATTCTTAATAATTTAGTATTTTGTATGATTCTCTACTTCTATTTACTTATTATTTTTTTTCCTATATGTTGTACAATTTCAAATAATCTGAAACTTTTTCAAGCAACTTGTAGCCAACTTGCCAACTTGCCAACTTACCTTTAAGAATGAATCCAAATAAGCACCATCATTTTGGACATTTTTTCATGCACACGTGACCTTGTGAAGTTCAATTGCCCTCTCTTTTGCAAGGCCAAAAAAAGTATCTTTATCATTTTAACCCCTAAAGGACCAAACTGCATTTTTTGGCAATTTTCATAACATTTAACTCTACTGTTAAAAATTTATTGCATGATATGTGATTTTCAGTGGTTGGCAGGCAACCTCGGCAACCTAAAAAACTTCTTCAAAAATTACTTTTTGAAAAAATAAAAATTTGAAATCGATTCTTTACAATTACATATAAGTGGAAAGCTTTGAACCATTCCATTTGGATTGGTGAGCTAAAAGTTATGAGGAGTTTTAGTTTGTGGGTAGGTATGTTTTTTAGAGACTCTATACTTTGAGATTTGGGCCCCAAAAGTCATCCTGCTTAGGGAAAAAACCTTTTGTTTTTTTAAAGTAAACTTCAATTGAAGATATATCACAATTTGTATGGTCAAAGTCTTTGAAAACTAGAGGGTAGACAAATTTGATAGTGGTGAAAAAGATTATGTGGTTAGTTTTTTCAACATAATTAAAATAAAAATTATATTTGCAATTCAAAAAGGGCAGCTTGGAGGTGATTTTGGAGGGGGGACCTTGGGGCATTTGAAAGAACTCTAAGTGTACTACATTTGGCTGTGAAATTATTTTATTATTGTGCTCCAAAAAACACAAACAAGGCACATTTGAATAAATGTCCCTTTTTAAAATGGAATTAAATTAAAATTCAACTCTCCACCAATCAAATATTAAGAATTCAACAAGACTTGGGACATCATGCATGAGAAGTGAACCAAAGTCCTTTGAACACGAGCCTATTGGCAAGGCCAATTTGGAGTACGCTCATTTTCAACACTTTGAAAATCCATAGTTTGTTCATACATTGTCTAAAAAGTGCATTTTAAGAAAACCTAGAATCTTCTTTTGACTATCTACAAGATTCAACCAAAAAAGTTTACTACTTGGAAATTAGATCCATGCCCTAATAATCCCTTACTAAAAGTTTAGGACATAAATTGGGTGATTTTACCTTTAGTTGCGACCGGCTGCCGCGGCCACGGTCAATGGATTCAACTTCATTTAGCAAGAACATTGAAGTTGATTGCCGAGTGGTTAGGTAGTAACTTAGCGAGATTTGCAAGCCCAGCTTCAAGTGAAGAGCAAGAGTGGTCTCTCTTGAGGAGCTTAGTACTTAGAAAAATGGTTAGTGCTCATCATTTGATTAGTTCCTCACTAATGGTATCTTGTCATAAAATATCACAATGGGACTTGGTAAAGGCTCATGTTCTTGGCGTGGTGAAGTGTAGACCAAGTTTTTGTTTTGTTTTTATTTTTTGAGAAAGTACTTGCCTGTAGCAATCACTTCAAATTATGTGAAGCATTCCATTTCTACATCTATCCAACTTTTGGACAAAATAATAGCTTTCAATTACATTCATGCACTTTTTCATCCAAACTTGGAAACTTCATCCATATTTTAAATAGAAATGAACAATTTTTTGGCAAAAAAAGACTTGGCAAAAAGTAGAGATTTATTTTTATAATGATGAAATATGGTCCCATGGTGTCCTTTTGGATAAGCTTATTATTTTCTAATAGGCAAATTTTCAATTTGGGGGTTGAAAGGAGCATTTCTGTCAATTTGGAGGTTGAAAGGAGCATTTCTTTCAATTTGGAGCTATAGTTTTTTTATCGGTCTTTTTAACTCTCCTAAGTGTAAGTCTAAATTTCTGAATAGGAAAGGTATATATGCCACTTTTTCCACTTTGATAGTTAGGGAAGTTAAGGTTGGAATGGTTATAGGTAGTAAATCCCAAATTGGCGGTTGAGCCGGTTGATGGCGAGTCCTTTTAAGTCTCTATTCTCCAATTTGGAAAGCACCCACTATTGCACGACATGCATGCGAGTCCATCCCCTTGTTGGCTACATTTTTATTGGTGGTCTTAATGAAATTGATGAAGAGTGATGAATTATGTGGCTTTGCAAACCACAAAAGCTTTTTAAAAAATTTGGGATTTTTTGCATATCCAACCAAAAGACCTTGCACTAGACTAGTATGAGAATGTTTGGAAGAAATTTCAAAATCTTTGATTTCATTGATCACAAGGGATAAGCGTTTAAAGTAAAGACAAATTTTTTTTTTTGTTCCCAGACTAACTAAATTTTAAGGCTTTTAATCCTTTTAACCCCTGAAGGCTTTCGACTATGTTTTCACCCAAAAAAAACTCCAAAACTGCCACATTATCTAGTATAAGTACCAAATTTAAGAAAAAAAAACATTTTTAGACACACGTAACCATTGGATCTAGTAGTAACCTAGGTTAGGAATATGTGGAAAAACATTTAGAAATTTCCACCATGTCAATTGGAAGATATTAGTGTTTGAATTGACATAAATCCATTTTTTGGCCCTACAAAATACCGAGTAGCTCCACTTCACAAGGTCACATTTGTATGAATAAATGTCCAAGATTGTGGTAACTCTTAAATTCATTCTTCAAGCCGGCAAGTTGGCTACACACTTGAAAAAATTCAAATCATTTGGAATTGTATAAATATAGGAAAAAAATAGTAAATAGAAAAAAGAAAGAATGAGTCAAAATACAAAATTGTTAAGAATTTAGTTATGAAACTAAAAATACCAATTCCAACGTTTATAATGTTGTAATAAACAATTTAAATCCAATGCTTTTATTTTTATCAAAAATATTGAAAACTTAGCTAAATAAAAGATGTCTAAGTTTATTTTAGCATAGGGATTCCATAACTACTCACAAACTAAAAGTCCTCATGTTTTCCAACTCATTAATCAAAATGGAATGATTCCATGTGCAAATATTCACTCCTAAAGGACCAAGTGTCCAACGTACACAAGAAATCTTGGATAGGTTCCTATGAAGTTATTCTTGGTCAAATGCTCACAAAATTCAGACACAATCTTTGGCTATGTCCCTCCTACTTGAAAATCTAATTTTTTTTCCAACCGGGTGCCTATATCAAAAGTTATGTTGCCCTGAATTCTTCGGGCAGCTTGGCCAGCTTCGAGCAACATGTGCAAAACTCTTCCTGTGATTTTGAAATTTGGTTGGTATGTAGCTTACATGGTACAAGATGCAAATGTCAAAAAAATATCAATGTGTAGTGTAAAAATCTCATTCTAGAAGGAGTAAATATTTCCAAGCCTAGTCGAGCAAGGTTGGAAAAAGTCTTTTTCACCCAACTTCAAACATTAGAATCTTTCAATTTGTGCAATCAAAGTTTCTGAAATTTTTTCCATGCACTTCCAACCGAGTACAATATAAATTTGTATAGTTAAATTTTGGAAAAAAAACTTTCAAATTATAATTTTTTTCTTGTTGCCCTAAAAACTGGCAGTTTTGACAATTTCTACCCGAAATATGTTTCAATCCTATAGGGGTTAAATCTAAGAAAAAAATTCAAATTTTTATTACTTAAAAATGTGATTTTTTCAAAAGTTTTTAGACATGCCCAAGCTGCCCRAAGGTCAAAGAAAAGTTCATATTGCGTGCTAATTTTTTAACCGTGTAGTCAAAAAGTTATGAAATTTGTTGGGCCTTACAGCTACTCTTTAGGCACATGTTGTATGAAAATTTCAAAAAAACAAATTAAAAACTCCATTTGCAGTGAGCGGCCCAAAATCTTTATATTGCCTCAAAAAGTAGTTTGGGGTTAACTTAAGATTTTTGTGCTAATTATGAATTTAAACTTTTTATGTTGAAGAATTAAGTTGAGGGTTTGGAAAATAAAATTTTGAACCCCATAACTTTCATTCTTTCATTTTAAAAAAAAAATCAAAGCATGTACAAGATAAAAGGAAAAACTAAATTGTTGATGACTTTAAGATGAAATTGAAACACACTAATCTCAATGGTGAGATTGTTTTACACTGGATAGGGGTATTAAGGGGACCAAACAATTAAGAGGACTTAATGAGGGAAACTATAGATGTTCGAAACATGATGTACGTACAACCCCAAAACACTTCAATCCCTATTGATGTACAACAAAGGTAAATATTTATATAGTGTGGAATGTCGATTAATTAGTATGGGTCCCCTTAATACCCCTATTTAGTGTAGAAAGTAAACTAATTGTCCCCCCCCAAAAAAAAAAGCAATTGCTCTAAACTGATTTTGGCATCTCTTTTGAGATGTATTTGTTCTTCTGGTCAATCCTGACCTCTAGGTCCACCCGTATACGTTACTTTTGTGTAACCAGCTCTGATTGAGCGCAAGTGTCTGCTTGGACTTGTTTCATCCACGAGCAGCACAATTTATTCATAATCATGCAAGATTCATCCAGGAAGGCAGCAGTTACGGGATTTTTCATCCAGGAACAAAGCTGGTTACGTCCGGTAACCCTCTCGCCGCCTCACGGAGGCTCAAAGGTTACCTAGTTCGTGGCTGATGATCATGATCTGATGGCCATTCTTTCAGCGGGTCTTTCATGACGCTGTCGGGTAGAAAGAAGTGCGCTTTGGGAATACGCGAAGTATCTGACTGCAACTGGGAATAGTTCGCTAAAGAGTTCAGTCGAGTCTTCAGTCTTCAGTCTTCAATCTTCAAACTTCAATCACGTCCCCGTTGGCCTATCTTGTGGTGGCTGTAAAGGGCCAAGGTAAGGGTGTGTAATAAGAAACAAGTTTACGGACAGGTAAAACGGGACAGCAAAACACGAGTTGCAGTCCGGATGATGGCATCCTAAATTTCAAACCCACGGTGACCAGGAGGCGCCTTTCACCAGTAGGAACAACATAAAAGATCGATCATGTGGGCCATCAACCCCACTTCGTCGCCACAAACACAAAATGGAGCGCTTACTGGATAACCACGGCTCGCAACAAGTTTACAATGCAGAAATCAAAATTGCAATTAGCCTCCAAAACTGGCTGGGAATGACAAATAAAACAACTTTGTCGAACCACAAGCCACAACACACACAATTCCTCCAAAAGTCTTCAAATCTCCAAAGTCTTGAAGTCTTGGAGTCTTCTTTCACCCAAGAACTTGAAGAAACCCCAACTAGTTTCAAAAGAAACTTTTGTAAATGACAACTGCTTTCAAACTAGTACCACAGATGTTCTACAAGGCCAAATGCTAAGTGCTATAGCATTTTGAAAAGCTAATAAGACAATCTAACATCCCTCCAAATCTCTAATCAATACAATATACTGTCCAAAAGTTATGAACAATCAAAGTCTCGACCTTCTCAATTGAAAGGCAACAGACTTCTTATCATTCAACAACTCATAACTTTTAATTTATAACTTCAAATGCTTCGATTTTTGTGTCTATATAAAGCTAAGAAAAACTTCTTTAATGCCTGAAAGTTTCAAAGAAAGAAAATAAAAACACAAACTGTGGTGGTCGCCAGAAACTCCGCTCCCCTTTGATAGGTGGCAGCAGATCCTCCTCCACTCACATGCTTATAACTCCTCCCTCACAACTCCAAATCAAGCAAAAGAGACGTTTAAATAAGCACAATTTTATAAGAAAACCCCCCCTTAAATTTTCATTATCAAATTCTTCACACAACAAGAGTTCTCACTGATCAAAGTTTTAGCTCTCTACACACATTCTCCAAAAACACCCCAAAAAAAACACAACTCTCTCCTTCTCCACATAACAATCCCTTTCTTCCTCATATAAAAATTCCCACATAAAAAAACTCTCTTTCAACAATGATCCCTTTGGGAGGAGCAAGAACCTCTTATCAAGCCTCAAGATCCCTCAGGTAAGTAGGACTTGTCCCTATCCACCACACATGGGCCTCTAAACAACCATTGGTCCAAGGAAAAACAACTACGTAGTGAACTACTTCTAAACTTCCACTCTTTTACTTTTTAACACACACATATATCATCAAAACTAAAATGTCATACTAAACTCCTTCATTCAGTGGAGGTAAAAACTGAAGTCCATGAAGAGTACCACTCTACATCTACGGCGTTAGGGCCCAACGGTCGTTGAATAATAAGAGCGGGGGATAAAACCAAAGTAATATTAAAAATTCAGGCTGTAGGCACGGGAACCAGCGTTGTGCTGAGCACAGAGTTGGTGGGGTTGTTTAACGGATGCATGTTCACACCAGCTTGTAATGTGTGCACCGTGGTATGACCTTCTGGAAGTATGCTGCGACTTAGAAGTGACCCTATCACACCAAATGGGTAATTTTATTACCATTTCTTTACTGCAATTTTGTGGACAGCAAGAGCTTGGCAGGAGAGACGCAGCTCAAGTACACGGAGTATTGGGAGCAGTCCTTACTCGGAAAACAAGTTGCCGAACGTGGGTAACGCCGGGCGAAGGTAAATGTGCCACTAAAGTCCTCCCTTGGATATTGTATTCAGGTAGTATTGTTGTTGTTTGTACGCCTCTGAAATTGGATCCGTTTGCTTTTTTCTAGGGTTTCGCTACGTCAAGCACTGCTTGTACGCCTCTGAAATTGGATCCGTTTGCTTCTTTTTAGGATTTAGGTACGTCAAGCACGTCCGTCGTGCCAAGCTCCAGTGAGAACACTGTCTGCCAAAGCTTCCATCCATTCTGTCTGCGCAATCCACATGTGCATTTCAATCCTGCAGGTTCAACAAGCGCACAAACTCGACTTTAAGTTCAGTTCAGTGAGCGGCTTCTGAAGAAACATCCACAAGTGTTTGAAGCTTTCACAATTATCAATAAGGTAAGTGGATTTCTTAACTCTTCAAGTCGTTCACCTTGTGTAGTCCCCACTTGCATTCTTTTTAAGCATACATCATTCTCAGTGGTAGCTTTTAAAGATTATTTGATACTAGAGCATTCTCATTATCATAACCATATTCATTACATTGAGACTTTTCGGAGTCTCATTTTCCTCTTCAACTCAAACATGAACCGCTTCATCTCTTCACTATTTTTTTTTTTAATAATAAGTAACAACACCAACTTTTAGAATTTCATTATAGGATCACAATTTGAGCATTATTTATTTTTAGTTCCAATTACTCTTTTTTTAAATGAATTTTCCAAAAACTACCATTTTGTCTCAAAATGTGCGAAAAGTCTCAATTTAATGAATATGACCTTTTATGCCTTCCTATTAACAATTGTAGCCAGAAAATATGCATGTATATATATATATATGAAGTTTTTCTTTCTGAATTGGTTGTGCAAAATTCATTCCTAGGATTCTGCAATATTTCAAGGGGCCATGGATGTCCTGAACAACCCAATTGAGTTTCTGTCCCTCGCTACAACACTGCTCCTCATGTTGTTGTGCACGGAAAGGGCTTGTGATGCCTTTGCTGCAATGGAAGTAGAGGATGATGGTGGTGAGGACTTGGAGATCATGCCGGCAGCAGCAGAGGCTGGCACTTTAGATGTTGAATGCATGGCGATGGCAGCCTTGCACTCTTTCCAAGTCTGGAGTTGCATTGAATTGCTTGAGGACGATTTAGGCTACTAGGTGAAGCCTCGAAGCACAACTTGGTTTTCTAGATTCCTCTTGGAGCAATATGCTGACGACTGATGGGTAGAAATTTTCCGAATGCCCAAAAGTTGTATTTTTGCGTTGGCTGACCTGTTGAAGCCCGTCATAGCCAAGAAGGACACCAATTACCGTCTTGCTATTCCGGTGGTTGTGCGTGTGGCTTGTACTTTATTTAAACTTTCTCATGGAGCCAGCCTACTTGTGTGTAGCGAAATGTTTGCTGTGGGACGAAGTTCGGTCTCCATGTTGTTGCGAGAGGTAGTTCATGCTATCAATGATGTGCTTTGTGGAGAGATCAGCTGGCCGACGGGACATGCTCTTCTCAAAATTGAAGCTGAATTTTGTCAATTGTGCCGTCTCCCTCGTGTTGTTGGTGCTATTGATGGCACTCATGTTGCCATCTCGAAGCCAAAGTTTGGATCTGCGGATTACTATTATTTCAAATCCGGAGGCTATAGTATGAATTGTCAAGCGGTTGTGGCAAGTGATAAACGCTTCCTCGATTTATTTCTTGGTATGCTCGGTTCTACTAATGATTCACGTGTGCTTCGACGCTCCACCTTGCACAGGAAAGCAAACAATGCAACATTGTGGGATTCGAGCGTGTCATTTGAAGGATTCAGTCCTTATCTGCTCAGAGATGCAGGCTACCCATTGCTCTCCTGGCTTATGGTGCCACATCAAGAACATGGCACGGTGGCACTAGCTCACTCTTTGTTCAACAAGCGTCTTCGTAGAGGTCGTGGGGTTGTGGAGAATGCGTTTGCATTTTTGAAGCAAACGTTTCGAGAACTTCTCCACAAGACAGATCTACATGTCATGTTCGTGCCTGACGTGATTACAGCTTGTGCCTTGTTGCATAACATGCTATTGTGGCAGTCTTCAGCTGATGTTCAACGTTTACTCACAATTTTGCGCACCGAGGGCATGCCAGCTGAAACAGACCTTGATGGAGCCACTCATGGTGATGTGCAGCAGCCTGCTGCAGATGAAGGCCAGTAATGCAGGGTGTACAAAAGAGAAGAGACCTTGGCATTTACCTTTCTCTGCAAAGAGGGTTGCAGCTTCCATGAAGGTAGGTAATTCAATTAGCAATACGATACTTTTTTACAAATTTTGTTTATTTATGTGAATATGTCAAAACTGTACAGAGAATTATAGTAGCTCTGATTAAACTACCGGTACTGCTTATTCCATTTACAGAACATGAACTTAGGTGCAACTACAATCTACATACAGCTTGATCAGTACTGAGGCATGCTAGTGTAGGTGTAGAGGACAGTTACAACCGACAACATAAACGCAAAATAATTATTGGACTTGACCTTCCGTGCAAGAGACTCGAGACTTCCAAAATGCTGCCTGCAGAGCGGCATTGTACAGCAACTTGAAGAAGAGTTTCCGGTCTCATCTTCTGTGGTTGAGGTTTTCCATCTTCAACGCATATCTTCCACTAGTCAGTGTCATTAGGATCGGTAGATGTGTCTAGCTGAGAGGGTGCTGCAGCCCACACGCGGTAGCCGTCGTGAGAGGGGACAGTGGACCCTCCATCTACCGCAGTGAATCTTGGTATAGGATTGTTGCGCTGAAGACCAGCGTTCAATACGGCAGCTAGGTTTGACAGACATTGTACCACTTCTCCTTGCTTCAATATAGATAATTTCGCGTTGTCATTGACATGCTTTGCATTTTCATGAAGTCTGAGGTCGTGCTCTCTGTGGTACCGCATTTGCTCCTCGAACATCTTCTCTTGTACGTGGATCTTGGTTTTCTCCACCTCTCGGCTTGCTTTTGCGATCACCTTCATTTGGGTCGTCATGGCCTCTCCTGTGGCCTTTGTAGCTTGTGCTATCAACGTATGCCCAGACAGGAACTTCCGACGAACGGCGGTGTTGCCCGGCCGACGGCGGATTGTGTTTTCTGCAGTGTCAGTGGAACTTATTTCGTGAACTGTAGCTCCTGCTGGCACAGCAGACCTTGGGCAAGCTACAGTTGGAGGCATAGGCTGCGGGGGCTTTTGGGTCGAACGTGTTGGCATTCGTAGTTGCGTACCCACTTGGATGGGCGTGAAGGCGCTCCACGTCTGGTCGCCATTGTCTTCAGCATCAACATTGAATGTAGTTTCCATTGCGTCCTCCGTGTCTTCAGGACTTGTGTTTTGCTCATCAATGCCTGCAGCAGCTGAACTTGGTGCTTCATAATTTCCGTCTTCAGTTGACAGTAAATCTCGGGTATGTGGAGGTTGCATGCTGGGTCTCTGGCTGTTCCACTCATGGATAGCGTAAAACAAATCTTGATTGTAAGATCGTGGCAAGGAACTATTCCTCCTGTCAGTGGCACTCAAATTTCAGTAGTTAGCAGAATTGGTACCCGTCCGTAAAAAGTAATCAGAATTTCTCTTGTACTCCGGCATGAGTTGGTTCCACTTGCTTTTGCAAGCATAACCATCCCGGAGACAAGGAGAATATCCAGCACGCATCACGTTGACACTTATGCATGCCCATTTTGTGGAGTCAGGGTTCATCAGATTGCGAGGATCCTTAGCCTCCAACTCGTCAAAAAATAACTGCCGCTTTGAAGCTATCAAAGCCAAAGTCTCCTGCAGCTGCCAATTTGGCCTACGGTCCTTGCGAGCGCGCTTGGAACTGTTTGTTGGGCATGGAACTTTGATGGAGCCTGCAGGTCGGAAGTTGCCAACACCCGAGGCTTGTAGATGTTCAGCAGTCGCTCTCCTGTCGCCGTGAAGACCTGCACATGGGCTACAGTGTTTCAATGATAGACATGCAAGGTGACCATTTTTGTGTTCAATATGACTATAGTTCATGGAAGAAGTCAGTGGAGCTGATACAAACTCATGTTGGAGCACTCATGAGTGATACGAAGATTTGACATACATGTACGAGTTCGAGAAACATGCAGTGCAAGTCACGTAGCTGTATGTGTATGTAAGAGTTTCGGAAGTCACAAAACTGTCAACAGTTTGACGACAACAACAACGAATAGATTTTGGGATCCTTCTATAGGCGCTAATGTCAAGCATTTTTGACAGATGCATTGCTAGTTGGTCATGGTGAAAATCAAGCGCAACAAATGCTAATTATGTGTGGAAAACGTACCATCTGTTACGAGGACTGAAGTGGGTGAGGCGTTAGCCCGAAGTCCGTGGACCTGAAAATTCTCCATGTTCTCTTTCCGTGAAAGTCAGTGCAATCTTGCGCTTCCTGAAATGACAAAGGAAAGCACGTTAGCAAACAGTTGGAATTATAGCATCAAAACAAGTGAGGGGAGCAAACACAATCTCATGACTTCATCCCATGCAGGGCATGCATCGTGCTGAAAGACGAATAGACAAGCTGTACCTAATTTGAGTGGTGCAAATTTGCGAGCTAGACAGCAACAATGCATATGAGGATGTTGATACTGTTCTTGATCTTACTATGCAGTTCATATTTAAGCGTTTCAGAGGCAACGTTGAACATCGGCGCATTCATTCTCCAGTGACGTTCTTACGCAATGCATGGCGGCGGCTCCAGACATGGCGGGCCCAGAATTAACTTCTGCCCACAACGCCACCCTTTAATCTGCAGTCATAGTTAATGGGCCCTCCCGAGCTCCAATAACAGAAATCGCTCTCAAAAGTCCAAAATCTCCGTTTCCAGCAATTCGAGGTGGTACTTAATGACAGCCGAAAGAGCGTTCGATAAAATATTATTTGTGTCCTTCTTCATAGTGACGACCACTCTTTTCCAACGACACGTCTGCATCCTTGTAGGATCGGCATTCCCGAATGACCGTTGGTCTGAAAGGAGTGAGATTTTTTCTTCACCCACCGCTCCCTTCTTTGACCCTTAAGGCCAAGTGTGCACAAACCTTAAGGATGGTGATGCTCTTATAAGGTAGGAGGCTCAAACTCCGACCGGGCATTTTAAAGTGAACATGAGATAGAGGTACATTTTTCTTTCTTCAATGTACTAAAATGTACAAATTGTACATTCTAAAAGGTGGTCACTTTTAGAGCCCTATGGCATTTCAACTTCAAAATTTCATAACTAATTCCACAAAGCTCCCCAAAATATGAAACAAATTGGATTAGATGCCATTTCCTCTTGTCTTTCAAAAAAATGTATTGATAAATATTTCAAGATGTCTTACCTCCCCAAATTCAATTTCAGCGCTTAGAGGATTACTTTATGGACCTCCCACCTTAAAAGTATTAGATTTACAATAAGGCAGTAATTAAGGTAAGTACACCTAACTGGGAATTGTTTGCAAAACCATACCATCTAGACTCTTGTCTGAAATGTAAGGGTCCTTTTACACTATGTCCCAAGTCTTAACTTTCTAAGACAAAGTTCAAGGTCAAATTCCAACTTTCTTGGGTTGTTGAAGGTGAATAAAAAATTTAAAAGAAATTGGATTTAGGAATCACAATTTAAAGGCCAAAGTCTAGAATGATGTGAGACTTGGGATGTCAATAGTGAAGGCCTAAGTTCCAATTTTCAACTCTCCACCAATCAAGTATTGAGAATTCAATAAGACTTGGGACATCATGTGAAGTGACCCGAAGTCCTTTGAACACAAGAGCATATTGGCAAGGCCAATTTTGAGTAAATTTATTTTCAACACTTTGAAAATCCATAGTTTGTTCATACATTATCTAAAATCTTCTTTTGACTATCTACAAGATTCAACCAAAAAAATTTACAACTTGGTAATAGGATCCATGCCCTAATAATCCCTTAATAGGAGTTTGGAACAAAAATTAGGGGATTTTATATTTAGTTGAGATTGGCTACCGCGGTCATGGTCAATGGATTCAACTTCATTTAGCAAGAACATTGAAGTTAATTGCCGAGTGGTAAGGTGGTAACTTAGCAAGATTAGCCAGCGAGCTTCAAGCAAGTAGCAAGAATGGTTTCTCTTGAGGAGCTTAGTACTTAGAAATACGGTTAGTGCTCATCATTTAATTAGTTCCTAAATAATGGTATCTTGTCACAAAATATGACAAGGGAACATGGTAAAGGCTCATGTTCTTGGCATGGTGAAGTGTGGACCAAGGTTTTGTTTTGTCTTTATTTCTTGAGAAAGTGCTTGTATAGCAATAACTTCAAATTATGTGAAGCATTCCAATTCTACACCCATCCAACTTTTGGACCAAATAATAGCTTTCAATTACATGCATACTTTTTCATCCAAACTTGGAAACTTCATCCATATTTTAAATTGAAATGAACAAATTTTTGGCAAAATAAGACTTTTATCTAGCAAAAAGTAGAGATTTATTTTTGATAATGGTGAAATATGGCCCCATGGTGCCCTTTTGGACAAGCTTATTATTTTCTAACAAGCAAATTTCCAATTTGGGGGTTGAAAGGGGCATTTCTGTCAATTTGGAGCTATAGATTTTTGATCGGTCTTTTTAACACTCCTAAGTGTAAGTCTAAATTTCTAGATAGGAAAGGTCTGCCAATTTGATAGTTAGGGAAGTTAAGGTTGGAATGGTTACAGGTAGTAACTCCCAAATTGGCGGTTGAGTTGGTTGATGGCGAGTCCTTTTGAGTCTCTATTCTCCAATTTGGAAAGCACCCAGTGATGCAGGATATGCATGCGAGTCCATCCCTTTCTTGGCTGCATTTTTATTGGTGGTTTTAATGAAAGTCTTGAAGAATGATGAACTATGTCTTCACTGACCCATATTTTGTGGCTTTGCAAACAACAAAAGCTTTTAAAAAAAAATTGGGATATTTTGCATATCCAACCAAAAGACCTTACACTAGACTAGTATGAGAATGTTTGGAAGAAATTTCAAAATCTTTGATCTCATCAATTACAAGGGATAAGCGTTTCAGATAAAGAAAAAGCGTTTTTTTGGTTCCTAGACTAACTAAATCATAAGGCTTTTAATCCTCATAACCTTTAAAGGCTTTAGACTATGTTTTCACCAAAAAAGCTCCCAGATTGCCACATTATCTAGTATAAGTACCAAATTTTAGAAAAAGAAACATTTTTAGACACACGAAACTATTGGATCTAGTAGTAAGCTAGTTTGAGAAGATGTGGAAATTTTTTTAGAAATTTTCACCATATTGACTGGAAGATATTAGAGTTTGAATGGACATAAATCCATTTTTGGCCCTACAAAATACCGAGCAACTCCACTTCACAAGGTCACATTTGTATGAATAAATGTCCAAAATTGTGGTAACTCTTAAATTCATTCTTCAAGCTGGCAAGTTGGCTACACACTTGAAAAAATTCAAATCATTTGGGATTGTAGAGCATACAAGAAAAAAATAGTAAGCAAAAAAAAAAGATAATGAATCAAAATACAAAATTGTTAAGAATTTAGTTATGAAACTAAAAAATACCGATTCCAACGTTTATAATGTTGTAATAAACAATCTAAATCCAATACTTTTATTTTTTTCAAAAATATTGAAAAGTTACTTAAATAAAGGACTTCAAAGTTTATTTTAGCATAGGAATTCCATAACCACTTGCAAACCAAAAGTCCTCATAATTTTTAACTCATTAATCAAAACGAAATGATTCCACAAATATTTAATCCCTAAAGGACCAAGAGTCCGTTCAACATACACAAGAAACCTCGGGTAGGTTCCTACAAAGTCATTTTTGGTAAGATGTTCATGAAATTTGGACACAATGTGTAACTATGTGCCCTCTTTCCATATATCTAATTTGTTTTTCCGATTGGATGCCCGGATCAAAAGTTATGCTGCTCTGAACTTTGCGGGCAGCTCGGGCAGCTTTGGGCAGCATGTGCAAAACTCTTCCTATGATTGTGAAATTTGGTGGGTATGTAGCTTACATGGTAAAATAACCATGTGTAGTGTAAAAATCTCATTCTAGAAGGAGTAAGAATTTCCAAGCCTCATCGAGCACGGTTGGAAAAAATCTTTCACCTAACTTCAAACGTTATAATCTTTCAATTTGTGCAGCTAAAGTTTCTGAAATTTTTTCCACACATTCCCAACAAAGTCTGGTACAAATTTATATGGTTAAATTTTGAAAAAAAAACTTTCTTTTATCATTTTTTTTCTTGTTGCCCTAAAAAGTGGCAGTTTTGACAATTTCTGCCCGAAATATGCCTCAATCCTAYAGGGGTTAAATCTAGGAAACCAATTCAAATTTTTATTTCTTAGAAATGTGATTTTTTCAAAAACAAATTGACCTACCCAAGCTGCCCAAAGATCAAAGAAAAGTTCATATCACGGGCTAACTTTTTAACCGTGCAGTCAAAAAATTATGAAATTTGTTTGGCCTTACAGCTACTCTTTAGGCACATGTTATATGAAAATTTCAAAAAAAAAATTAAAAACTCCATTTGTAGTGAGCTGCCCAAAATCTTCATATTGCCCCAAAACGTAGTTTGGTCTTTTAAAGGTTAACTTAAGGTTTCTGTTCTAATTATGAATTTAAACTTTTGATGTTGAAGAATTGGATTGAGGGTTTGGAGAATAAAATTTTGAACCCTGTAACTTTCATTCTTTCAATTTTTTTAAAGTCAAAAGAGGTACAAGATAAAAGAAAAAACTAAATTATTGATGACTCTCTTAGGTAAAATTGAATTACACTAATCTCAATGCTGAGATTGTTCTACATTGCATAGGGATATTAAGGGGACCAAACAATTAAGGGGACTTAATGAGGGAAACTATAGATGTTCAAAACATGATATACAACCTCCAAACACTTCATTCCCTATTGATGTACAACAAAGGTAAATATTTATATAGTGTGGAATGTCGATTAATTAGTATGGGTCCCTATAATACCCGTATTTAGTGTAGAAAGAAAACTAATTGTCCCCCCAAAAGTAATTGCCCTAAAGGCCTAAACTGATTTTGGCATCTGTTTTTAGAGGTGTTTGTTTTTTTGGTCAATCCTGACCTTTAGGTCCACCTGTATACTTTACTTTTGAGTGGCTGATGATCATGACCTGATGGCCATTATTTCAGGGGGGCTGCCATGACGCGGCCACCATAAGGTTCAGGCCGGGTCGGTCGGGTCTATCCCTACGACCAAATTGGTGGACCATCCACGGGTCCGTCGGGTCCGTCCCTACGACCAAATTGGTGGAACATCCACCATTCCTACCACCACGTGCCGCGCCAGGTCCCTCTCTCAAGTAGTAGCAACAAGAGTTTTATGTTGCATTTTCAGAAGTCCCCCCCCTGCCACTGAGTTTCAACAGTTTGGTGACGAAAGACTTGCCGGCATGGCTTGGGGCAACTTATGACACCCCAAACACGCTAATGGATGTCATAAGAACATGATTGTGAATCCAGACTTTTTTCCAATCGAGGACGGGAATTATTCCGTTGGTCAGGCCGCAGCAGAAGCAGCAGCGACTAAGTAGAACTGGGACAGTCCRGACAGACAGACCCACAGACAGACACCTCACTTATCAGGCTGATGGATGACGCACCAAAAAAAAATTGGATGAAATCGCTAAATTGTGGATGAAAACAAAATTATGGACATCATCGGGAACTAACACCCCATTACATTAGTACTAGTGTTGTATTGTTTCAATGGGTTCACAGTCTAACTTTGAAAATGTACAGTTGTAGTAGGGGAGGCAACCCATTTCTAATCAAATAAGCAATTGCGCATATTTGGAGCACAAGTTTTTTGAATGTGGAATTTTTCCCATGTACAACAGTAGAGTTTGGAAGGATTGCATATTTTTCCAAAATTTTATTACATAAACTGAAATTACTAATAATTTTTTTGTGGAAGATTC
Organism: Pleurozium schreberi; assembly: GCA_006891605.1. Taxonomy (NCBI): domain Eukaryota; kingdom Viridiplantae; phylum Streptophyta; class Bryopsida; order Hypnales; family Hylocomiaceae; genus Pleurozium; species Pleurozium schreberi. The sequence goes on along the minus strand of VACF01001743.1, from coordinate 308,601 downwards.
TCTTCAACCTATAATAGTGATATAGTCCTTTCTATTTCTGACCATAGACTAATTGCAAAGTCGTCCAAAGGCTGATTGCAATATTAAGGTCCTTGCAACCAATCATAATGAGCCACAACTACTCTATGGACTGTGCCGTAACTTCACGGAAATAGGGAGGTGATCGGAAATGGGTTGCCTCCCCTACAGCATCAGTACTAATACAATGCCTCCCTTTGAAATAGTATTGTTGCAGTACTGATGTTGTATTACAATAGCACATTTTCAAAGTTGGACTCTGAACCCATTAAAACAATATTGTTTCAATGGGGGATACTTTCCTGATGATACGTGTGGTATGAGTATGATCTTTTATTTCCAATATGTGGATGAATGTCGAAACTTGGAGCACCACTAGAACATTTCATATCTGACTGAGTAGAACTTGCACAACTCGACAGACCCACAGACAAAAATTTATCACGTTGATGGATATGTTATGGTACGTGTCTTGAAGAGAATAGCTAGGGGATCAAGGGCCTGTTTTTTTGTTTTCTTTGGCTTTCTAGTGCCAAATTACACCACAAACAAATAATTTGGCTAAAAAAATAGCAACAAATTGTGAAGTTTTTTGCCATGAAACTTCAAATGACACACCAAAAAAAAGCCTTGGATGGAACCGCCAAATTGTGGATGAAAACAAGATTATTGACATACATGTGATATGAGTGTGCAAATGTGATCTTTTCTTTCCAATAAGTGGATGAATATTGAAATTTGGAGCACCACTAAGGTAGGCGAACCCAATACCAACCACAGACCTAATACCACCCAAATGTAGAGCCGTCTTTGATTTTAGAATGAGAATCTATGTCATAAGTACATGCCTTAACTTCAAAGTAAGTGAAGTTAAGGCATGTATCACTGTCATAGATTCTCACTCTAGAATCAATGACAGCCCTACATTTGGATGGTATTAAGTCAATGGTTGGTATTGGGTTTGCCTATCTTATAACATTTCATATTGCCACTTTGGTTGGCACTTCATAAAAAATGGAAGAAGAAAAAGAAAGCTCTGCTAGGCGGGGATGCATAAGTGCACCCAGCCTTCAGGAGCAGGAGTGGGTCTGGTCGGACCTAGGACCTACCTACCTACCCAATCCCCAGCTTTCCCAGCTGGATAACATGGGTCTGGACTTTGAGAGCAAGTTCATGGAGCTTTTCATCCAATGAATTGCTCGCTGGCYTTCCRGAATTCTGTTGTTCATTYGGTGCTCAGAAGTTCGTGGACTTTGTCGGTCGGTCCATCGTCCTTGCGACAAGAAATGAAGAAATGGAATTGTGCAGTTATTGATTTTGTAACACAAACTTGGGGTTGGTTTTCTTTTGCTCGTTGACGCGCGCAGAATAGCAGTACATGTACTGTACATTCAGCATGTGGCAAACTGAGGAGAGAATAAATGTCTGCACTAATAAGATTAACCCTTAGGGGGGAGGCAACCCATTTCCGACCGCCCCCCCTCCCCCCTCCCCCCTCCCCCCATTTTCCCTCTATGGATTATTGTCTTTCCGCAAAGTTATGGCACAGTCCTTACAGTGGTTGTGGCTGATTATGATTGGTTGCAAGGCTGTCAATACTGCAATCAGCCCTCGGTCGATTTCGCAATTAGCCTATGGTCAAAAATAAAAAGGTCTATATCACTATTATATAAAAAAATTCTTAGTAATTTTGTTTTTTGTAATAATATTTTGGAAAAATATGAAATCCCTCCAAACTTTATTGTAGTACATGGGAAAAATTTCATATTAAAAAAACTTGCGATCTAATATGCTTAGTTGCTTATTTGATCAGAAATGGGTTGCCTCCCCTTAAGTTAACCTCCAAAGGACCAAGGTTATTTTCTTTTGTCAAAAAACACTCAAACTGCTAATTCTATTGTGTTCATCCAAAAAATAAAAAGCAAAAAAAGTGTGCTTTTTGAATAATCTAAATATAGGATATTGTACCGTTTACTTGTCTAAGGTCATGTGGTCAAAATTTCATGAAGTTTGATAGTATGAAATGGAAGATATTAGCATTCAAAGTTGAAAAAAAAAGTTTTTTTTTCATGCACCTTCTTGCAATTTCAAATGGCATTAGTGAATGCTATTTGTGGGAAATTTTTGCACTCAGGACCTTGGATTAAAAGAAAAAATTGTGATGAAGAATCAAGTTGAAATGCTAGGATAAAACGTTCAAAAAAAATGCTTGATTTCATTCCTTAAAAAACTTGTTAAGTCAAAGTAGATCCAAGATTGAAAGAAAAACTTAATTGTTAAGAGCTCTGAGATGGGATTGAAACACAATAATCCCAACAATAACATTGTTCTAGCAAGCAAACTTAACCTTGTCAAACAATTTTCTTTGAAACATGAAAATTACGTTCAAGATGGCATAACTTTTGCTTCCGGGCACCAATCAAAATAAAACTTATATTCCCATGAAACTAATAAGTATTTTTATCTTATGATGTGGAAGAAAAGTTTCACTAAAAATTGAGGGCACAGGAACCTACCCAAAATCAATTTTGTCTCCTGAGGAGACAATGGTCTTTTAGAGGCTAACCCATGAATCTCCTAACCTCCAAATCCCAAAAGCAAGCCACAAACTACCACTCAAGTTGATCTTGCCCACTAAAAATTAAGATCCAAGAGATGGAGCTGTTGAAATTGCAATAGGGAATTAGGGAGGGCATCTTTAGAGAAAATTGTGGAAGTTTTCACCATTTGGCTGACAAGATTATAATGGTCAAACATCTCTTGCCACGATAATCCCAAAACAAGCAAGGGTGGACAACAAAAAAAATCCACAAAAACTTGAAAAGAATTTAAGAAAACATTCCTTCTAATAGACCATATTTTTTTGGTTTTAATGGAAAACCATTTGATTCATTACATTTGGATAAGTCATGAGAAAGTTATGAAGCTTTTTGTTGTGCATGCAATTCTTAGTAAATTCGTGTGAAAGTAATCTTTTGGATCTATTTCTGAATTCAACTTAAAAATATTACAAAACAATTGCACATGGTTTAGTTTGATTTCCAGAACAATCTCATTGTTGGGATTAGTGTGTTTCAATTTGTTTTTAAAGCTATCAATAATGTAGTTTGTATTCTATCCTACACCTTTTTTGTTTAAACAATTCTTTGAATAATAGAAGTATTAGGAACAATTCTTTAAATAATGAAAGTGTTGGGAATTTTCAATCCCATCTATGAACTGGAACAATAAAAAAAAATATAAATATATCATATAAAATTGATAGAGAATCAATCCCAATGCTCTTCTTTAGAGAACATGTTTTTATTGGAGAAATGTTGAAACTCATTATCTCCTAAATGCTTGAGGCACCAAATTTTGGTTTTGACAATGCTTTGAAGTTAAAAAAAAACTATCCAAGTTACTATTTTCGTAGTTTATATATTTGAAAAATTCTTTTTGAAAATTCCAGTTTTAGCATCTAAAATCTGATTTTGGAAATGAATGATTATAATTTTTCTTGTCAAGGTTTTGTGCATGGGTGTTCACTGCAAATCTTAATTTTCTTGTGTTGAGTGCTTGGAAATGAATCTCAAGCAACTAAACCGTGGGGAAAAAATCACATGAGAAATTCATTTACAAATAATTAAAGATTAGATTTTTGAAAAGCTATGAATTGATTGGGGTTATGCACATTATGCTTTTTAACCTCATATTTTCTTGATGCACAATCTCTTAGGCTCAACATGTGAAAAAAAGTTTGAGAGACTTCAAATCACTTTTTCAATTTAACACCCTCATGATCAAACATTACAGTCTTTCAGTTCATAAGTGATATTGTAGCGTTTTCTTTTCCATTCAATCAATAACAAGTCTAGTGTGAATTTGTACCGTTCAATTAAAAAAACTTGCAAAACTAATCAAAATGTTGTTTTTTACTCAATTTAGAGCAAATTCCAAGACGCTTGAAAAAGGCATTTAGGGGTTATATGTCATTGATGAAAACAATTTGAAAGTAAAAGAAATTGAAAGATTGGAGTTTAGGGTATATTTGAAAAGGTCAAGAAATATAAAATTATCCAACCGTGGAATTGGGCTCTTTTACATTCATCCTTGAGCAAATGAAAAGAAACACGCACCTCCTTGTACAGACAAGTAAGGGATCTTGGTTTCACCATGTCCCTTATATTTTCTTAAGTTAAAACCAATAGGATGTTTCCTTGAAGTAAAATTTATTGATTATTTTAATGTACTCATTTCTGTGGAATTTTTGTAATTTCTAATAATAAATAATAAATATTATCAACTAATTTAAAAAATAAAAATCATGGGGTTTCATTTAAATCCGAGGTATCATAAAAAAAATGTTATTGCATGACTAAGTCATTGTGGAGATACTATATCAAGTTGTTGTTCTATGTACGGGTTGGATTTCAATTGGTGTTATTAGAGTACATATTTTTCTAAAATTGCAAATGTGCAAGTATGTCAAGTGGTTGACCTAGCCAAAATTGATAATATTTTGCCAAAATGAGGTCAAAGATTTTAAGAACATAATTTTTTTGAAAAATCACCATGTCAAGAGAACCTCATTCAAATCCATTTCAACAAAAAATTACTCCAAAAATGGTAATATTTTGCTTGTTGTCGAATTTTAAAGGAATTTTGAAATTTTCCTTTCAGAATTTATAAAAATAATATTGGTGATAGTATTGGTGAATCTAACCATATGGATGACATCTACAACTCTTAGTCTACAACTTTTATTTGTATATCAATTCCAGAATATGCTTCCAAATAGCACTATATAATGGTTTTTTCTCAAACCGTCAATTTGAGAGATGAATTATGGACATTTGAGGGATTTATTTGTACATGGAAGTTTGCCCTGAGTTTGGAATTGGAGATGAAAGGGTTGGAATTGGGTTTGTTAGTCATTTGCATAGTAAGGGAATATGCTCTAAAAGCAACCATCTCCTTGAAATTGCCCCTATAAATAAGTGTAGAATGGATATGAGGTGATCCTTAAATGGACCGTATTCACCATTGAGTGAATCAAGAAAAAATTCTTTTTTATTGCAAGAGCCAATCATTGTCTTTCATTTCCTCCCATCTCTTTACAAGTTGCAAGTGGACAGATTTTGGAATACCTATGGTCACAAATAGGTGCCTATGCCCCAAATCTTTGAAAACTCATTTGTAATTCAAAAATACTTGGAAAAATATGAAACCACTTGTACTAAGTTCCACATCCTTTCTTCTTTCTCTGAAAAATGAGCTAAAATATTTTTGTCCACTGAAACCTACAAAAAAGGCGGACCAGACCTTAAATGGTTGCTTTTAGAGCATACTCCCTTATACCATTGATATCTTCCTCGTGCATCACCAAGAAATCATTTAGTATTACTAGCAATTAGTTTATTCTGTCATTGATCCTTTGGAAATCCCAAGAACTGATAGCAGCAATTCCCAAGATTACAGCAAATGGGCCTTGCAATGCTGCTCAAGAATGATCTTGAAGCTGATTTGCATTTCTTGAGGTGTGTGTGAATCTTAAAATTCTTACTTAAAATTGTTACAANTAGGGGTTATATGTCATTGATGAAAATAATTTGAAAGTAAAAGGAATTGAAAAAATGGAATTTAGGGTATATTTAAAAAGGTCAAGAAATATAAAATTATCCAACCGTGGAATTGGGCTCTTTTACATTCATCCTTGAGCAAATGAAAAGAAACACGCACCTCCTTGTACAGACAAGTAAGGGATCTTGGTTTCACCATGTCCCTTATATTTTCTTAAGTTAAAACCAATAGGATGTTTCCTTGAAGTAAAATTTATTGATTATTTTAATGTACTCATTTCTGTGGAATTTTTGTAATTTCTAATAATAAATAATAAATATTATCAACTAATTTAAAAAATAAAAATCATGGGGTTTCATTTAAATCCGAGGTATCATAAAAAAAATGTTATTGCATGACTAAGTCATTGTGGAGATACTATATCAAGTTGTTGTTCTATGTACGGGTTGGATTTCAATTGGTGTTATTAGAGTACATATTTTTCTAAAATTGCAAATGTGCAAGTATGTCAAGTGGTTGACCTAGCCAAAATTGATAATATTTTGCCAAAATGAGGTCAAAGATTTTAAGAACATAATTTTTTTGAAAAATCACCATGTCAAGAGAACCTCATTCAAATCCATTTCAACAAAAAATTACTCCAAAAATGGTAATATTTTGCTTGTTGTCGAATTTTAAAGGAATTTTGAAATTTTCCTTTCAGAATTTATAAAAATAATATTGGTGATAGTATTGGTGAATCTAACCATATGGATGACATCTACAACTCTTAGTCTACAACTTTTATTTGTATATCAATTCCAGAATATGCTTCCAAATAGCACTATATAATGGTTTTTTCTCAAACCGTCAATTTGAGAGATGAATTATGGACATTTGAGGGATTTATTTGTACATGGAAGTTTGCCCTGAGTTTGGAATTGGAGATGAAAGGGTTGGAATTGGGTTTGTTAGTCATTTGCATAGTAAGGGAATATGCTCTAAAAGCAACCATCTCCTTGAAATTGCCCCTATAAATAAGTGTAGAATGGATATGAGGTGATCCTTAAATGGACCGTATTCACCATTGAGTGAATCAAGAAAAAATTCTTTTTTATTGCAAGAGCCAATCATTGTCTTTCATTTCCTCCCATCTCTTTACAAGTTGCAAGTGGACAGATTTTGGAATACCTATGGTCACAAATAGGTGCCTATGCCCCAAATCTTTGAAAACTCATTTGTAATTCAAAAATACTTGGAAAAATATGAAACCACTTGTACTAAGTTCCACATCCTTTCTTCTTTCTCTGAAAAATGAGCTAAAATATTTTTGTCCACTGAAACCTACAAAAAAGGCGGACCAGACCTTAAATGGTTGCTTTTAGAGCATACTCCCTTATACCATTGATATCTTCCTCGTGCATCACCAAGAAATCATTTAGTATTACTAGCAATTAGTTTATTCTGTCATTGATCCTTTGGAAATCCCAAGAACTGATAGCAGCAATTCCCAAGATTACAGCAAATGGGCCTTGCAATGCTGCTCAAGAATGATCTTGAAGCTGATTTGCATTTCTTGAGGTGTGTGTGAATCTTAAAATTCTTACTTAAAATTGTTACAATCRGATGATTAATTTTGGCAAATTTGAATTCATGTATCATTTCACTTTCTAATTAGCTATCAGTGGTAAAGAATACAAAATTAATCAACCACAAATTTAAACACAATTAAGGGGTATGTTTAGATATTTATTCACAAGGGTGAGACATTAAGGGGTATGTTTTGTTATAAATTCACAAGGGTGAAATATTTGAAGTCTACCTCCACCATTGCAATAAATGCTAGGGCATGGTAAAGATTAGGTAAGTATCCAAATGTTCAAAAGTGGTCGGTTCCATATTTATTTAATATGAAAAAAATCATTTGGGAAGCTTGAAGGAAGGAAAACTAAATGTACCCGTATGAAAAGAAAAGAAATCACAACCTAAGTTTTTTAGCCAACCTAAAAATACGTTTTTTCAAGTTATTGGGATTGWCTATAATTAGTTTCTACAACGGATGCTTTGTTTTTGGCTTGACCACTTACATATCTCAAATTTTGATAGGGTATATGGTTTCATATTATTTTTAATAGATTTAACCAATASAATGATTCATGGTAGTGAGACATGAATAATGCATCAAAATATCATGATTATCACATTGATYTAATGTGAGCAAAAAATGTCACACCATCCTCAATAGATTTCAAAGATTTTTTTTGTGGTCTTAAATTCTAAAAACTCTTATAAGACATAGTAAAAATATTTATGAAATGTTTTTTTTATTTAAGAGAAAATATAGCTATTTATTTTTGTGTATTAAAAGAAAATAGAAAACATTTTTTTTTATCTCCAAAACCCCTAAAAAATGCACCCAAAGATTCTCACAAATTCACTATTAATTGATAGATTATATTGTGCTTATTTTCACCACCTAGGTTTAAAAAATTCATGCATCAATTCTTTTCAAATTTTATCACTTGGTTATGCAATTCATGATGTGACAATTCTCTCAAGGATATGTAGGAGCCATATTGTCGACAAAACTTTACTAAATGTAGTGGAGCTTGCCAAATATTTACAGTGGGATTTTCACTCTTCATGGTGATTTRTGTTGATTTTCTATAGTGGCAACTTGCATATCACCAATTTGCATGCATGTCCTTAGGTTTTAATCACACCATCTCTCACTATTGGAGACCTCAACTAGGCTTTCTAAAATTTAAAGCTTCTTSACAATCCTCAACCAATAATTGCCAATTAAAACTTGAGTAAGTCTTATTTCAAATGGATCTTTTTGAAACCTTCTAACACAATGTGTGGAMATGAACCTTTTTTGCAAGAACAAAATGATTATGYATATCAAAGGTTTGAATCAAAACTTATGTAACTTGAAAAACAAACAAGGATCTAGGCAACYTTCGTTAGTTTATCCTGACATTYTTTTACTTTTGAAATCTAGAAAAYGTGTAATAGTAACTTTGGATCTTATGTTCCTAAGTAGGTAATCACTCYATATATCAAAGCTTTGATTAATAAAATTGAAGGTAGTTACTCTGGTCCATTTTTTCAAATGATTTTATCAAACTCCTAATATTCAAATACTAGTATCAACTAAGATTGTTAGGAAAAGTTGAAAATTCATGATTTTCAATTGCTAATCTAGAAAAAATATTTTCTGGAGAAAAAGGTGCCTCCATCTCTGCTGAATTGCCTATTTTGGCGGTTATGGGTGTTGCTATCTTATTGCCAAGAAACTGCAATTGGATGAAGAGAACCCATCCAAGATGAAAGAATATGTAATCCATGATTAACATGGAAACCTGCGTAATTGTGGATTACGTCGTGATTGCGCCAAATAACCCGCCTGCAAAATGAACGTAAGGATTGCTGGCGGTGGTTTACGTCTTCAAAAGTGGAGKTAAAACACACCTGGAGAGTCAACAGAAGCCAACCATTACAGTACATGTTTACAGTGATTATTTGATGGCGTCTTGACTATCTACTTACCATTCAACCCACAACCGACCCCTTTCCATGGCTGGGCGACTTGGGAAATCCCTGAATTTTTTTTATTTTCCATGCATGGTAAAATTTGCAAATTCATGTTTGCAATCAGGGGCCCCAAATTAGATGTACAAGGTAAATTGATCAAGGCCAAAATAGGGGGCTTTTTCTTTTACTTGCACCCCTAGAATTACTTGGTGTGGCTGAGCAAAGGGGCCAATCCTCCCCATCCCTTCCCAAGGGCAAGGTGAGTGAACTGGCCCCCTTGCTCGGTCCCTTGGAAAAAGGCTGAAGTTTTTTTCACTTTCCACCCATGATAAAATTTGCAAATGTTGAATTCATATTCGCAATCAGAGACCCCAAATTAGCTTGAAGGAGGTGTACAAAGTAAATTAATCCAACACAAAATAGGGGGCTTTTTCTCTTACTTGCATCCATGGAATGACTTGGAGGGCCGTGGTGGACTGGCCCCTTTGCTCATCCACTCAAATAAAATTAAAAGCCCCCTATTTTGGGCCCAATTAATTTACCTTCTAACTCCCCCAGACTAATTTAAGGCCTCTGATTGCAAATATGAACTCAGAACTTGCAAATTCTATCATGAGTAGAAAATAATTTTTTTAGGGTTTTACCAAGTGGCCAAGCAAGGGGGCAGTTCACCCCGGCCACTTGGAGGGGCCGAGAGAGGGGCCAGTTCATCCTGATCCTTTCCATTCCATTGCGTAGTACTCCARACAATTCATTTCTTGCAATGGAATATTAATATCATTCATTTGTTCCCAATTAAAAGGTTCGAATTTTTCATTCATTCCTCCAAAGAGGAAATTGTAAAGGAAAAAAAAAATAGTTAAAAAAATAGAAAAATATTGATGATCATACTCAATTAGTATTGCCATACTAAGACATCGTGTTGCAAAATTTGCAACATCTAACGTTGTATGAATGGGCTCCTAGCTTCTTTGAACTCCAGAATATAGATGAAAAGAATGAATGAAAACATGACTATCTGTCTGTCGAGTGACTTTTAGCATGTTTTTTCTGGACACCATGGGGGATGCACCACTATTTTCAAAAGTAAGTCTTTACTTTTTGCCAAACAGAAGTATTCTTTTTTTTACCCAAAAGTTTTCCATCTCTATTTTAAAGTTGGATGAAGTTTCTAAAATTGGATGAAAAGTGCATGGATGTAATTGAAAAATGTTTTTTTTGGGTTCTTACGAGGGTTTCTTCACCAAATATAAACCTGGCACTTTTCTCAAAAAGTGAAAAAACAGTAAAATAAAAGTAGGACAGAAAAAGTCTTGGTGACTTTGTTGTACAGTACACTGGCTGTGCATATTCTACAGTAGATAAGCCAATGAATGATTGGAAATGGAGAGACAAGACAGTATTCCCMCAGTTGGCGAAATAATTAATTATTTACCTCAGCCCTGTCTCAGAGTACCCGAAGTAAAAGCGCATTAATGGGCGGGCCTTATGAGCCAATACGAAACGTGCGTGGTTGGCAGCAAGGGGAGCTCGCCAGTACCAAATATGCTGAGTTGGCAGAACGGGTCACAGTCCAATAGGAAACGCGCAGAGCTTCCTCGCAACGCCGCGAGCGGCGCAAACCAAGCTCGGAACAGCCCGCGGCCACAGTAAGTTTAGTGCTCCACAGCTCCAAATTTCAAAGCTACGGCAACAATCTCGTCATTTTCACAGCCATCTCCACTTAAGCTGCAGCGCAATCGAGATCTCCAGCATTTTTTTGATGCTCGATCTATCGATTACACTACTTTGCTGCACAACCCCAGCTAAACCCATCGATCAATCGCTGCTTGTGCCTCATTATTGACGCCGGAGCTAGTCTGACGTTGTCATCACTGTATGTTGCTTGCTGCATTCCCATCACTGTAATCTTGAAAGCCATTTCTACAGGATTCCGCAATGAATTCGAGAAATAGAGACTCTGTTTGGAAGTTTTGGTAGTATTTGGAGCTTTTGGTAGTTTGGGGGAGGTGCAGTTAGTCTGTGATGGCGATGGCAAGGGCGGGACAAGACAGGCGAGGATGTGTGAGTGTCTATTGCGTGGTTTGATTCTACTGATTGGTTGCTCAAGCTTTTTGAGTGCATGCCAAGCTTCTAGGACGCGTGCGTAGGTGAAGTCACGACGTGGTCCGCGGTTGAGGTGTCGTAAGGGACCGCGTCGTCGTTGGATTTCGTTCTTCGCGATTGTTGTTTGGTTTGGATTTTGAACTTTGTTTCGTCGTTAGATTTTGATGAGCGAGCGGGATTTGTTTGATTTTGCTTGATTTAGCGTATTCTCRAGGTGTTATCAATTGCATCTCTGCCTCGGACGAGCGCCTTTGCGTTTGGAAGCTCCGTCGCAGAGGTATTCGAGGTCGGAGTGCTCAGAGACGCAGARCTCCATTGATGTTGTGGCGCATTTCGGTTTCGGAGCTTTTGTTATACCGGGTGAGAGATTATATATAATGAGGATATGAAATTTCATATCTCCTRTTGCGGCGAAGGACGGGAGGCGCAACACGCTAGACAGTGACCTAGGGACGCACACAACACGCTAGTCTACGACGCGGTTTCGTTCTCTCCCGAAGGTATGAGCCTTGACTATCCGAGCTCGCTTAGGGCAGCATTAGTGCCGATTGATCGATTATTTCGCTTGCAGTGATGAGACCTTTCCATTCTTTTCCGGACTAACAGGATTTCTCTCCTCGAATTTCCAGGTCAGGGCATTCGAATTGGAAGTGGTCATCACCATCCCATGGAGACTTCGAAAGTGTTTTCGAAGAAACATCGAACACAGAGCTTMAAGAAGCGATGGGCGTCGAAGTGCTTAATAGTGGCGTGCATCGTGTTCGTCACCACATGGATCAGTCCAAGCCCAGGCAAAGTCTCCTACGCCTCGGACGCCCCCAACTTTTCCTCCCCCCAGACCCTGGAAGCCTGTAACGGCCGGCGCGTKCACATGTACGACATGCCTTCGAATTTTAACACAGAATTACTAACCCTTTGCGAGGGCGGCTTGGTGCATTGGATCCATTTCTGCAAGCACTACAAGAGCTTCGGATTCGGGGAGTCTGTGAACAGCACGGCGTTTTTCCCTCACGACTGGTACCGCACCGACGCTTACATGCTGGAGGTTATCTTCTTCGACAGAATGCGATCTTACCCATGCTTAACAGAGTCTCCTTCAGACGCCGACATCTTCTTCGTCCCGTATTTCTCAGGACTCGATGCGTTGCCCTACCTTTACAACGACACGAAGAAATCCCAGAAGCAAGGATATGGCGTGATTTCATGGCTACGCCAGAATGCTGCATCTTCTTGGCATCGTTACAGCGGGCGCGACCATTTCATGATTTCGGGTAGAACTGGTTGGGATTTTGGTTCTCCAGGAGCAGGTTTTTCCGGCAATTGGGGCACTCACTTGTTCGATATGGATGAGCTTCAGAACGTGACGTTCATGGTGTTGGAGCGGCGGCCATGGCGGTCTCAAGAGCTAGCTATTCCGTACCCTGTGGGGTTCCATCCTTCTTCATCAGCAAACTTGAACCTCTGGATTGAGAAAGTGCGAGGCTCCACTCGCAGTKCTTTGTTCTCTTTCTCAGGTGCTTTGAGACCTCAGATGGCGGAGAGTATACGCACCATTTTGTCAAATCAATGTGTGAACGCCTCAATGGAATGTTCAAGACTGGACTGCGCCAAGATTAGTTGCAGTCACAACCCGGAGCCGATCTATGAGAGCTTGTTGCAAGCGGATTTCTGCTTGCAACCAAGAGGGGACACTTCCACGAGGAGGTCGACCATCGACTCCATTGTTGCGGGGTGCATACCCGTGTTGTTTCATGAAGATTCCGCGGCCACGCAGTACTTGTGGCACTTTCCGGATGATTACAGCTCGTTTTCTGTGTTCATTCCGGAAGAGTGTATTATGAATGGGACATGTATTGTGAGGGATATTCTTGGGAAGATTTCTACGAGCCAGGTGCAACGGATGCGGGAGAAGCTGATCTCGATGATCCCGAGTGTGATTTATAAGCATCCTGAAGCGGGGGATATCTTGCAGAGTGATGCGTTTGATTTGACCATTGAGGGGATGATCCGGAAGGTGGCGTTGCTGAAAGAATCGGTCAAAGAATCTTCCGGGAAAGTAATGACCTCTCTGTAAGGTATGTAACACTGAGCATTGTTGTTATTAYCATTGGAATGGTCAAATTTTTTATCGATGTTCTTGTTAGTAGAGGATTCCGAAGCACARAAGACTGCATCAATTGGATACTACGTCAAAAGATATGAGGAATCAAGGTTTGATTGGTAAACCAGCAGAAGATCAGATGTTGAAGTTCAGTATATCCTCGTAACCTAATATGCACGCGTTGTTCAAGATTTYACAGTGTCAGCAATGTTGGTTTTGAGTATACATACCTTTAAGTGCATCCTGAAAATGAGGTGTAGGAATTGATATGGAACCAAAATATTTTACGAAAGAGCTTTGAACGCTTCGKCATAGTCAAGATGCTCCAATTCTYTAACATCATCTTTCTTTGGTACAGATTCTCTCAATTATCGTGAGTTCAAGAATGAAAGCGTTGGTACACAGCCAACTATTATAGTTCTACAATGAAAAAGGGGCGGGCGGTCAATACTGCYCGAGAATATCATGACTGCAATGGTATTCTTCCACTACCCATTGTTACGAGAATCGATTAGGAGTCAAGTGAGAGCAATTATGCCTCATGGWCTAGAGAAAAGATAAAGAAAAGCGGTGGTGCTCTCCACAACCACTTTGTATACATCTTTTGCTGTCGTTCGTAGTATACCCTTCATTTGGGCATTTAAAGTCACTCCACCCGATTAATTGTAGGTATGTTGATAAAGGGAAGCAAAGATTGAAGGGCAATGATTTTGCTGGAGGGTCCCTAAATCTTACCAGATCATAAGCTCATAGTGAAGTCGCCAGTTCCAGTTCCAGTTTTAGAGTTCTGGGAATGCAGAGGTCAATTAGAATGACAGGTTTTCGGTTGGTGACCTGTGCGTTGATTTCCCCGAGGTGACGCCTTCTGAGCCAGTAGCCATGTTTGATAGAAGCAAATTCCTTTCATGGTCCTGTCCAGAAAAGTCTTTGTGGAAATCAGTGTACTGTACTATCATTAGGGTATGTAGCTAAGGTAGGTCAGGGACTCTTGTATTTTGCGTACCTGTCGATATCATTTTCCATCACCTACGAGTTTGGTGATGCTGATCCCATAGATCTCTCTTGGCATGAGGCCAGTGTTTGAGTTTCAGCTTCCTTTCACAAGGTTCATTGAAGTTCTTTTGGGGGGAGACAAGTGGCCACTTGATTCCATTAATTGGAAGGTGGGGTGCTGTAAGATAAAATAGTGCTCAAAAAACATTGTTAGGATAAATTAGTGCTCAAGAAGTACCTGCAGTACCATTAGAGAGAATTTGGGGACTCACACAGGGCTGCCAGACTGTGGACCAGCACCCCGAAAAGTCCAAATAAAATTTTATTATTTTTTTTTGAAAAAATACTAATTTTTAATTGATCTGCTGGGTCAGCTCTGGCGGCCATCTTGAGGCTCCATTTTTCTCTGATGTAAGGTATAGGTACATATAACGGACAGCTTAAGTATTTCAACTGGTAGGATATGGGGAATTCGTTGAGAAATTGAGCATAATGTATGGAAATACGGATAAGGAAGAATGTGAAAAGAAAGGAAATTTTTTTTCCCCAACAACTAATCTTTTATTCAATATGAATGTGGATTTTTCATTTGAACTCGTCTTGGTTTCATACCTTCACCAAAAACAATTAGCTTTAGAACTTCTCCCTAATCAAGGAGAGAAGTGAGAGAGCTATGTGGACAAGGTGGGAAAAGAGAATTTTTTCAATGAACAATACAACCAATTGTTGTCTACTATAGGGCATGTTATAAAGCCATCACAAGGGGATGTCCATTATAGGTACTTCTATTCTATAGAGTATTAATTGTTTGGCATTGAAAAAATATTGAAGTGACCACATGCTTGACATTCTTGACCTATTATTGTTTGCATATGAAACACTTTAATAATTTACCTACATAGAATTGTACACAATCCAAAGAAAATACCACTAAATAAGTACCTACAATACTTGGGGAATTAACCCTTCAATGTCCAAGGTAGTGTAGTAAGTAATAACTACATTCTTGATCCAATCTTTGAAATACATGTGGTGGTGTTTGTATATGAAAAACTTTAATTGTTTAACTACAGAAAATTGAGTATATTGTGGAGATGCATGTCCCACCAAATTTTTTGTGATCATTGGACAATGCATCTTCAAGATCATAATGTTCTCACAAAGCGCATTTTGGGTGTAGAAAACAAATTTTTTTTTACCTGTGATTTAAGGAGTACAAGGTGTGAATATCAATTTTGATCATTGGGTATCATACACATGCTSTACTATTCTACAAAAAATTTAGTGGTTTTCAAAGTTTATAGTTGTTTAGAGCATRCAATGTACTACAAAGAAATACAAGAATATGGCGGGAAGATCTACTTACAAGTGTTTTTGGGTTAGAGTATTGCTACCATTGCCCTCCAAATGAGCTGAGGAATGGGAACTAGGGAGGTGAATTGACTCCCATAGTCCTTATGGCATGTGCATTTTTTAAGCAATATCAAATAAAATGACTTTCAACTCTTCATTGTGTCGAGCTGACCAATTTTTTTCCAGATCAATTTCTTCTACACTTTTTGTTTATGATTGTGATCAAAAAGTAGAAAATGGAAAAGAATATACATTGATTTCATGGGATTTGGCTTTTGCATTAAGTCAATTGAGTGGAACACAATGGGGATGGTATCACTTAATTTAAAATCATCTCACCCTCAATCTAATGTATGGCTTTTGGCAAAAGCTAGAGGTCAGCCCATAGTAGTGATACTCCTAAGATTAGAGTATAATAATCCAATTACATGGAGATCTATAATAACTTTATGACCATATAGTTTCTTAGATAATATTATTTGGTATATCATATTGATAGTTGTAGATCTCTATAGTGAGATCTCTTTCTCTAATCATCTTTTGTAAGGACATCCAATCATGTGACTTCTCTTCACAATCTTCTTCATTTCTTGCAATTTGACTAAAACCAATTCGTTTCTCTAGATTAGTTGCTTTTAGGCATATCAATTTTTTTCTAGTGTTGATTGAAGTACACAACATTTGTCTCTATACAATCATGTATTTTGATATATCTGTTTATTCAAATGATGATTTAATTAGTGTAGAATGTCTATACAAACCTTTGATACATCTAAACTTCAGTCATACCTTAAGTTTCATACTACTCATTTCAAATAGATATTTTGCTACTGAGATTTCCAACCACTTAGTATTCCCTCAGTCACCATAAAAATGACTCTAGTGGAAAACATGCCTAAAAGAATTAATGAGAGAATCATCAAATTCATTGATGTCCCAAGTTTCACCTAGTGGTGAACTCCACATGTTATCTCAAGCCTTGTTTCCAATARTGTAAAATGGTGCCTCCAATAAGTAAAGGCATAATGATATACAATCAGTTAGTAGGTGAATAAGGCAACTACACCTAAAATCATCTATATAAAACCTATTAAAGTTTTAATGGGTCTTATCAAGAGTTAGAAACAAAATACCCCCCCAAAATTGAAAATTAATATTTACATTTTTCCTCCTTAATAGAATGTATTTATATCTACATGAAAAGCTTTCATTTGTCTAATTTTGGATCCGTGATGTGAAAAGCATAAAGAGCGTTGATTTGGAGCAATCAAAGCATCTTCTTGAGAAAATTTCATGCATAATTTGTTTTTGAACTCAATTTTCATGATTATTCAAAACAATAAGTTCTATAGGGTGTCAGTTACTTGCTAGAACACTCTCACCATTAGGATTTACATGTTTTAATTCCATTTTAAAGCTATTAGTAATTTAATGTTTTTTTCCATCTTTCTATCTACTCTTGACAATTATGTAAATACTGAAATTTAATTATTTTTTTTTCCCTTGGATTCTCAACTCAACTCTCTTTTATAATGATTTAAGCCTCAAAACCCTGTAAAGCAAAAAATTCAATTTAAGAGTATTCAAAACTTAAACATCCATAATTGCAATGTTCAAAACAATTTTTTACTTGCACTTTGATTACTAATGTCTTACAATCTATGCGGTCAAGGTTCCTAAAATTTCTTCTATATTTTCTCACACGAGTCTAATACAATAACACAAGATCCTATAGTTGAATACACATGTCTAATTCAGTAACACAAGATCCTACAGTTGAATGTAAAAAAGAAGTAGTACAATATTTTTTGTATATGGTAGGAGCATCCCAAACTGAACTTGTACCTAATGGTGTAGTTATTCTAGAACCTAAATGTAGGTGGACTATAGATAGGTTATTCTTTGTTGACCAAAATGATAAGATATCTATAGACGACCTACACTCACGTTCTGAAATCATTACCTCACCTAGAAAGTGATGCCATTAGGTACATGTCCAATTCTATATGCTCCTGCCTTAGCTCTTTGCACTCCAAACGACAATTTTGGAGTGCTTTTTGGTAAAACTTGGTCATGAACCTTTAGGGGTTTAAAGAGGTCAAGATCTACAGGAAAATTTCAATTGGGTACCAAGAAATTTGCTCAACCTCAAAATTTTATTTTTATTTTTTTGTCTCACCACACACATGCACATGATGCTGCCAAACATTAGAGGTTAGTTTATTGTTGTTCAAGTGCTACCACGTGGAATTTTAGGGTTTGCATCAGTGTATCCTTGTCCCCTATCATGACCCCACTAAGGTAAGTTGCTGATATCAAGTACCACACTGATTCTTGGCTGAGTCAGTAAACCAACACTGATGACTGCCAAGTGCTAGCTCTCTACTCTACTCTAAAAATGGCTCGGTGATAAAGGATGTGCACCCATAATCATCACTTATTACAATTYAACAAACAATGATTTTGAAATTTGGATAAAARAATWATTRTGTGTTTTGCAACAATTAGATGGAAGAGAAGGTGTCACAAATTGTGAAGTTGAATTTCYACATTAGACTTTTCACAAGTCCATGTCATCTTAAACCAACCACAAGATGACATGTAGCACATCTTGAYGAAARTRACYTGATTGATTKCCATATTGCCAAATTTGAACCTCCAYGCTAGATACATGACATCAGTGCTCTTCTCCAATTTAAATGTTTGCTTCAATTTTATTGGCAACTGTAGAAAATTCTCTCCTTTGTTCTTCAAGCTCTAGAATATTATCAAAGGGAAGCCTTCTACCTCGCACAATAATGATACACATTCCCTCCACAGGTTTGATGAAGTTTTTCTAGCCATGAGTTACTTGTTGCTTTACACAACAGGAGGACTGGACGAGCATGTTGCATGAGAATTAACTTACCTTACTACATGAAAAACATGGGAAAAGATGTGACAATTTGCAAAACTTTGCAATTAAAAGAGTCTGTCAAAAAAACGTATAGCATGTACTCAATTGCTCATCCCTAATCCAATCTCACCCTAGGCTACGGATCATAGAAAAACACAACTGCAATTCAGTTTTCGTAGGTCAGTATTCAATAGAACGCATACAGTAAGAATGGACAACTGGTTAATACAAAAACAAGGCCATATTCTTTATATTGAGACTTTTCGCAGATTTCGAGACAGAATGCTAATTATTGAGAAATTCATTTAAAAAAATAGTAATTGGAACCTAAAATAAATAATACTCAAATAATGATCCTGTAATGAAATTCTAAAAGTTGATGTTGTTACCTATTTATAAAAAAATACTAGTGAAGAGATAAAGCTGTTTATCCTTGAGTCAAGGATAATAATGAGACTTCGAAAAGTCTCAATATAACGAATATGGCCTTAAACATACAATTCACCACCTGCAATGATAATCAAGGAGAGCCAATGTCCTTAAGAAGAAGTGCATCCGAAAAAGGAACGTGTGTCCTCTCCACACTGTCAAAAGTGTCAGCTGTTCCTCCATACTTCCTACGAACACACAAAAGTTTTCAAAATACCACATGTCAGACCAGCAATCCATTCTGACGTCCACCCTTCAAATGACCATCACCAACCAACTGAAAACCTGCCCCCAATTGGATGTCTACCTTGACCATTTTGGAGGTTTTTAGTACTATTTTCTACCCAAAAATCCAAATTTGAAGCTCAAAATTGAGATGCAAGGACTTCTACTAAAGTTACATAGGCTCATGAAGAGATTTTCTAAAAATAGTAGTCTGTCTCCCTTCACATGTGCTCAAAGGAGAACTACCTTTGCACAAATGCAAAGAACTCAATTTTTTTTTTCCAAAGACAGAAATGGTTGAGAAGAAGCATCTTTTAAGTGAAGAATTATTTTTTTTTTTTTTTTGAATTAAATTTTTTTTTACTAAGGTAGAACCACCTATAACTAACCAAATAAGGAATTTGGACAAATCTAAAGCAATGGAATGCAAGGTAAATATTTTTAGAGGTGTGTTGATAAAAATGATGAGGATTGCAAAAACTTTGGTAATTTTATCGCATGAATTGAATTTATTATGAATTTTGAAAGACAAATAGTGCTCCGGACTCATAGCCGATCACTAGACTCTTCCAATTTTGATCATTGAAAAAAATACTTTTCTACTCATTGCTTCCTATTTTTTTTGCACTACTTTGTAACATGTATCATGAACTTTTAGTCTCAACTTTGAAAAGATGAAAAAAACCCATTCTAGCCTTTGTTGGAAATAAGTCAATCTATGGTTGGTAATGGGGCACTGGTTGGTAATGGGTGGTTCTACCTTATTTTTTTAAAATCAAACATCAATGTGTTCATTTTCTTGGCATTGTCCATCACTCTTTGAGTGTGCATAACTTTTAGAATTTAATTCTCCTAGGTCTGAATTTTCACACATGTGATTTTTTGAATGCTTTACAAATTATACATATTTTATTTCATTTTTGAAAATTTTATTCCAAAAGTTACAGTACTCCAGTACTAAGGTCATTTTGACCCAAAAATGACAGGTGTTTCTTGCAACTACCCTCAAGAAGAAGGCGTCATCTTGAAGCTACTTCAACTAACTTCAGCTTTTACACTACATCATTGTATACTAATCCATCCAAAAATACGTAAATATACATTTTTACATAATGTTCGCATTTACTATTGTTGTCCAAACTATAATTCAAAAGAAGTTTTATTTTGTAGAATAGCTTTTGTTGGAGACYTGTTTTGAAGATAATTTGCTTTGGAAAATTTAGCATGTGACAACATTRCTAAAACTGCCCCTACTAGAGTCATAATGTTTCTCTAGGATACACCATTTTGTTGTGGTGTGTAGGTTGGTGTAAATTCCTTTTTAATTCCTTTTTTAGAATAGAAATGATCAAGTTCTTTAGAAGTATACTCCCCTCCTCAAACCTTAATATTTTTATTTTCTAATTAGTTTSTTTCTCTACAAAGTTTTTGTTATATATAAATTTATCTAGGGCTTTAGATTTTTGTCTCRKGAGATAAACATRGCAGTATCAAGACAAGTCATCTATGAATGTAATAAAATATCTAAAACCTGTAWGTGTTTTTATTTGCATTGGGCCACATACACCAGAATGTATTAATCCTAATATTTCTTTGGATCTCTATGATCCTACTTTAGAAAGTTTAAACACATCTTATGATTCAAATACTCTTRTTAATCTTGTCCATGCTTGATGTATAGTGGAACAGGATTGTACATGTGGAACTATATGATTTTCTAGGCAATTCGTAATTATGGTTAATGTAGTGGCATTTTTGTTTACCTAATTGCTTATACTTCATGCTCCTTTGTCAGGTAAAGCTTGGTGGCTTCTACTAGCTAATTGTGCTGGTGTTGGTGCCATAGGTAAAGTCTCTTCACCATTTTCTAATAACCACAATTTTTCTCCTTTGAATGTCAATGTCATTCTATGTTTCCATATATTGAAAAAAGATCCATCAAATTTGTTGACATGACTTAAGTAAGAGGTGTTGYATATCTACACTATACTATTTAATACRGACAATGTACTAACATATACGGCATGAGTATCCAACAGTTATTTTCCTGGAAGCTTTATATACTATCTTTTCTAATTCTAAATTGTAGATAGAGCTTTCAGTGAATGTTTAGGCATACACAAATTACATACAAATTTCTTCAATGAGGCAACCTAGGTGGTAAAATGGTAAAATCATACAAAATGTAGATTTTTGTAGCTTGTAGCCATGCTAAAAATGTTGCATGTCAAAGTTGGACATCAAACAACAAGTACTTAAAGAGCAAAAAAATATTAAGTGAAGTGGATACACTTAAGGCCTCATTTAGGCMTAATAGAATAACGTTTTTCAAAAAAYTTTAARCTAGGTTAATGTGGAAAATCAAGTTTATTTTMATCTCCAAAAATTGTTTGAGATTTCAAGTCTCCATTCAAAAACTATAGACAAAGACYAGAAAGGGTTTAGAAGGATCATTTTCTTTGACATCTTTGAACATCCTCTTTGAATTTTGTCCACAATTCTTTTTTGGAAGTTTAAAATCACAAATAAAATTTTCTATATAAAATTTAGCTTGATTTTTCAACTTTTGTGGTGTAAAGTTTTCTAAAAAAATGCTATTTTTCTATGTCTAAATGAAGTAGATTGGTTAATGACTAAATGGATAGTTATTGGATTTTCTTTGGATTTTTGACAAACCGTCTTTACATTCATTTATAAACTTAATTTTCTTGTCTTAGAATTAGCAAAAAAAATTGGCACTTGTTTTTAATTCATTTTAGTTGAACTTGCTACATGAATATGGTAGTGTGTGAATTGCCGTAAATTGAAAAATTACCTTCAACTTATTATTTGAACTAAGTCGTAATTTCTCTTGATGGTATTTTAACCAATTGCTTTTGMAAATTTAAGGGAAATGACCCCCCMAAATTAGTTTTTTGATCAAATTAWATGTCTAAGCTTATTATGCAACAATAAAATAGTTAACCATGAAAAAATACTCAATGACATGTGAAAAAAAAGGCAAAAAMYTRAGTCCCCCCATAAACTCTCCATTCATTAGGTGGGCTAAGGTGGTGTGCTATAAAAGCGCACATCTCTTTGAAATTGACCCTATAAAAAGTTGTAGGATAGATATGAGGTTATCCTTACATGAACCACATYAACCATTGARTGAATCAAGAAAAAATTCTTTGTTATTGCAAAAGCCAATTATTGTCTGTCATATCCTAACATCTCTTTACAAGTTGCAAGTGGATGGATTTTGGAAGACTATGGTCACAAATAGGTGCCTATGCCCCAAATCTTTGAAATTTCATAAGTAATTCAGAAATGCTTGGAAAAACATGAAACCACTTGTGTTATGTTCCACATCCATTTTTCTTTCTCTAAAAAATGAGCAAAAAATATTTATGCCCACAAAAAYCTATGAAAAGGYAGACCAGTGTTTAAATGGTCGCTTTTAGAGCATCCTACTATTATCAAGATGCTTATCGCGCTTGGAGCCTTTCTTTCAACACACTAAATATTGCTTGAAATGCATGATTGGTGTAATCACAACACAATATAACGCATCAAATAGTCATGAAGATGACACAAAGGTTTGTATTTATAAAACACTMAAAAATAAACATATGATAACTTTGATAATTTACCATGTAAAAACATTTTTTTTAATGCTAGTGTAATTTTCAAATTTTTTTCATACATTTTGATATTTATTTTGATATGTGTAATCCATTTTGAAGAATCGTGTACATGATAAATTATTAAAAATAAAAAATAAATGAAAAGATCATAAATAATATACAAGAAGTGTCTAATAAAGTATAGAAACCATAGTAAAATTTTGAAAAAAAATCATACTTTTGTTGATTATATGACCTATTGAATGGTAAAATTTCTTTTCACAATGGTCCACATATAGGCTTTAAAAGGTTAATGTTTACAATCTATATAGTATGAAGAGTTTCACAAACTTTGACCATATAGATTGTAAGATATCTGCGTTTAAAGTGAAAAAAACAAGTTTTTTTATACATTCTATGAGTACAGCTTTTGGCTTTGAAGCTTCCTAATTAAATTCTTTTGTTCTATTGAATTTGAAATTAAAATTTTATATGTTGAAGATTCAAGTTGAAAATCAAAAGAAAAAAATTCAACAAAAACACATTTGGTATTCAATCATTAAAAAATTGTTAAGTAGAAAGAGGGTCCACAATTGAACAAAACACTAAATTGTTAATAACTCTAAGGTAAGATTGAAACACCATAATCTCAATGGTGAGTTTTTTTTTGCAAAAATACTTGATTCTATCATGGAATGTTTTTTGAAAAATTATGAAAATTGCATTAAAAAATGAACTCTATAGGTTATCTTTTCAAGAAGATAATTAGATTGTCTGAAAAACAAGATTGTCCATAACTTTCTCATTATTAGTCCAAATAGAATGAATCTAAGCTTCAGATGTACACAAAAATATAATCTTTGAATTTTTATTTCTGAAAAAAGTCATTTATTCAGACCTGCCCGGGCTGCCCGCCGACCATTGAAAATCACATATCATGCAATAACTTTTTACVAGTGTAGTCAAATGTTATGAAAATTGTTGGGCCTTAAAGCTACTCCTCGGACACATGTTGTGAAAAAATTTCAAAGAAAAATAATGAAAACTCTATTCGTAGTTAGCTGCCCAAAATTGCTATGTTGCCAAAAAACACAGTTTGGTCCTTTAGGGGTTAATGATAGTTCAATTGGAATGAGTGCGAAAGGGTCCAAATTCTGGTGAACATGAGCTGGGCGCTCAGGGGTTAAGGGTCACAAAAGTTCCAATTTAGATTATTTTTTGAAATATAAAAAATGGAATAATTTGAATAATTGGAGTTTACTAGAATCATTGGTTGATCTCACTTGATTTGAACCCCTGTGTTCTACAATCTATGTGGGGGATTCTTGGAAATTTAAGTAGGTAAGTGTGACCTCAATTTATGACATGATTTTACGAGACTTTTTTTGACAATAAGAAATCATATTAGCATACTAAAAATATATTTTTTATTTCAATTGGTGCCGCAGAGCAAAAGTTATACCACCACAAGTCAAAAAAATAATTCAGATGGCAACACAAAAAAATCTTTAAAAATTGAATTTTTTTCAGTTTTTAATTTTTTTTGTTCATTTTTTTTTGTCTACATGTGAAGCTTTGATCATTTTGTTTGAACCAATAATGAGGATGTTATGGACGATCTTGTTTTTTGGGAAATCTAAACATCTTTTTGAAATAACAAGTTATAAAATTTATTTTTTAGAATGTATAATTTGTGCTCATTCACAATTTCTTTATAAATTTTTAGAAGAGGTTAAGTTTGCTTCCTAGAATAGTCTCATTGTTGGAATTATTGTATTTCAAATCCATCTTACTTACTTTTACTTCACAACTTTTTTAAGAATGAAAATCAAGTTTATTTGTTTGTTTGTTTGTTTTTTGTTTTTATTTAATTCCCTAACTCTCAACTCAATTTTTCAACATAATAAAATAGGAAATTAAAATCATTAAAGCTAAAATTAAAATTAAGAAGATTCAAAGCCAAAAAATCTAGTCATATAAGGTGCCAAAAAACTTGTTTTCTTTGCTTTAAATGAAAATATCTTGTAATCTATGCTATCAAAGTTTTTGAAATTTCTTCCATACATTAAAAAAAAAAGTCTAGTACAAGATCCTATAGACAGATATGTAAAAATAGACAATTTTAAATTTTATGCTTATTGCAATAGAAATGGTCGTTTTGAGTGATTTTTGATGAAAAAATGGCCTAAGGACTTTAGAGTTTAGATTTAGAACTAAATGAGATTAAGTATTTGGCTTTGATAATGCTCTTGAAGATTCCAATTTTATTTACAAATGAAAAATTAATGATCATCATGTGACATGTATAAGTTTCACCACTTTCATAAAATGTTTCTTGAACACCATCCTCTCAAAAATACTAGTAGTCGAGATTCAGAAAATAGGTTGTTTAAGGGTTTAGGGTTTTAAAAATCCAATGACATATAGATACGAATACAACTACACATATGAATTTGGATATGGATATGACTTCAAATACAAATACATAATTATATGGTTGTTGACAAGGATGAAGATTAACCCAGGCATATCTTTTGGTATCAACTTGAGTTGACACCAATATTTGAATTCAAAAGTGTTAAAAAAATAATTAAAAAATTGAATTAAGGTGCTTGGCTTCAATTTTATCAATTGAGACTTTGACGCATTGAGTGACTATCCACTCAAAAACAATGCATTGTATTCTAAAATTAGCACTAAGGCAAAAGAGAGCACCAAGTTGCTACATGAGAGCTTGGTACAAAAGCCCCACTGCGCACATGAACTTTTGACACCAAACTTTCACACTAAAATTTAATACTCCAAACTACCATTTCTAATACATAAGGCCTAAGTACAATGTATCTGTTATAATTGACCCTTTCTCAATTCTGAGCACTTGTCTAATGATTTTTTTACACATGAACTTTTGACACCAAACTTTCAAACTAAAATTTAATACTCCAAACTATCATTTCTAATACATAAAGCCTAAGTACAATGTATTTGTTATAATTGACCCTTTCTCAATTCCCAGCACCTATCTAAAAGATTTCTTTTTACGTTAGAACGTTGGACAAGTGTAGATAGTGGACGCAATTAAGAAAGAGTCCACAACGATATACGCACCTTAATAAAGTTTCGGGACACCTATTTAAGCGACGAAATAAACAATAGATTTTTTTCATTAAGGTGTCACATACACAAACCATTAATCATCAAAAACGCTCGCCATCTCCCTCATCAAAACAACRAAGCTATTCGTCCGTATAGGTTGCTTGCAAAAGTTGCGGCGGTGGGAAGAAATTCCAGATTACTTGGTCAGCATCTTTCCCAATTCATTTGATGGACCACGAGAAATTGACGTTTCTCCACACACCATTCACGACATTTTCGGAGGCTGAATTCTATTGCGCACATGATCAAAAGTTGTCGCGTCAAGTGATAGCGAAGGGGTTGCATACGTGTCCCTCGCTGGAACCTCACTCGGCATCATGCCTGATTTTTTTTGGTCGTTTTATTATTATTGTTGTTGCTATTAATTATTTTCTTAGTTTGCTGTTGATCAATTCGTGTCACCACGTGAAAAAAAGTTTTGTTTATCAAGCTGGGTTGAAAAATGCTCATGAGACTCTGCAGGTTAGACGTAACTTAAGCGGCAATTTCATGGCCCATTCAATTGTGATGACATGGCGACGTCATTCAACTTGCATCATACATGAAGGCAGCAATTAAGTTAACCGTACGAAGGTTAGGAGGTTCATAAAGTGCCCATCTAAGGTTGAGGCATTAGTAACCGATCAATTATGTAATTTTGGAGAAGATTGTGCGTTGTATGAGGTGGTGAATATTTTTCCCATGTAGAAAGATAGGAAATGTGGAGATTGTAAACTTTTCAAAATTTAATTTTCAAAATTGAAATTACTGTGAATTTTGGGAGTCCAAAAGTACCCTTGACCAACAACCAATGTCTAGGGTCTTCTAATTCCAATCATTGAAGAATTACTGTCCCATTCACTACTTGCTATTTTCTTGCTCACTAATTTGGAACATGTGACATAGCCTTATTAGTCTCAACCAGGAAAAGAACAAAAAAAAATGCATTCCTAGCCTTAATCAAAAATATTGCACTCCAATAGGTTGGATATTGGGCGTAGTTGGTTACTAGTGCCTCAACCTTAAGAGATGAAATTGAATTTGGGGAGGTGAAACTTCTTAAAATATTTTTCAATAAATTTTCCTTGAAAGTTAAAACAAATGGAATCTAATCCGAGTTGTTCATATTTTTTTTTGGAGCTTTGTGGAAATAGTTATGAATTTTTGAAGTTGAAATGGCATAGAGCTAAAAAATCTTTGACCTCCTCAAATGTATACTATTTTTTACATTTTTGGTACAACAAAAAAGCAACATGTATAAATAATGCATGTTTGAGGAGGTGGGTGATTTTAGAGGCTGAGTACATCAAGAACCTCCTACCTTACAACTCCACATAGCAAACAAAGTGGGTACTTCCAAATGCGCCAATGACACAAAACCACCATCATCACTCTATGTACATCTCCAAAATCAATATGTACCTATGTGGAAGAAATAGTTTAAAACATCCACCAAGAAAAATTGATTCCTCATAACATTTACTTATGGTTTCCAAATGCAATGTCCTTTGGTACATTGGAGCCTCCTTTCACTTGTTAATAAGTAAATATGAAATTTTAAATAGACTAATTGTAGTAAATAGGAACAATAGCAAAAAATGGCGGTTTAGGGTTTAGGGTTTCTAAGATGACCACACTATGCACATCTCTTAAATCAGTATATATATACATACATACACACATGCATACATACATATTCATGAAGAAAGAATTTCCAAACATGTGTGCCAAAAAACTTTGACCCTTCATAACTTTTGCATATAAGATCAATATGATGCTTTCTTTAGTGCATTGAAATCTCCAATCACTTGCCAATGAGAAATATAAAAATTTCACTAGTCTAACAATAATGGATTATTCATAATAATGGAGAATTTCGTTGAAATAGCAGTATTCTATAACAATGACAAGCCATTCTGCAACTTTGGCACTTTTCAAGGTTGAGACCCATTTGAATCTTATACTTCTTTTAGATGTCCGAAATTTAGATATATAAACTAGATGGTTTGAACTACATATTATGAAATCTATATGTGTGTCCTAAGTTTAGACTATGGCATATGGAATATCATCATTTTAATAAAATTGACCATAATTAGAAAAACTAGCATTTTGGAGTGTACCTACCTTGTTGGACAAAGCCCAAGAGTTCTTCCTAACTTCAAATGTTACAATCTTTCAATCTACACAATCAAATAGGTTGAAGTTTTTCCCACACATTCCTAAAGTATTTTAGGACAAATATTTATGGTTGAAAGTTTGAAAAACATTTTTATTTTTCAATTGCACTCATTGCACTCAATGCACTCAAAATTGAAGTTCATGACAATGGCACAATTCCCATTGTCAAATTGTACCATTGTAATGCGTACATGAACTTGTCTTTCCAAAGTTCAATACAATGAAGAACTTGTCGCATTCGACCATTAAAAGACATGACCTACCATTTAGGTATTCAACCAATATAATTCAATTAGTGGATGAATAGGTGCATTCTTAGTTTTTAAGAAGACTGCCAATTTTGCTCAATTACTTTGACACATTTCTACAAACAAGCTTTTGGAATATAATTGTATTCAATTTCTAGTGTGTGGTGGTGACAAAAATTTGAAATTAAAATTGAGTTAGTTTAACAAAATTGCAAATGCAAATGCAAATGTTATAAAATTATGAATGGCATAGATTTGGGTTCCTAAATGTGCTTTGCATACAAGTGCCAAGTTCTTAAAGTTTTTCCATTTTACAAATATCATGATACAGGATCTTAGAAAGTCGTTCATTGGACACCTTTTGTCCTCCAGGGCACAACAAAATTAAGGTAAACCATCCTATTTATGTCATTTGTTTTTTATTCCTGAAGTCTTAAGGACTTTTTTCATCAAAGAATGCTCGAAATTGCTAAATTTTATTGCCCAAAGTAAAATAGTTTACAAATCGTTTTTTTTCATATCTAATTGTAAGATCTTCCACTAGACTAGTATGAAAATGTGTTAAAGAAGTTTAAGAAACTTTGATCATGGGGATTGCAAGATATATATGCTATTGAAGTGAACAAAATGGATTTTCTTACATCTTATGTAATTAGAATATAAGACTTTCAATCTTCTTAGATTAAATTTTTTGCACTATTGATAATGGATAAAAGAAACATCAATGAAGAACTAAATTGAAAGTCTACTAAAAATATTTAAAAAAAAACAATTGATTTTCATTCTTTAAAAATTGTGAAAATTGATTTTATAAATGAGTCCTATAATTTATCTTCTTAGGAACATGCTTTAAGTGTCCAAAGATTAGCCACCCTCCATAACTTTTCCATCACTAGTTTAAATAGAATGAATCAAATTTTTGATTTTTCCATGTAGACAAAAATAATTTTTATCGGAAACAAAATTTCAAAATCTTATTTTGACTTTATATGATTTTTTTGTATTCCGTGGCAAATCTTCATTTAGGACTCAAGGTGGCATAACTTTGTTTCTTAGGTACCAATTGAAATAAAAAATTATATTCCATAGATAAAATGTATTTCTTTGTCTTCAAAAAAATTTATCGAAAAATCAAAACAAAAATTGAGACCATGGGAACCTACCCCAAATCCATTTTCCCTCGAGGACTATGGGACTTTAGGGATTAATTCTAGAAGAACGTAGCAAGCACTAAATGTCCAATGGATGACCTCACCTAAGACTATAGGATGAAAAAATTCTTTCTATTCATCCAATTGTTTGTGGATGTTGCGTGAAAATATTTTCCATGAAACAAAATTGGAAATTTTCTCATTATAGAATTATTGACTTTTCAAAAGAAGATGTTTAATCCATTCATCACCCTTGTAGTGTATATTGGCCATTTCTTGCTATTTACTCTAGATGTGAATTTTAGTCATAAGTTTTTTTTGAATTTGAGTCCAATTAATGAAATGAGGCTTACCAAGCTTTGTTTCTATTCCAATCGGAAATTTTGAAAAATTTGTGCACTTCAATCTTTTATAGCAATATGAACTTTTTGTCTATAACCATGGCCTATTAATTTTATACTTTATGAGTAATATAGTAACTTGATTTATACCATGAGTCTATGACGTTACACACTATAATATACATGTATCACAAAAATTTCATTGTAGATCTTTTGGATATATTATGTATTTGACATGAAATTTCTTTAATTTCATCTTGAAAAACTCAAAGTAATTTCAAATTTCCCAAAGAAATTTTGAAATTTTATAACTCGTATCCAACATAATTATGAATTTATTTTTGAAAAATAAATATAGAAACTTTCATTCATATTTAGTTGCAAAATGGAAACAAACAAAGTGATGGAGCTAATACCACCCAAATGTAGGACTTTTGTTGATTCTAGAATGAGAATCTATGACATAAGTACATGCCTTAAATTCACAATAAGTGAAGATTCACAAGTAGCCATGTATCATTGTCATAGATTTTCACTCTAGAATCAATAACTATCCTACGTTTGGGTGGTATTAGGTTGATGGTTTGCCTACCTTAGTGGCACAAATAATTCAAAGCCCGATTGTGGGACTCAATCGAGGTGGCCTACTCCTAAATTGTCTTTTCAAGAGTTGATTGCCTTTCTAGCCCCTAAGCACTCAAACAAACATTTTTTGGTCGCTTCCTGACTTTGGGCAGAATTTTCGGGCAGAAAAATACTTTATTTTGAATTTTTTTTTGTTTTTCCTTGAAAAGATTGGTTTTTCTTTCAATATTTATATTCAAAACTAAGATCTCTATAGTAAAAAGAAATCATAAGAGAAATAGCACAATGTGTTTATAATTTTCTAGTATTGAAAAACTTACTATTTGAGGAAAGAATTGAAATTCTTATGACCAGATCTCATGCATTTTTTTACAATTCAATAGAAACCAATATTTAGACCAATTAAAAAAATTCAAGTGTTAAGGATAGAAATTGTATTTTTGGTGAATTTTCAAAGTTATATCTTCAAAATTCATTTGAAGAGAATCTAAAAATAATTTTATAATTTTGACCGTACGAATATCTTCTATTTTTTGTGCTTCACATAAACTTCTTTGATGCAAACTTCAAAAAAGTTATAGAATTTATATTTTATAACACATTTGTGTTTTGTCCAAACCCCTTGGGCTTTTAGGGGCTAGGGAGGCTAAAACCCTTGAAAAGAAATTCAAAAAATTTATATAGGAAGAAAAATGGAATTGGTATCTAACACTAGTTGTTCAACATTTTTAAGCCCTTCATGGAATTAATTACAAATTTTTGAAGTCTAAACACAATGTTCACTAAAAGTGACTACCTCCTCAAATGTACAATATCAATACATTGAAAAAAGCAAAATGTACCTATGTACTAGTGGTTGCTTCTAGATCACAGTCACTTTTAGAGTAGACTACCTTAGTAGCACAAATATTCGGAAACCCAGTTGTGTCACTAATAGGATAGTCTATCTAGTCGAGTTGAACTAGCCCCCTCACTCGGCTCCTCCAAGTCATTCTAGAGGTGCAAGGAAAAATAAAGCCACCTAATTTGTGCTCAATTAATTTACCTTATACACCCCGCCTCGCTAATTTAGGGCCTCTTAATTGCAAATATGAATTCAAAATTTGCAAATATAACCATGTGTGTTAAATAAAACTCTCACCATTTCCCCAAGGGGCCAAGCGAGGGGGTCATTTCACCCCGGCCGTTGATCTTCCCCCACGGAGTCCGGGCCGAGCCGGGTGGTCCCCCCATTTCCTCACGGTTTCATTCCAAAGAGGGTCTCTCCCTCTCCCTTTCTTGCAGCTGCATTTAATTTACCCCAAGGAGGTGCCAATGTTGCTGTCCTGGTCAGTCAGGTCATGCATGAAAGGAGCGACGAAGGCATGGGCGGGATGCCAAGGAGCCTTTGTAACTTATGCATGGACGAAGCTGCCGGCCTGGCTAGCTCCCCTCGGGGATCATGGTCCCGGTCCCGGGTCCCGGGTCCGGCGGGGACCACCTCCCCTTCCCTCCCCTCCCCCATGCCAAAACTTCGGTTCCTGCTTTTTGGTCCTCTTGCAGCACGATCTGTAGTACTTGCCCACCTACCCGATCAGCCCCTTTTTTCCCCTCAAGAGACCAAAGACCCCGACCCACCGAAAAATCCCCGCCAACACTCCTGATGAATGATGTGGCATGGAATTGATGTCCCGCTGGAGGTCCATGCAGATAGTTGTCCTCAGCACTTTTTTTTTAATAGTAATAAATTTTTTTTAATTTAAAAAAAAAAATCTTCATGAGCATCTGATCATTCCACGCTGCCCAATGGGAATTCCTGTTTCAGAAACTCGGGGTGTCCGGAACCTCCTTCGTCGGACAGGGGTTGACTGGCCACTCCAAGTAATTACAGGGGTGCAAGTAAAACAGAAAGCCCCATATTTGGGGTCCAATTAATTTACCTTGTACATACCTCCTGACCAATTTAGGGACTTCGATTGCAAATATGAATTCGGAACTTGCAAATTCTATCATGGTTGGAAAAGAAAAAATTTCAGGGTTTTACCAAGGGCCAGGATGAATTGACCCCATCATTGCCCCTTTTAGAAGGTAAATGTAAAAATTGCCCCTATTTTGTGCCGCGTCAATTTTCTATTACTTCACCTCCCCGAGTAAATTTAGGGCCTTCGATTGCAAATATGAATTCAAAATTTGCAAACTTTTTCATATGTGGTAGATAAAAGAATTCCAGTGTTTTCCCCAAGGGTAAAAAAAGGGGCAATGAGGGGGTCAGTTCACCCTGGCCCTTCAGTCATCTGGAGTTCATGTTGGGAATCAGGCACCTCCTGAAAGAAATTCCTTTTTTTTTTTCGCAAAAAGAGAGTGCACCACTCTTTATAGTCCTTCACGGGGTTGTCCTTTGGTTATTAATGATGATGTCATTTGTTTTTTCTTTTGGTTTCTTTTGTTTGTTTTCCATTTGGGGGGTGTCTTCAGGGGTGGTTCCAAAGTTTTTTTGGTTGCACTAGTGGAAACATGGATTTGTGTAGGTAGAGTACGGGGAAATGACCACGATAAGACCCACAATTGGTCACATTTATTTTAATTTTTTTTGTGGGTCATTTTTTGCATAAGTAGAAATCATGTTTCTACAAGTGTTGATTGAGTTGCCGATTCTGAATTTTTTTTTTGCATAATATTCTTTTAATTTTGGAGGTAGCTACAATATGTTTTGTGGTTGTTTGCAAAACATTTTTGAAAAAATCACAACATAATGTGGTCAGATTTGCATTTTCTTCCATAAAATTTACCTTGGGCTAATTGATGGACCAAAACAATTGTTGAAACTTTGCAAAATCAAGAGCAAAAAAAATTGAAAGCATCATTTCATTCTTGTAAAGAGTTTTCTAAAAGCAATTCTAATTTGAAGAATCCTATTTCGGGATAAATTGAGTTAAACTTCAATTTGTAATATTATTAGCTCTCAAAGGAAGATTTGTCTTCTAATGGGGTTTGTTTTTGGCTTTCCAGTGCCTAAAAAGAATTCAAAGTCTAATGATCTAGAATGATAAAGTGGTATTTAATTATTTCATAAAAAAAAAGTTTTATATCTTGAAAATTGACTTAGTCAAAGATATTGATATTTTTCCATTAATTTTTAATCTAAAATAGTGTAAGGTTCGATGTTAAGATAAAAACAAATTTAAAATCTTCTCTCTCAATGTCTTTATTTTGAGTTTTTCATATTAACAAATACAAACTTTTAAGCATAAAAAAATTTCACAAAATAACATTGCACAAATATATCAATGTTCTCTAGCAACAAAATTTTAGTATGAATAAAGTATATTTTGGCATGATTTAGTAGTCAATAAATATATTGGAAGAGAAGATTGAAAATTTTATTTTTAAAAATGTAATACATATTTTTCTCATGTCCTCAAATAATATAAATACAACTAATATAAATACAAATAATAATTATCGTATTAAAATAAAAACTTTGTGTTCCAATGTATATTATGTGTTCAATAATTCTAACTTAGTTTTATTATTATTTTAAGAATGATTGATTATTACTCATGAATTTAGAATTCAATGATTATCTATTCTTTAGATTGTATTATTTTCATTATTGCCTATTCTATACCATTTATGATATTTTCATGATTAGTTTTTAAAGCACAATTTGTAATTGATGTTAATTTCCTTGTACATTTGATCTTTATGCGGCTATGCAACCATGTTTTGTTTGTGTAAAACTTAGGGAATGCATTAAACTGAATGCAAGGCCTTGAAGAGACACCAAGTTCCCATGGCTTTCCATAGATTGATGAGTTGATTGAAATAGTGCCGTGTTTGCTTTGACAAAAATGATTTGAATGCAAATTACAAGAGTAATTTTCCATCAAATCCAACATGTGATATACCTTTGAAAATCTCTTGATTATTTTTTCCAACACTAGATCCACATCCTAATTTAAAAAAACCTGTAAAGTTTGGTTCTAAAGGTTTGAAAATAGAAGGCACATGGAGAATGTC
The DNA here is from genome assembly GCA_006891605.1 of Pleurozium schreberi. Lineage (NCBI taxonomy): Eukaryota > Viridiplantae > Streptophyta > Bryopsida > Hypnales > Hylocomiaceae > Pleurozium > Pleurozium schreberi. The sequence goes on along the minus strand of VACF01001743.1, from coordinate 274,157 downwards.
GAGTGAAAAATGAAAACTTTTCTACTTTGAATATATACATATCATGGATTGTAAAGAATTTGAGCTTGGAACATCTTGTGCATTTTCCACATAGGTAGGGCTAAGTTACTATAGTTAAAATTTCCATTCTTTTCATTCTTTCTATAYAAAAACTTGTGATTAAAAGTGACYATTTTTTGTGTTTTCTAAACTCTAAGAGCAAACGAATYGTAGAACTTGATTACACCATTACAAACATAATCCAAATTATATTTATGATTACAAAAATTAGAAATTTATTATCTTCCACACAAGTGTTTTCAAAGTTGAACAACAATCGTAGAAGGTTTGATGCTTAAGGTAGGAGGCTCAAAATCCACTTAGGTTCTAAAACCGCCCACCTCCTCAAATGTACAATATTTGTACATGTTGCTTTTTCATCTATACACAAATGTACAAACAATGTATGTTTGAGGAGGTGGGCATTTCTAGAGCCCTATGCCACTTTGACTTCAAAAAATTTATAACTAATTCCACAAAGCTTCAAAGAATATAAAAAAACTATTATTAGATGCCAATTCCTCTTGGAAAATTTACTCAAAAGTATTGCAAAAAGTTCCACCTCCGCAAAATTTAGTTTCAACTCTTATATGGGCACTTTATGGACCTCCTACCTTATGCTTACCTTATGCTCAGAATGATATTTGAGATGGAATTTAAGTATTGGAGGAATGTATACGATACACGCGGCTAGCAACGCTACATAAAATGTATACATGAATTCATTTCTAGTGCCAATTCCAGATGCACATACCATTGTGGAGTTTATTTTTTCACTGTCAAAGCGAAGCCCTATTCTCCCTTGGTATGAATGTACCCTGGTGAAATGATTTCAACCGTACTTGGACAAATTTTGAAAGTACATTTTCATGATTCCCATTGGATACAAAAAATGACCCAATGTACCACGTGGAATTTCTAGAACCCCCTTTGAAGTAGAAAGAAAAATGTCGGTTCTTTTTCTTTTTCTCCATTTTCGTCCAGCACATGGTTGCACTTGAATATGCTTCCGTCCAAAGGATACTTTTTAGGAACCAAGTTGAATACAATATGAGACAACAAAGKTTTTGGCTTTYGCGCAAATCACCAATTTGCCAGCTGGCAGACCATTCAAAGATCCGTGCTTCTGCACTTGAATGCTYCTCATGACTTTGTTGGATGCAAAGGGCTGTTTTTTGGGGGGGAGGGACCCCGGTGAAAATGTTATCTCAAGTATGCATTTTTGCCCATGCACCGGGGTCGAGTCTATAGTACCCCAACTAGCCGAATGCGCAGGTGTAACAATGGGTGAATGTAAAAAAAAGCCCCCATATTTTTGTGCCATAATAGTTTAGTGATTAACACCTCTCCTACCTAATTTGGGTCCTCTGATTGCAAATATGAAGTCAAAAATTGCAAAAAAAATTTATCCATGAGATATAAAAAGTTTCAGTGTTTTCCCCAGGGTTAAAACACAGGGGGCAAAACCACCTCTGCATTCGGCTCGTTGGGGTACAATAGACTTGACCATGCACCGGGATTTTACCAACACTGGGCCACGGGCCTCAGGGAAAACTAGACGGAAAAATTCAGATAAAAGTCGGCCTTTCCATTTATCTCAATTGCAGTTTGTATGGGCCCAGGATGAAAGTCATAGCCGGGCCGGCCGGGCCTTGTGTAAAAAGAAGGCCGCAATTATAACGAAAAGACCAGTTTGCCCTTGTACCTTCCCTTAGGGGCCCCCTGGGCAGGAGGAGTGGCCACAGAAGTCAAGGCTTTGCCAATGAAGAATCTCCCGCTCCATATTCCCTCCTTTGTTCACAGCTTCAGCATGTTAAAATGGGATCGCTTGCCCATTAATTCAAGGTAGCAGTGGAGGACATAATCTTACAGAATATAGGGCCTCCACAAGGATTGCCACAAGGGTTCTGTGATTTTGCAATCTCTTTGAAATTAAGGTAGAACCACCTGTAACCAACCAAATAAGGAATTTGGTTGAATTTGAAGCAATGCAAGGTAAATATTTTTAGAGGTGTGTTGATAAAAATGATGGGGATTGCAAAAACTTTGGTAGTTTTATCGCATGGATTGAAATTACTATGAATTTTGAAAGGCCAAAAGTGGTCCACACCCATAGCCAATCTCTAGACTCTTCCAATTTGGCTCATTCAAAAAAATACTTTTCCACTCACTGCTTCCTAGTTTTTTTTGCACTACTTTGGGACATGTATCATGAACTTTTAGTCCCAACCTTGAAAAGAAGAAAAAAATACACTCTAGCCTTGGTTGGAAATAAGTCAATCTATGGTTGGCTATGGGGCACTCGTCGGAAATAGGTGGTTCTATTTTATATGGGCTTCATCTTATTTCTTCTTAACTTACACTCCCAATTTAGCTACAATAGGGAAGGTCAAGAACATACCCTAGACATGGCACAAAATAATTTTTTTTTTTTTTTTTTTTTTTTTTTTTTTACTCTTTGAGAATTCAAAATTTACCCCGCTTGTCCCACTTTGTGACATGGATTTAGCATCCGTCCATAGTGCCAGTTTTCTCCTTGTTTTGCATCATATGTTGTTATCATATTTGCATCATATTTGCTCCCCCACTGTAATTATAACCGGTACGAAGTCCACAACAAGCTGCTCATCAACCCTTTGAATTGTTACGTGAGAGAGGTCTTTGCAGTGAAGAGGTCTTGCAGTGAAGAGGTTTACATCACTTCGATCAGCCGGCGGCGCTAGAATTTGTGAGAAAGTTCCTGTAAAATATATATTCATATATCTCTCTCTTTTATCATCATGGTGATCATGGCCACGTCGCACACTGGAGGCCCGGTGTCCCAGCTCCAATTGCCGCCTGGTTTCCGGTTCCACCCCACGGATGAGGAGCTCGTGCTTCATTACTTGTGTCGGAAGGCGGAGTCGCAGGTGTTTGCCATTCCTGTCATTGCGGAAGTCGACTTGTACAAGTTCGACCCTTGGGACCTGCCTGGTACGTCAGTCTGATTCCCTTTGCCATGTGAGAAATTATTCAACAAAAGCTCTCTTCGTATTCATGAGCTCCTCCTCTCATTCTAACACATTATAATTTTTTATCACATTATGAGAGTAATGTATCTCTCAGTATACAACATACATTGCCGTATCGTAATTCATTGCTATGTAAACTTTCTCAAAAATAGAGTAGCAGATGGTAGTAAATTGATGCGTCTTCCTAATTAGTACCTGAATTGTCTTTGGAATGGTCATGAAGCTAATTATTCATTCCTAATATTATCAACTAGTTCGGCACATAGTAGAGAATGAGCCCTGTGTGCGTAGGGTCATATATGGTTGTGGATTAAAGAATTATATACCAAAACTATCATGATGTTCACAGACAAACAAAGAAACACCAACTGAAGCAAAGTCTGCCATGATGATCACAGACAGACAGACAGACAGACAAACAAACACGAAATGAGACCAAAAGATATAATTGTTATGATAAATACTGATGTTTAATTTCGGCGTGAGCTTTGACATGAACAACGGGTTTCACATAATTGAGTATAATCCATTCTATATGGAATGGTGAAGCTACTAGATTATCATCACCTCGTTCGACACATGGTGTTCAAGTGTGAGTCCGGTACTTAGGATCGTATACACTTGGGTGTGAGCTAAAAGACTCCCTTGCAAAACTACCAGTTTGGGGAATTTCATTGAATTTGGCGTCATTCAGCAAACTTTGGCACTTTTACAGTTTAGAGAGCAAGCAGTCTGAAATCTACACCTGTCCTAGATTTCATTTTTTGTGGTTCAGACTGTCGTCTCAGAATGGCATATGGACTATGATCGCCATTTTAACGAAATTTCCTTATTACAGACAAACAAAAGAAGACCAAAGCTRTTGTCATGGGAAGCCAGGTCTGGTGTTTTAATTTAGGCAGTAAACTTTTATTGAGGCTGGATAGGCTGATCTGTTGTTGTTGGTTTGTTTCGACCCTTCCTGGCTCGGCTCAGGGAAAGCCATTTTCGGGGAGCGCGAGTGGTACTTCTTCAGCCCKCGGGACCGCAAGTACCCGAACGGCGCTCGCCCCAACCGCGCGGCGGCGTCGGGGTACTGGAAGGCGACGGGCACGGACAAGCCCATCCACACCGCGACGTCCTCGGCGTCAGGCGGCGTCAGCGGCGTGCGCAAGATCGGCGTGAAGAAGGCGCTGGTGTTCTACAAGGGGCGAGCGCCCAAGGGGGTCAAGACCAACTGGATCATGCACGAGTACCGACTGGCGGACGGCGTCTGCACTGCGGTCCACAATCACCGCAAAGGCTCCCTTCGGGTAAGTGACGCCCCACCCCAGCCCATTCCAATCCACTCCACCCACACTAAATCCAAACAAAATAATCGTCAAAATTTGATGATGTGGCGAAAATCTAGAAGCTCTGAAAACTAAAACTGTATAAAGCTCTGAAAAATAGAATACTCCTTTGCATTCATGCAGACTTTTATAAATCTTTGCTCCTTGCCTTGTCTTCTCTAATGTGACATTAGGAGTTTGGTTTGCATATAAATTCATGTTACACTAGGAGTTTGGTTTGCATATAAATCTAAACACAAATGGATCCATGGCTGATATATAGATTTAAGTTTGAAAATCAAAGTTGTGAAATTCTTCTGAAGTTCCAGTTTAGTGAAATTCAGCTTTTTTTTTTTTTTCCGATTTCAAGGGCTAATCATAGCTTGCCACAAATGGTAAAGATATTGTTTCCTTGTCGAAGTTCAGTCACAAGTTGAGGGGTTCATTAATCAACTGGGTTTTACTATCCCTATCTATGAGGGTGAAACATTTGAGTGATGAAAATTTTGAGTACTTGTAGTGATTGAGTTAGTTTAACCCTTTCATTGGATGACCTTGAAAGTCATCAATTGTTGAATACTTGGAGCATGATTTCCATTGGAGGCTTGCATCTCTCTTAGTTTCATTTGTACTTGAATAGTATGGTGAGGAAATTAGGGGTGGCTGCCCAATGGTACTAAAGTAGGGTGCTCTAAAATCAACCTTGCTTTAAAAACGACTCCTAACACAGAGGTACATTTTGCTTTCTTCAATTTACCACGAGTGTACATTTCAAGACGTGGTCGCTTTTCATGACCATTGCGTTTCAACTTCAAAACTTCACAACTAATAATTCCACAAAGGTCCAAAACATATGATACTACTTGGGTTAGATACCAATTCCATAATTTTCCTTCCTACAAAAACGTACTGAAAATCATTTCTAAGGAGTTGAGCTTCCCCCCAAAATGACATCCATGGATCCATTTGTGTTTAGAGTTTGGCTCCCAGCGTTCTCAAAGGTTTGGGAACTCTGTGTTCTAATGTTTTTAAMTGAGGTGCTGTCTGAGTGTAGCTTAGTAGTTAAGTTATATTTCTTTAATAAGTTCCATCTTTGCCGCTTGGACTGGTGGTGTTTGAGCCCTGCCTTCCTTGAAAAAAAAATATCCAAATATCTCAATCAATTCGCTGACTAGTTTGCATTTAAAAAAGGAAGTGTTGCTCTCAGTTTGGGTTGTCACTGAATCATCAATCCGTAGGAGCTTTGAACTTATCATCAAGATACTTTGAAAAATAGAATCATGCAATGGCTGACCATCTTGCACACATCATTGTCAAGTGTTGGACCCCCCCAACTTTGACTCATTCTTTTTTTCTTTGAGAATTCGACCCCTTTTTAGTTTTTAGAAGTACGGTAGGCGCAATACCCGTTCTACACCCCCCTACACCCAAATTGCGTCCGTATTTACACGTGTTCAACATTTCAAGGGGGCGCAATTGGCGCGCAATTGGGTTGAGGGACCACAGCGGGTATGCATACCTTATGTTTAGGCTTTGACATAGTCATCTCTCTGAAGTCTTTGGGATGACTACCTTTTCAAAATACTGACTGGACATGTGTTAGTATTTTACTAAAGTTGAAGCATGTTACCTATCTAATAGTAAGAACCATGTATAGGTACTTATTTGTGTACATACCTTACAAGGAGGATTTCATCCGAGGTCGTGGCAGAGATTGGCCTCCATCAGCAATGAAAACATTTGCTGTGAGGTAGTGACCGTAGTCACTGGCTAGCAAAGCAACAAGAGCTTCGAGGTCACGCACAGGATCAGTCCATCTCTGCAACGGCATTTTCTTCCCAGCCGCCATAAACTCCTGCTCACTTCTTGAAGCCAATAAGGGATCTGTCTTTGACAAGCCCCTTGCAACGGCTGCCACCATAACTCCATACTTGCCCAGCTCCATTCCCATATACTGTACAGTACATCAACATGACCAAAGTCATCCGATTAGAACCATATCAAACCAAAGTATTTGTCAATTTGAGACTTTTATCATGGATTTGAGACTTTTAAGGACATAAATGAAAATCCTAAGCCACATCCGACGCATAAGAACAAGCACTTCAAGGCATATGGAATCAATGGCAGATGTTGGAAACAAGTAAACCCTAAGTGCCCAAATCGCCAAACGTGGCCACTTCCATATCGACAGGAGTTGGAAATAAATCATTCAGGAAGCTTTCTGGTAACGAAGTGCATCGGTAAGGGATGCTAGAACTTGCAATTTGTGCTACAAATATTTCACCATTTTTTCTCCAAATTTGGCTTTGCACAATTCTTAAAATTTTGTCTTGAGCATACCTCACTCTGTAAAGTTTTCTAGTCTCAAAACAAAATTGCTACTATTCCCAGAAGCAAACACTAGTGGAAACACGGTTTGCGTAGACAATTGATCTAATTGGTCACGAGGGTCTCTACTTGGTCATTTCCCTTGGGAAACACACCATGTTTTCACTAGTGAAGAGGTCGCACTCTTAACATTCCTTAACAAAAAGAAAGAAGAAATCAAGTCTTACAATATTAAACAAAAGAAACGTGCTTTGCAAATTACTATAATCAACCATTATCTTTCAATAAACTTTGTTTGCTTAGTTTGGGCATCTAGGGGTGAACATTATTCACCTTAGATAACTGATGAAGGCCAGCCAGTGCAGCTCCATGCACGGAGACTCCTGGGTAATAACCCCTTTCAAGGCCCGTAAGGTAAGTCACAAAGAGTATAGAGCCCTGTTGTTTCTGTGAGGCTTTCATACGCTGAGCCACCGCTCTCGCCACCAGCCATGGAGCCTTTAAATTATCCGTCATGATTTCGTCCCAGTCTGATTCACTGTGATCCAGTGGGGACTTGAGAGCACCTTCAAAAGCCAAAAATAAAAAATTCAATTTTCCATTTCTCCAACAATGAATGCATGCATAAAAGCCGGACCTAAATAATTGAGACAATGGACTAGAATCACTAAATAACCTTCAACCTGATTGCTTAGAAAGGTCATACGACATATTTTCTTTCAAACATCTCGGACAGTACTTGTTAGTTCATTAAAGGTTTCCATTGGATGTCCTTCTCAACCAAAGGACAATATGGAACAATACCTGGAACACTGGAGCAAAATAGAAGGACATCAATTGTTCCAAAAATGTTCCATGCTTGACCCACGCTTGCATCAATGCTGGCTTCCCCTCCTCTTACATCCAATTCCACTTTTCCCACAGCCTGTTATGAAACACGCAAACATTATAGCTAAACATAAAAGCCATTGAAAGTCATTCCAAGTGGGGGAGCTGATCTTGTTTGGGAGAAGATGAAGAAATGAACTCAGTTGTTACATTGACAATGTACCCCAAGACCTCCTAAGTATCTACTACTACTGTAAAAAGATAAATAGGGTGCTGGCCAAATTCTTTTGTTTGGYTCAATCACAAATCTAAAGCAGTGACAAAATTTAAAGATCATAGGCTTCAAAATACACTTACAAATCAGTCCGACTTGGCATGACATTTAAGAGTTAAGAATGCCTATATTAAAATGTCACAATTTCAAAAGAACAGCACTCTCCAGGTGCCCGTTAGGATCCTCAGATCTATGCCAGACCTGCATTTAGAGCTTCTAAATGTCATAATTTAGAGATCTGAAGCAGGCAAATTTCACAAACTCATCCTCCCATAGTCTCAGCATCAGCACGGTACTGGAATCATTCAACCTTTTAAAAATTATTCTGACCAATAACAGCAAAGACGTAGAAACTGCAATCAACAGTCAAGCGGAAACGGTGCCTCCGATTTGGGGTTCGAAAGTATGTAGGAAATTTTGGAAAATTATTCCTACGTGAATAGAAAAGTCTTCAACGACTAATGTGGTGAATTTTTTTACCCTGTTTCAGACAGTTACACCCTACACAAGAGCGACCTCCAGCCTAATATGTACACAATCCAAACCTGACAGACTAGGGTTGCTTTTGGATGCACCTATACTCACAGCTGACTTTAAAAATTCTTACTTTTTCCAAAAATACGCGTTTACATGCAGTAAAATCCTTTTACAATGGCTACCAAGATTCAACAAACTTCAATGAAAACGAAGTCAGACATTGTTCTGCTTAGATTCTTTCTAGCCTATAATGGGCACAACTGAACAATAAAAAATCTGAGGTTAATTTTCGCCACACCTATACGCAGCACTTTTAAACTTCATCATACAGTGTTTACAAAAATCTTACTAACATGAGTTAATTTCCTCTTCCAATTGTTAACTACATCCAACAAAATAGAAGTCAGAGATGCTTAGTTGGACCCTACTAGGTCTAGATTCCTAAACCCTAAACGAAAATCTCTCAACCCCTACACAGGACCATGATAACCCCGAAATTCAACGACAATCCGAAATATTAAAAAAAGATAAGAATTGACATACCGGTGCCTCCACGCCAAGACCGAGAGCTTTGATTTCGGAAGAAGTCTTCTGAAGTTGCGACGATGCTCTTCCAGCGAGGACAATCCGGCAACCACATTTCGCAAGGGGCGTTGCTAACTCGTAACCTAAATCTTCGGCAACGCTCACTACAAGAATCACCTTCCCTTTCAGTGCCGCACCTACACGACGCCCTGATTTCATTTCTGCCATACTAATGCCGAAACGGCAGGATCCAATGCAAAATTTCTACTCTGTGTTAATTTCAGTCTGTTCAATCTGCAGACAGGGGATCCAATTCGACGAAGACTTAGAATAATTCCAATCACCAAAGCGTTTCGAAGCAAAACTAGAACGCGAATCTCGGAATCTACGCTTTAATGCTTCAAAACAACTAACGCCTAGGTTCTGATTGGCGACATCCAATACAAACATTCGGATGAATCTGTAAGAATTGAAATGCAATGATTCAAAGCTTTTTGAGTATATATAAATTTGAAGAACGAATTTCAAATTTTTATTTCTTAAAAAAGTGATTTTTTCAGGTTTGCCCAGACTGCCCGAGTTGAGAAACAAACAACATATTATGCAATAACTTTTGACTCATATTTCCAAATGTCATGAAATATTTGCATATGCAAGATATTCCTCGTCCCCACATTCTATTAAAATTTCAGCCCAAAATATGCAAATCTCCAGTCACATACTCACATGTACCTGCCCAAAAAATCTATGTTGTCAAAAAACGCATGTTGGTCCTTTAGGCCAAGGCCATTTTTTGGTGGATGAGTGAGAGAGCCATCTTCAAGTGCATGACAGAAAATGAAACTATTCATCCTTGGAATTAGGGGTGGAATGGGAAGATCAACTACAGTAGTTTGACTTCCTATGCCTGTTTTTCGATTTTTGTAGACCAATGATTCCCATGTCATCAAAATATATGACTTCCACAGTCCCTAGCCCATCGTGTAAGGGTTAAAGGGTTGGAGGAATGGGTGCACCTACCTTACATCAAACTTAAATTACACCCACGTAGAAAAAGCAGTAACTTATGGTGTTGGGATCGTTCCACACTTCCTCATAACAATGTCCACCACCAATCATAAGAGCATCCCCACCAAGTCTTCCGTATCCCTTTTCCTACTTTATTTGGAGACCTCATATACAAATGAGACTTGGCCAATCCTGCAAACGAGGCTTGCAATACAGAACTGGGGCGCAACTTTTGGAGAGTTCTGTAAAATTTAGGGATACAGAATGTGAAAAAGCTTGGTGCGGTGAAGGTTCCGTATCCCTATCTGTACTTGAGGTCCTCTCCCTCAAAATTTACGGATACGGAACTCACTGGTGGGGTTGCTCTAACCACTAGACAATCCGTCAGAGCTCTTCGATTGGTGCCCCAAGATCACCTTAGTTATTAGTTTCTCTTTTTTTTCCACAAAAACTCGTCTGGGCTTGCCCCGGCAGCGGCGGGGGTTAGTACGACCAAAACCATGCGACCCGGCCCCCGTCGACCGTGTGAAGTTAATACCTTTCGCAATTTTACTCGAACACGCATACATGACGGATGCATCATAGGTCAAAGGGGGGGCTTTTCACCTGAGCTTCAGTTGCSTAGTACCCCACCTTCAAATTTCAAATTTCCTTGGCACTCCGTACACGTTTCACCCTGAAAAAAAGTTGGAATCTGCCATATGCAATTCAAGGACTGATTGAGTGTATGGAATTCAAGGACAGCCAGTGCCACACACAGTGGGGCATAACTTATAATTGACAAGTGTCCGGTCCGGGGGGGAACTTACGTACCAAAATACCGAAAGGTGGTACAACAAATCTCTCTCGAATAAGAATTGCAAGCTCCTGTACTAACTCGACTCCGAAAGTCAAGTTCGCCTAAAGAGACTTGAGTTCTCAGTTCTTGTTACCCCAAGGGATTCTGCCATGCCAAGTTCTGAGATCCAAGCCCTTCCCGAGTTTTGATTTCGACCCAATTCAACGGATTGGATCGTATCGGAGGATCGGGGGGTCAAGTTTTGGTCAAATGTTTTAGTTTGACTTTTTCTTATGACATTGGCAGTTATAGTCTTGGTTGGGGGTGTCATTGCGATGGGAGATCCATCAGTGTGCAGTAACTCACTTTTGAGTTTCATTCAGTTCTCAGCAGCCCTTCTTTTTTGGTTTTTTGAAAAAGCGCCAGGATGGCCATCACTTTAAATTTGGTGAAGCATTTTATTTCTTCATACATCCATCTTCTGTACCATAAAACACATCAGGAAGTACCCCCCATTGAAACAATATTGTTTTAATGGGTTCACAGTCCGACTTTGAAAATGTATCGTTGTAATACAACATTAGTACTCATGTAATGGTATTTCAAAGGGAGGCATTGTATTAGATTGTATTAGTACTGATGCTGTACTACAACTGTACATTTTCGAAGTTGGACTGTGAGCCCATTGAAATAGTACAACATTAGTACTAATGTAATGGGGTGTTAGTTCCCGATGCACTTTTCAATCAGATTCATACACTTTTTCATCCATATTTTAAATTGGATTGAAACTTTTTTGGCGAGAAAAGATTACTTTTTTCTGACAAAAAAAAGATTTTCACTATGAAATCAATGGTGCTTTCTCGCTCCATTTCACCCCCCCAAAAGGGGTCGTTCTTAGTATATGATGATCATGGATGCCTTCTTATGGTTACCTGAACCCTGGTCTATAAGATGGCGTCGACTAAATTTTGAAGTTGAATTAATTGTYACTATGTTATTTTTAATTTTAACCCCTAAAGTTCCATGGCTATGTATTCACTAAAACGCTCCAAAACTGTCATTTCTAGTACAATTACCAATTTTTTGGAAAAAAACAATTTTTGACACATGTAACCGTAGGATCTTGTAGAATGAAGCCTTGACATCATGTGATAAAAATTCTAGAAAATTCCACCGCATGGATTGTAAAATAAAGATATTTACATTTACCAAAACCATTTTTTCAACCTTGCAAAGAATCGGGCATCTGCACTTTACAAGCTGGTTTTTCAATGAAAAAATGTTGGAAATGATGGTGCTTCTTTGAATTCAGTTTCCTAAACAAGTTGGCTATATGTTTGAAAATTTTCACATCATTTGGAATTGTACATCATATAGGAAAAAAATAGTAAGTAGAAAGAAGTAGAGAATGATTCAAAATACTAAATTGTTAAGAATTTTATTATGGAATTAAAAAATGAAAATCCCAACCGTTGTAATGTTGTAATAAACAATTTACATCCTAGAATTTTATTTTCTTCCAAAAATATTGAAAATTGAGTTAAATAAATGACTTCAAAGTTTAATTTAGAGTAGAGAATCCATAACTGCCCGCAATCTAAAATTCCTCATAACTTTCATTTTATTGATTGAAATTATATGATTCAAAGCTTTCAATGTACATATAACTATGAAAAATCAATCTTCATTTTTTATGTCTAAAAAGTTGATTTTTTCTAATCTGTCTGAACTACCCAGTTACAAAAAAAAGTAACATACTAGGTTGTAACTTTTGACTCATATTTCCAAATGTCATGAAATTTAGTGCACATGAAAGATATTCCTCGCCCCCACCTCCTATTAAAATTTCAGCCCAATTTTTAAAAATTACTAGTTACAGGTACCTGCTTAAACTTTCTATGTTGCCAAAAAACACATGTTGGTCCTCTAGGGGTTAAGGCAAGTACCTTCAAAACATCTATTCTTAGCTTAAAATATCCAGTTTTAATATTAAATGCTTTTGATTATTTGTTCATGATTGCAATTATATACTTTATATCCTTTGAATCCATATTTTTCATGGCTTCAATTCTAAATTTGACACGGAAGAAGAGGGTTTGAAAAGAAGATTTGACATACTTCAAATCACTTTGAAAGTTTCAACTCCCTCGTGATCAAGCATTATAATCCTTTAATGTATAGATAATATTGTTGTGTTTTGTTTCTATTTAATCCATAATGCAGCTAGCTTGAATTTTGTACAATTAATTTCTTTTAAATAGATGAAACTTATCAAGACTTTGTCTTTTTGTTTAATTAGAGCAAAACCTTAAGAGGCTCCCAAATAGGAATAGACCTTAATTAACATAAGCCCTTCACTACAATTTTTTTGTTCACATATAGTAGAAGGGAGAGATCAAGCTTACCTAGTCAAGGATTTGTTGACTAACAAGGCACAAGTTTTTATTATTCCTTATGTACAATGTCTCAAGGCTGGAGAAGTCTTTTAGGGCTTAATTCCTAAAGTCCTTTGATGTATAGAGGCCAAAAGTAAGCTTCAAAGTACTCTTTCGCAAAGCAAGGCTAAAATCTTTACTATTTTATATTTTATATGCATCAAATCGCATTAATTTCTTGTTAAATTATTTGAATATATTTTTCCAAAACTTCAAAGTGCAAAGCCCCTACTAATTGCAAGATTATAATATATTGGAATTACTTAAAATAATTTTTTTGACATATAGAACATGATGAATAGATGCAATTCTAAAAAAATTATAAAATAAATTCTGAATATCAAGTGAGAAGAGCCTATCCAAGTTCTCAAGAAGCTCAAAGTAGGCTCTTTAATCCCTAAAGGACTAGCTTGTTGAATTAGGCAACATAATAGTTTTGGGCAGATACATGTGATTGGATATTTCTATGTTTTAGGCCCAAACTTTAATAGTAGGTGTGGACAAAGAATATCTTTTGTGTTCACTTAAATTCAAGACATTTGAAAATATGAGTCAATAGTTATGGACTTATGGCCTAATATGTTAAATGTTTTTGTAAATGGGCAGATGGGCTAATAAATAAATAAAATTTTCTTTAGAAACAATAACTCAAAATTGGTTTTCTAGATTTATATAAATGCAAAAGCTTCAAATTATCCTATTTTGATGAATAAGATGAAAGTTCTGAGGTTTTGTTTTTGGGAACTTATGGATTCTCCACTCTAAAATAAACTTTGAAGTCCTTTATTTTACTCAAATTTAAATATTCTTTGAAAAAAAATTCATAAAATGTGTACTGTTTATTACAACATTACAACCATTGGATTGGCATTTTTCAATCATTTTTTGAAAATAAGTAATTATAGGGGTCTTTTTAATTTTCAATAGGAGGTAAATAGCCCCCTAAAAAATACCCCCTCGCCGCACATGGTGCACAAAATATACATAGAGTGTCCCACCCGAGGCTCACCAAAAATGCTTCAAAACTGCCATTTTTAGTACAAGTACCAAATTTTTGAAAAATATCATTTTTTGACACATGTAACCCTAGGATCTTGTATTACTCTAGTTTGAAAATATGTGGAAAAAATTTCAGGAATTTCCACCATGTAGATTGCAAGATATTAGCATTGGAAGTGGCAAAAATCCTTTTTCGGGCCCTGCAAAAAAACGGGCAGCTGCACTTCACAAGGTCATATCATTATGAAAAAATGACCAAAATGGTTGTGCTTCTTTGGATTCATTCTTCAGGGCAAGTTGGCTACATACACGAAAACTTTCAGATCATTTGGAGTAGTACAACACATAGGAAAAAAATAGTAAGTAGAAAGAAGTAGAGAATGATTCAAAATACTAAATTGTTAATAAATTAGTTATAATATTAAAAAACTTCAATCCAAATGGTTGAATTGTTGTAATAAACAATCTACATCTAATAGCATTATTCTTTTTCAAAAATATTGAAATTTCAGTAAAATAAAGGACTTCAAAGTTTTTTTTGGTGTAGGGATTCCATAACTGCCCACAAACTAAAAAGCCTCATAACTTTCATCTCAACTATTGAAACACAATGATTCAAAGCTTTTTGAGTACATATAAATTTGAAAAACGAATTTCAAATTTTTATTTCTTAAAAAAGTGATTTTTTCAGATCTGCCCGAACTGCCCCTGTTGAGAAACAAACGAGGAAACAAACAACATATTATTCAATAACTTTTGACTCATATTTCCGAATGTCATGAAATTTGTGCATATGAAAGATATTCCTYGTCCCCACATTCTATTAAAATTTCAGCCCAAAATATGCAAATCTCGAGTCACACGTACCTGCCCAAAATTTTATGTTGCCAAAAAATGCATGTTGGTCCTTTAGGGGTTAAAGTATGCTAAGTACAAAAACATACGTTTCAATAGTTTAAAAAGTAGCATATAAGAATAAACTCAATAAATATATTGTTTATTTTTAAAAAATAATCACATATATGGATTTTACATTTAAAAATCAATTGCAACAAAATTTAGTTCAATCTATCATTATTTTGGATGTGAATTATTAGGACTAAGTTTGATTTTTCATTTGTAAAATTTAGATTTAGAATACTTTTGAAAACAATAGCAAATTCAATGGTATAGGTGTAATTCAAAATCATTTGAAATCAAATATATCGATGGATGTTAATTATGTGAATTTATGACTTATTTTTATACTAGCTACTAACTAAGTATTTTTCAAAATTTCATGTCCACATAAACAAACAATAATGGTAAAGACTAGATACATAGCCACTTTCTTTATGCAAAAAATGTAGAAAAATGCACACAAGTCATTACAAAGTTCTCCCTCATACAAAAGCAAAGTAGGAGTATGCCCATGTTTTTGTTATTTTGGGGGAGATAATGGGTGCAAATTTCTAGGGAAGCTTAAATTGTACCAGTTGGAGTTATAAAATACAATGCATTTTTGCTTCTACTAGGAAAAAGAAAATGGTATAAAGATGTGGTGATTGTCTAAGTGAGAAGTGACGTATTCTATTTGATGCTTCAACAACATCAATCATTTCCTTTGACATGACCTTGATCCTCTACGACAACATTAGTTTGACACTTTGACTCTTCCCTCTTTCTAATTTAGTAATTTAACTTCTTTTGACCACTGGTAGTTTATACTACGTAGAGATATTTTTCCCTCTGATAAAGAATCTTCATCTTAAAAAATTAAATAATTCAAGGTTAGATGAAAAATGAAGTCTTAGCTTTTCAAAAGGGATTCTTACATCCATTTAAAATCCTAGTTTGCTACTTACATCTTCCATTTGAAAACCTAMGTGTACTTCAACATACAATTATGGAGGCTAAATTGCATTTAATTATTTTTTTACTTTTTGTTGAAGTAGATATCACTTTTCTTGTGTAGGATGGTAGAAGGAGGGATTTTGTAATTAAAAAAACTAAAATTTGGRTTGTCAACCAAGTGTCATATTGAGATTGAAGAAACTCAAGAAAGTCATCCATTAAAAAGAAAATTTAAACTTTTATGAATTTTTGTAATCTTTGTCATAAGGCGCTTATGTTATGCTAGCAATGAGAACAAAATTTTACAAAATAATATAACCTCATATATAATATACATACATGCATATACATACAATAACTTGTTATTGATTCATCCATTTGTCATCCTAGTAGGAGTAAGGCACTTCATTTTCTATATGCGGTTGTATAGAAGACCCCTCTTCTRCTTGAATTGTTTTGGGGTAAAGAGGGTATTTGTTTCAAGAATTTATATTGGAAGGTATTGTTGTTCTTATTTATTAACCTGTGAGGGGCTTGGAAAGTCCTTTGTAGCCATCAATAGTATATTATGAATTTGGTGGTATTTGATCAGAAAATCAGTGATCAAATGCTTTTTATTATAAAGTAATTTAATAATCATGATAGTACATAAATAATAATGTATCACAATTGATATATTAAACCAAAATTGAAAAGTTATAAGGCTAAATACGGGTCTCATAGAAGAACCACAAGGGCCTTTTAAAGTTTTTGATGGAGTTGTTTTTGAAGGTGTTGCTTATAACATTCCTTTAAGATGAAACTACAAAAGTCATGAAAATTTGAATCTACCAAGATAAGATTACAAGTATTTTGACCTATCTTGCCCTTATCACTATCATTTCATCCAATTAAGATTTATRTGGACTTCATTACTTTGAATTGTGATGTATAAGACAATAGATGTTAGAAATCCATTACATTAGGTATAGACTAGTTTTCTAAGGCAACAATCTTTTCCTTTCATGTGTGCTTTCAACCACAATTCTATTCTTACTAGCCACTAGAAATTGGTTGCTTTCATTTTGCTGGGATTTTCAAGGTAGCTAGCTCTTTGAAGGTTGAAATCCTTATCTTTTGCAATACTATAGGTTGAAACATCATAAATCTATGAATTTGAAATTTTATAAATTTAAAGTATGAAGTATTTTAGAATTCAAAACTTAAAGCATTACAAAATTTTATTTTTAAAATTTGAAAACTTAAAAGATTCAATTATGTATAAATCTGAAAATTTTAAAGACAAGTTTGGCAAAGTGCATGTTCACGGGTTTTTACAGCTTAGGATTTTGAATTTTAACATTACTGAATTTTAAAACAGTTGCCAATAAAGTGGAAATTAGTAAAGACTTAATTATCCATGGATATGTGAAATGTATAAACTATGGACAAAAATTCGTTCATTTGCCTCTACTTTAGGGGAGGGAAGGACCTTGTATTGACAAAAATTTCCATATGAGAAAGTTTGGATAGGAGGCAATGCTACAAGGATAGATCTTTTTATAAAGTAGCTCCTTGTTCATCTAAAATTATTGATTTAGAATAAGTGATGCCTGTATTTTTGAAGCTCCTAATGAAAGTTGAGACATTTAACTTGAGTTTCAAGGTAAGTCTAGTATTATGTATAAGGTAACTCAGCCTATGACATGTGCAACTCTGGACATGCCTATTGTAGTCCGAGAAATTCTCATTTGGTAAATTTTACAAGACACATGTAACTTATACCACAAAATAATTTGGAACTGCAATAGGCATGTTTAGAGTTGTGCCTATCATAGGTTAAGTTACCTTACTATACTATATATTCACAACTTTGGAAATTTTGTAAAGTAATACTAATGCATTGGAAATTTTCAAAATCACTTGGATTGCCTTTTTTCTTGATTTTCTTGATAACTTCATGTAATCTTTTGAGCACTGAGATTGTAGGGCCAAAAATATGAAATTTTGTTGCAATTGGTTATAACTATCTTAATTCCTAGCAAGCACTAACGGGAATCCATAGATCATATCCATACATTTAGATCAACCATACAAAACAATGAAAATAGATTGCATTAACAATTAGGTTGCTTTACATCAAAAAATTACTTTACAAGCCATCAAAATCAACAACTATTTTTAATCATATTTCCCATTGTATGCATGGAGATTCACAAGTTCAAGTTACAACAATACTTAATTCAAAAGTAATGCATTCCTATACAATAACCGAAGGTATTTTTACAGTGTCAGATGTTGAGAAATTAATGTGGGGCAAATCTAATTTCACTATTTTCTGTAATACACAAACTGATATTTTTCAATAAAATTTGAAACCAAAAATTGAAAACTTCCTCTAAAATTGATTGTAGATTGAATATTATTTATGCTTTTCACAATAATTTTTTTTCTTATAAATTTGAAATTTGAAATTACGATTGAAGTGATTTTGAGTTATTTTATTTTATTTTTGTAATCAATTAATTTTTTAGGGTCGCTTCTTAAACTCAAAAAAGTTAATTTGTGAGGTTAAACCTACCAATATCGTTTGAATTATTGAGTATTTGCAAAGCAATGTCTACTACACAAATCCGCTCTACAAATGTTGAACAAGAATCTTCAAAAAGTTGATGGATGAAAAAACACATTCTTGTATGCTTGGAATGTGTTTGCATTCATCCACTATTTGAAATTTACACGATTGCACGGTTGCATGGTTGCATGGTTGAATATAATTTGCACGGTTGAATATAATTTACCCTGAAACGTTGAGGCATATATTTTTGTGGATAGTGGATGACATACAATCTTTCAATGTAGGACAAAAATGCAACTACTCATCTTCAAAATTTGTTTGAAGATGGAAGATCTTTTGTTATACTTTGACCTCCAATGAATGATTTTGGATTTTTCTTAAACGGGTGATTCCCACGATATCAAAATGGATGATTTCCACGGTCACCTGTCCATCCTTCAAGAGCCCGTGCCTTCACTCTGGCGTCCTCCGAAGCAGGTCCCAGTCATCCAAGTCCAACAGAACCCCTCCCCCGACCCGGCAGGTAGCAAACTACCGACAAGAGAACCGAAGGAAACCGACGGCCCGTTCACACGGGCAGTACCCCAATCCCCACCCAGTACTGTCCTCTTTCGGACCGGCCCTTGGGCCCCCGACCTTGGACCCTCCCCCAGTCCCCCCCTCGGCCCGACGCATCTGCAGAACCGCGGCATTCCTCCCGTGGCAGTGTGGACTTCTTCGTCGACGAACGTCCGTCAACGCGGTTACCGCCCCTTGAATCTCCCGGCCAGGCTGCGGAAGTGCGGATGCCTTCCGTCACCACCTCCACCGCAGGCCCACCACAGTCCTAAGTAAGGCCCAACCTCAATCCCTAGTTCACCTTGACCAGCAGCAGCAACGTACAGCAGCAAACGGAAAGTGCACAACCTCGGAACCCGGCCACAATCCCCGCCCACACTACAAGATCGACCCGCGCCGCTCCCTCCGCTCCCATTTCACGCATTCACCATTCCCCATTTCACCCGACTGGCAAACGCAACGCAACGCAACAGAGAGAGATTGGGGAACGCAAGAGCGAGATTTCGCGACCCACTGTATGTGATTGGGGAACGCGAGAGCGAAGCTTGAGACCCTAAGTGCGAGATTTGAGAAAGCAAGAGCGAGACTTCGGACCCTGAGAGTGTGATTTGGGACTCGAAGTGTGAGATTTGGGACCCTGAGAGTTTGATTAGAGAACGCAAGAGTGACACTTGGGACCTTGAGGGTGGGATTTGCGGGACGCCGAGAGTTTGATTTGTGAGGTTTTGGAGGAGTCCGGCGGCAGGGGTTATGAACCGGGCGGCAGCGGAATTGGAAGTTCGTGARGTGCGAGTTCGAATGTGCCCCCCTGCGGCGTGCGCGGGTTGTTGGGTGGAAGCTTGCGGCGGGGCTGGGCCGTGATTCGGGGTATTAATTTATTTTGGGTCGTGGTTGGTTTCGTTTTTGATTAGGTGGGTGCGGCATGCACTTTTCTTCTTGTGGTGGTTTAGGTTTCATGGGTTGCACGGAGGTTGTGATGGTGTGTCGCGGGTAAGTTCAGGTGAATGGCGTAAAATCCAAATCCGACATATCTGGAACACGTGCCCTAGTTGGAATGATACATTGAAATCAGTCGTTTTCGTAGCGCTGGAAGGTCGCCTTGTAGGGAACTAGGAATATAGGTAGCTTGTGTCTGACACTTCGTCAAACCTCAGAATAATTTCGGGTTTCAATCCCAGTTTCGTGGAACCCTTGTTAAGCTATTTCCAATCCCCGTGCCGTCGAACCCCTGCGAAGGTGTTCTCAATCTTTGTTTTGTGGGAAATCTGCGACGCTGTCTTCAATCCCAATCTGGTGGAAACCCTGAGAGGTGTTTAGCAACCCTTGTTTTGCGATTCTSGACCCATTGTTGATATCCCAGATTCCCACCTGCCATCCACCATGTCTGGGAAATCCCACAACGACGAGATCCCTTCCCCTCCCCACCCCTCCTCCTCCAACACCAGGGACATCGACCAACTCATGCGCGCCTTAGGCGAAGACGTCAGCATCTCCGGCCGCCCCGCTTCCACCTCCCCTTCCACCTCCCCTTCSATTTCCAAATCCGCCTCCCTCACCGTCTCCCCTCCCCCTCGCGACAACGCCTCCTTCTTCACCATGACTAACTCCACGCGCGACCAAATGGCACAACAAGGCTTCCTCACTTCCCCTCCCGGCTTCGACATGGCTTCTATCCTCAGCTTCATGCCTTCCCCTACAGCTTTTTGGATCAATGCACTTCCTCTCGGCGACCCCGTAGCTCCCCCTCCCCAAGAAACTCAGCAAACCCAAGAAACTCTCAATCCTACCCTGAACCCCATCGAGCAGCAGCAGCAGATGCAGTCGCACTCGGAGTCCGACTTACTGGACTCCTCTCCCGAGTATCCGTGGTTCCCTCAAGACTCCGCCATGTCTTCTTACACGGATCCTTTGCTGGCACTTCTGAATTTGTCGCCAGTAGCAACCAAGCCTGGGGATCGGAGCTTGCCGATTGTGCCGATGGAAAGGAGTCCACGACGGGGAAGAAGTCCGAGTCCTTCCCGGTTGAAGGATGTGAGTCCGTTCACGAGTCCGATGACGAGTCCGTTCACGAGTGCGCCGAACTCGCCATTTAGTTCGGAGGGAGGGGTGTGGAGCGATGGAGGAGAGGAGTCGTTGCTGGCAGCGGGAGGAGGAGGCCCGAGTGCGAGTGCGAGTGCGAGTAGTAGCAAGCCCAAGAGGAAGACGCCGGACAGGGCGTTGGATGAGAGTGAAGAGATTCAGTCAGCGGGAGATGGACCCAGCCCTAAAAAACAGTAAGCACACTCGATTCTGCAAGTCTTCAAGGAGCTCTTGCTTTCCGTTAATGTGAAGTGCAGCTGTGTGGGGTGTGGTTTGGGATTGATTTCACAGTGTCAAAATTTTGAGAGGTCTTTCCAGTTCAGGGGTGTGGATTTGGTGTGTGCTTTCATAGTTTTGAAATTCGGATTTAGTGCTGGTTCTTCTGTTTTTTGAAGTGCAGCTGTGTGTGGTCTGGTTTGTGATTTCGCGTTTCAAATTTGAAGGAGAGTTTTTTTTCTAGTTCAGGTGTGGGATTTGGTATGGGATCCATAGTGCTTAAGTCTGAGTGAGAGCTGGTTCTTCTGATAATGCGAGGTGTAGCTTTTTGTTTGGTATAGGATTTCACTGTTTCAAATGAGAGAGAGATCTTTCTTCTGTGTTTATGAGGTTCAGCTCGTTGTTCTCTGTGGGACTTCGCAGCTTCAAATTTGGATGTTTCTTGCTGTTTCTTTTGTCTTTGTGAAAGTCAGGTGTTTGTTTGTTTGTGACTTCGCGGCTTCAAATTGGGATGAGAGTTCGTTCTTCTGTTCTATTTGGGATTTCGCAGTTTCAAATTTGGATGAAAGATCGTTCTTCTGTTTTGTGAGGATCACCTGTTTGTTCTGTTTGGGATTTCGCAGTTTCAAATTTGAGTGGGAGATGTTTCTTTTGTTTTTATGGAATTTAGATGTGTGATTTGGTATTTGAATCCACAGTTACAATTTTGAATGAGGATACCAACTTGGATAGAGAATAACGTTTCTCAAATTAATACTCCCCCCTAGGTAGAGTTTTGGGAACGTTTACTGACGAGTACTGACGAGTACTTACGAGTACTTACGAGTAGATGAGTTGTTGGTAACAAGAGTCAGTCAATAGACAGAATCAAGTCTCTAATGGTTTTATTGCTCTCTATCTTACAGGACTGTGAAAAAGGAGAAAATAAAGTTGAACAAGAGGGTCAGGGAGCCGAGGTATGCGATTCAGACACGCAGCGACGTGGAAGTCATGGAGGATGGCTACAAGTGGCGCAAGTATGGCCAGAAAGCTGTGAAAAACAGCCCACATCCAAGGTACATAAATCTATTCCACTCTCAACAGCCTCCAACCCCGTTGTAGCCAACTGACCTCTCGCTTTAGTTAATGCCTTCTGAAATGAAACTGAAGCCTAGTTTAAGCTCCCAAAGGTCAGGTCCCATATCAATGACTATGCATAGTTTAAACGTGTGACTAGTTCGTCACAGGCAAGGACAGTGTGACAAGTGTACATTCTATTTCAAAAAGTCAATTCTAAAGCGGTTCGAGTGTGTTAGCCTTGTAGTAAGTTATCCCCCATGCATGTGATGGAGCCAAGTAAGCTSCAKKTGACTGATTACCTGCACAGGATCCCAAATTAATGAGTTTGAACGTGTGACAAGTTCGTCACAATCAAGGATAATGTGACAAGTGTCCATGCTATATGTCAAAAAGGGCCATTTAGTTTCTAACACAAGACCATGTCAAGCGCCATTTCTAAAACGATCCCCTGTCCATGACTTGCGTGCAGGAGCTACTACCGCTGCACAAACCAGAAATGCCCAGTCCGGAAACGCGTGGAGCGCGCCCCAGACGACCCCGGCCTCGTGATCACCACCTACGAAGGCACCCACAACCATCTCAGCCCTGCCGCGGCCGCCGCGAACGCAGCATCCCGCGGCGCAGAGAACGCCTCCACCGCCGCGGCGGCCGCCGCCGCCGCTTCGTCCGAGGATCCTCACCGCCCRACCTCCTCTCCCAGTTTCCATCCCATGCCCCAGGAGCGCAACCAGTTCGACCTCACCATGCAACTCCAAGGGCGCCAAGACCCYAGCCAAGACTACGCTTCCCCTTCCACTGCACCCCGATTCTCCATGTCTCCTCCACCAGGGTTGCACATTTCAGACAGCTTGTCCAGAGATAACAACACCAGCAACAGCAACAGCAACAACAGCAATCATCCATGCATTGGGCACTTTGTGTCTAGGGTGTTCATTAAGTATTAACCCTTTTGTCCTACATAGAAGGATTCTCTATCATCCATGCATTGGACACTTGGTGTCTGTGGTGTCCATCTAGACTCCCTCAAATTGCATCTCCTTGTCTGTCATTTCAAGCACTTTGTGATTAACTCTATCACCTAGTCTTTAGCCCTTGGATGCCTAAATTTTTTTTGGAATTTTTGCATATTTTGCTCATGTTTTTGTAAAAATTGATTAAACAATGTAAATAAAGCTACTAGATATTATTTTTTTATACATATTAGGTGTATTTTTGCTTATGTCTTTGTACAAATAAGTTTTATTTTTTTTATAAAGAAGGTGGCCTTCTAAAATTAAAACTTTCTGATAGATGGATGAAAATGAATGGACATTATGCCACCTTGAAGCACTTTGTTCTCTGTCCAAAATAGGACTTTGTAGGGGTTAGGGGACTAAATTAGATTTGCTCTTCTATATGATTTGTTAGTTGGTTTGAAAAATTAGCAAAAAATAGTGCAATCTTCATTATTTCTATTCCATAACTGGAGCAAATTACCCCCCTACTATCGCTCAATTCGACATATTCTAAGGTGCTTGACATTGTCAAAAATAGGTTGTATTCTTTAGCTTAAATTTCAAATGCTAGAATCTCAAAGTCCAAAATTTCAAAAGCAAGTTGTTTTCAATTGTCATATGTTGACATATTATTTTCAATTGTTTTAAGTGGTGACATATGATACTACAATAACTTATTATAGAACATTTGAGAAAAATTTGGAGTGCAATACCATACATCATACAACATTAGTCCATACAAGCACCTCTAGAAAAGTGCCAGGATGGCGATCACTTAGAATTTAGTGAAGCATTCCATTTCTTCATACATACATCTTTCAGACCAAAAAACACTTATTGATCAAATTCATACATTTTTTCATCCAGATTTGGCAATTTCATCCACAATTTTAATAGAAACAAAAAAAATTCTGGCGAAAAAAGATTACTTTTATTTGGCAAAAAGTAGATATTTATTTTGCCATGGAGCAATTGGGCACCATGGTGCTAAAAAAAAAGGGTTGGACTCCATACCTCAATACATATTGCAAGGTTGTTGTTTAACCCTTAAAGGACAACATGGACGTTTCAAGTCCTTTGGATGACAAAAATCAATTGTACTAGATGTATAAAAGGTATATTTCATCCATTTTTTTTGGGTAAATGTGAAAGTAGAGATGTGTTTTGATATGAAAAGCACGAAATAGGGTCATTGAATGTATTGTCAATTTTAGGTGCTGCAAATTGTAACACAAAGCCATAGAAATTCATGCTCATGCGGCGGACATGTTCCCTTATGCCCATCATCAAATTTTTAGGTGTTGTAACAAATTTTTAGGTTTAACTTCTCACCATCTAATATTCGATAGTCCACAATCCATAGCCCGCCTTTTCCCCGCGGTAATAAGTCTGTCCTTTAAGGGTTAAAAACCTAGACTTTAAACAACATACCAATGTCCAATTATCAATACTGACATTGTAACTTCCTGAAAGATCAAACTTCTTGGTGCTTCGTGTACTGTTGTCTATATGTACAATATTCTTGTGAAGTTTTTTAATGTCTTCTTCCTCTTTCAATTGCCAAAATATGTACAATGTATTGAAGCGTACAATAATTAATGTAAGTCTCTCAATTTCCAATGTTCTGTACCCACCAAAGCCTAAAGCCCTTACACTTTTAACCCTTGAATGCCGAGGCGGACGTTTTGTGTCCTCCGGATGAATCAAACCGTGTAGGACAGAATCGCAACTTTCCATCCAACTTTGACTTCCAATGAGGATATTTGGCTTTTCAAAGTAGATGATGGCACACAGTATCAAAAATGCATGATTTCCACGGCCATTTCCACCGGACCGTCGTTCAAGGGTTAATTCATGAGCTGGTTCACGAGTGAATATTATTGGTACGTAAGCATCATCCAATGTACTGTACATTAATGCAGTGTTTAAAGTTAAAAAAAAGTAATTTAGAATGAAGTACAAGTTAGGTTGCACAGACTTGAAATGGCAAAAGCGAATAGCACAGAGAAATACTGTGTCAAGAAGCAATTTTTTCTTCTCCCCATTGGTGCCCCACAAGGGACAGACTGCACGAATTATTGCACAGGTAATGATACTAACTAAACCCACACAAACGGCTTGTGGATGAGCAGTAGAATCACTAATTAAATTCATGAATATACAATCTAAGAAAATATTCAACCCTAAATTTTCCTTCAACATGAAAAACGCCAATTTGTTTAATAGGAAATCTTTGAACAAAACAACCACACAAAGTCACAAACGGGAACAGAACAAATCTGATAGCACTCATTAGGGACTTACTTATCAAACCTCCATCAGTCGTCTGTCTTCTTCAAAGTGAGGGTTCGTCTGTCTTCCATTTTCAGAGTAAAGTAAAGAAAAAGTTGTGATTACTGGTCACAATAGAGGGTGTCAAAATCTCAAATTTCAACATCCAACCATTTTAGTTAAGAATCATGTCAGACAAGTATTATCCTCAAAACAACAGGCTTGTCATCATGATCCATCAGCCAAAAAAAAAAACTCCTTGCATTCCTTAAAAGAACCCTGAAAGTCATTTTATCAGACATTTTGAGTCCTCTGCAACATTACAAGGTGAAAAAGGAGCCTTCTACCATGCTAAAATACTCCGTATATAACTCCGTTACAATTATATTTTCAAATCACAAATGAAAAATGTTTTACAAATCAGACCCAGAAGCACGTATCAACCAATTCAGATGAGCACGGAGCTGCCTGGCAGCAGGATAATACAGGTCCCTCGGCACCCCCACCCGGTCTCTCAAATACGCTGCAGCTACAGCCACTGGAGGAGGAAAGCGAACAGCGCCCGGCACATTTTCTATCCCAACCATAAGCGCATTGGCCACCAGATGGAAAGCCGCGTCCACATCTTCCTTGTACTGCTCTCCATCTCTCACCCCYCGCAAAGCAAAGCTTACCACTTTCTCATGGTTGGCTATCAACGTCCTCGCGGCTTCCTCCTTGGCACCTCCTTTCCCGGTCCCGTCGTCGAAGCCCCACGCCGTCTCTTCGGGTTGCAGGGGGAGGTCCCAGGCTCCATTTTTGCCGTCGATTTTGTCCCGGTAGGCTTGTCCTGCTGGTGCTAAGCTGCATCAACAAAGTTAGTACGTCCTCCTCACTAAGTATCAACTGTTTCAAATTAGTTAAAAAGGTTCACACTAGAATGCCTGGTTAACAATGCTTTSAAKSTCTSCTGAATCATGAAACRGAACAACTTCAAAATTGATAYGGCTAATGGTTCASATTWTTGTTATGTTGTTGAYATGACACTCATTTAATTCAGAGAGCGAATTCAGAGGTAACTACATCGAAATGCAAACCCAGACCTCGACAGATTCTTGCATAAAAAGTATAGCTTCTATTCATGAGAGTTTAGGGTTGATTTAGGTACWCATATTTTTAGTACTTTGGAAATTCACAGCTAATTCATATGATGTCCGAAAAATGCAAGCTGAGAGAATCTAGAATCCGCTTCTGACTTCCAACAAGACCCAACAAATACTCAAACAATTTAATAGTAGAAACCATGCTCAAATGCTTATTCCGAAGATTTTAAGTGGAGTTCCCTTCGGTTCTTTAAGAAACAATTTGAAACATTTTCCAAATACAGATACTAACCTGCAAGGGCCGATTTGAGGCTCCAAGTCGTGAGTGTGGGTGAAGTCGTCGGACTTCATGGCTTGGTATGCAGGTCGGGAGTCCATGGCGTCGAACCACCGATTCACTGCAGGCCACTGGTCGTTTCCTCGGACTTTCACTCCTGGCCAGTAGGGCATACTTGCTGCTATCCTCTCCAGAAACGGTGCGTAAACGGCATCCACCATCGAAAACTGCGAAGTGGTCAATTAGTTAGGTCAGCTGCTAACATTAGCAGGGCACAAGAACAGAGGTTTTAAAAACACAAATAAATAACAGGCATGAACGAAACAACATAGCATAAGTAAGAGAACATTATACAGCAATTGCATTGAGAATTCAGATATGTTCGCACTTTGGTATTAGGAAGGATGTTGGCAAACTCAATCAAGTCTACAAGCTAGTACACTTTAATTCATTAATAAGACCCATGCTCACACAACAATCTAAAYAGAAGCAGCAGATACAGAGCACCGAGGGAAGAGGTGGGCAGCCAAAAATTGACCTGTTGGCTATTCCACTACAAACGCAGTAGTACGTGTAATTTAATGAGGAAAATGGAATCCCASAAGACATGAGGATATCAGGTATAGATACTAGAGCAGTACCTTTGCARAYATTTGATGATTGTACATTCTTCTGGGGCTATCTYTATAGACGGAACACGATGATGCTAAATGAAGACTGCTAGCGCCTAAATACTCTACATCTTCACAAGAAAAAGTTCTTAAAACTGTCCCATRTKTTTCTGAGTACACCTCATGCTTCGTCAAAATCAGATCGAAGCGYGCGAAACAGATAATAACGAACTACCGGTAATCTAATCCGAAACCTCYCAGATCATAAAACTTAYATACGAAAGGAAATTGAAGCAAAAGTGAACTACACCGAGCTAATRCTCATAAAATTGTATGAAAGAAAGACACTTGTATAATCAAGCGAGGAATTGCAGACGGTGATTAGAATTTGCTCAGACTAACGCATGCTACGGTTTAGGGTAACATACAATGGCTTMCAACATTTTCAACAAAAGGAGTGTCACAGCTGATCTGCAGAAGAAGGAAGCTTCAGATTCACGTTCCAAACTCGTGAAGGAACTAGTACGTTGAACATAGAAGAATCAAATTCTTCCCAATTGCAAAGTTTGCTCTATATTGTATAATCTAATTCCTCACTTCTACTCGGGAACTACAGCAGTGCTTTTGAACAAAGAAGAATTGCGTTGTGCCTAATTCGATAACAAACCTAGAAATCACAKMRCAGAGCAGGAATGGCAAGCTCTGGCACCCAGGCTTTCTTCTTTGGCAATACAAACTGCAGAAAGGGCCTGCCACTTCCTAGCCCCAGTTGAAGGCTTGCATTGCCAAAAAACACACCCTATTGCCACTCCATAATGCCRACATTTTCAACAGCGGCAACAATTACAACAAGGAGGTGACTTCAGGTACAAAGTTATGGAGAGCGAATAACGGCCAACGAATGGCAGTGAATTTGGAAGGACTGCCACTTCCTAGCCCTAGTCGAAGGCTTGCGTTGCCACCAAAACCCCATTGCCAGTCCCATACTACCCAAATCGTCAACAAAGGCAACAATTACAACAAGGAGTTTTGACGAAGAAAAGTTATGACCTACAACCTAGGTTTCCTTTTATCTTACAACCTACAATAAGCGCTAACGAATGGCAGTGAATTTGGAGGGACTTCCACTTCATAACCCTAGTTGAGATATTGCATTGCCCAAAACAACCCCACTGCCACCCCATAATGCCAAAACCTTCAACAACAGCAACAATTGCAACAAGAAGCAGGCTTCCCGTTAAACTTACGAAGAGCCCTTCACAGTTACAGTTACAGTTACAGTTACAGTTTAGGGTTTAGGGGTTTAAGGTTACAATTGCGAGGAGGAGTCTTCACGTTGAAAGCTTACGAAGAGCCCTTCATAGTTTAGGGATTCGGGAATTAAGGTTACAATTGCGACAAGGACGAGGCTTCACATTGAAAACTTACGAAGAGCCCTTCACAATTTAGGGTTTCGGGGTTTAAGGATACAATTGCGACAAGGAGGAGGCTTCACATTGAAAACTTATGAAGAGGCGTTCACAGTTTCGGGTTTCGGGTTTCGGGTTTCACGTTGTTGTTCTCACCTTGTCTCCCAGAAAGTACGGCCCCCCAAACTCTCCCAACGCCTCGTTCACCAGCCCCATCATCTCCTCAAACACCCCCCCGTCCGGCCACCTGCTCCTCAACCGATTCAACCAYGCCCCCACCAACCTTCTCTCCAACCTCAGCAACCCCTGCACCGCATCCTTTTCTTCCCCTCCCGAAGGCAACAACGGATTATTCTCAGGAAACCGATCCTCAATCAAGAACATGATGTCCATGCTCTCCGTGTAAACCTTCCCGTCCAGCTGCACCACAGGGAGCAACCCCGAGGGCACCATCTTGGTGAACCACGCGGGCTTCTCCCCGTAGCAGCGCATGTTGATCTTGGAAACCTCGTAGGGAATCTGCTTCTCCTCGAGTTGGAGCCACACGCGCTCGCAGTAAGGGCACCAGCTGGAGTTGTCTCTGTGGGGGAAGCAGAGGGAAAGGAAGGTCAGCAGGGGGGATTTGGTTTGGTACCAAAAATACAGAGCTCAACTACTCGCTTCGTCCAGAAAATAAGTGTCCGCAGTTTTGTTGRAAACATTTGGTATCAAATTCATCGATCATATTGTGAAAAGCCTAATTCAGAAGGGCTTCAAATTTTGTATCACCATAATCAATGAAGAACATTGCATGTGTTCATGGCAACCTACATAAAATGGAACTCAAAGAAAGCCTCCATACGTCCTACTCAAAACAACCTTAAAAACATGAGGTCCAAAAGGGCACACTTGTTTCTGGACAGAGGGAGTAATTTCGACAGAAGTTGTTTGATTTGCTACGTATCGCTAGGTTTCAACCAATTTCGACAGTGGTTGTTTGAATTGATACATATCTAAGCCAGATGTCTACCAATTTCGACAGAGGGTCTTTGATTTGCTGTATATTGCCAGATTTCAACTATTTTCGACCACAGGTCCTTTGTTTTGCTTCATATCGCTAGATTTCAACAATTTTCGACGGACTGCAACCAGTTTCCAAAAGAGGCCCTTTGATTTTGGGTCCACATCGCCAGATTTCGACGAATTTGGACAGAGGTTCTCTGTTTTGGTGCATAGCGCCAGATTCGACAAAAATCTGGCGCCGAACTACAAGCGTGTTGGAAATTGAAGCAGGGAAAAGCGATTAATTGGTGAATTCGGCGTTACTTGCCAGAAACAGTAATGCAGCTACCTAAATGGCAAAACCATTCTGCCAAATCGCCGAAATTGGTAGCCTCTCGGAGCAAAACGTCAAGAAAGTGAGAGAAAACACCCTGCCTGTAGAACACGAGCGCCGGCTCCTGACCTTCTTCGAACACCCTCGTCTTCGCATTCGGCAGTCKTGACTCCAACGCATTRTCTTTCGCAAGCATTCCCGCAAGCGCTTCCCACGATTGCAAGCTCTTCTTCCCGGCACTCGCATCCACGGGCGTCGCCATAGCTCGTATGATAGCTCCTCTCTCACCTCCTGAAACGCATCCTTTACGAGAATCCCACTCTCTGGAAACTTTAACAGCCGAATTGAAAACACAAAACTCAAGCTGTCTCCTATTCCAAGTCAATTGCGATTCAATTCGAGCGGTGCAACGCAGAAGGGAGTCCGCAGATGACAGCATCCTCAAAGCCTAAACCCTCACACAGCACTCGTCTGCTACTCTTCAATGTCGAGAAAGATCAATTCTCCGAGACACAGGACTCACATTGAAATGACARTTTGCAGAGCTTCGGTTTGAATTGCCATAACTTAGCAGGCAGACGACGTAGCTTGCGCTGCACCACGCATTTCCATGTCGAAAGAGACGAAAATGAAGCTCCAGCCCGGCACCTTCACTGTTGCTGATACCCGGCGAGAACAAATCAACAGTGCTGCAGGACTGCAGGGCAACTGAAGCCACAAATTTGCAGTGGCAAAAAAAGAAAAAAGGACGAGGTCTCGGAATTCGCGCTGAAGAAGACAAACCCCTAACGACTTTTTCAAAAGCCCGGTCGCCTGACTGAAACCCTAAGGAGGCTCCCGGCTTTCTATTGGAGGCCCTGACGTGGAAGAGATAAGAGATGGGGGCAGTGATGATGTTGTCGGAACCAGAGAAATTGGGGTTGAATGTTTTTTGGCGTGGCGACGGCGGAGAAGCTGGAGGGCTTGGCTTGGGCTTGGGTAGGGGCGTGAGAAAAGGAGCTTCTCGTGCTTCCGACATGGATACGACTGAGTAGTTGCCATGGCGAGGAAGACGAGGAAGCTCTTCCTGATCGCCATCTCTCTCTCTGTACTGACTTACTTTACCTTTGGACTTGATCGATTGATTGATTGATGCGGGTAAGGTTCTGTGCACAACAATGAGTGACGATGACGATGATGAAGGCGAGGAAGACGAGGACGACGAGGACAACGAGGACGACGAGGACGAGGACGACAATGAAGGCGATAGCGATGGCGAAGCTCACTCCAAATCTGAATGTGAGCAGAAGCTATGAAGGGCGAGCGGTGAGGGTGACGATGAGCGTGAGGCGAGGCGAGATCGAGGCTTTGGTGGAGAAGGTGATCAATCTGCACTTGGCTTTCGGTTGCTTAGTTGTTCGTGTCTGTTTCAATTGGAACTTCTTCTCCTTCTTCCCCTATATCGTGAACTGTTATAGGTCTTTTTCTGCTTCTAAGGCGTGTAATGTTATCGTTGTTGTTGCTGTTGTTCGAAATCGTGTGAGGTAATTGGCCTTCGTCCTCTTCTTCTTTTCTCCTTGTAAGTCGTGTGCTCTGGTATTGGTCTTCGTCTTTTTAAATCGTTTAACGGCATTGCTCTGTTCTTGTCCTTGTTCTTGTTCTTGTTCTTGCACTTCTAAATCGTGCAATGGTAGTGGTATTGTTGTTGCTGTTGTTTTAAATCGTGTAATAGTCTTGGTCTCCTTCTTCGTCTTCTTCTTCTTCTTCTTCTTGTAGTCGTATTCGTTGTAATAGTTTTGGTCTTCTTCTTCTTCTATTCGTGTCATGGTATTGGTCTTTTTCTTCTAAGTCGTGTACCAGGATTGGTCTTCTTCTTCTTCTACTAGATCGTGTAATGGGATTGTTCTTCTGCTACTAAATCGTTTACTGGTATTGATCATTGTTGTTCTTCTAAATCGTGTACTGGTATTGGTGCTCTTCTTTCAATAAGTCTTGCACTGATAGCGGCCTTCTTCTTCTTCTTCTTCTTCTTCTTCTTCTTCTTCTTCTTCTTCTTCTTCTTCTAAATCGAGTATTGGTTTCGATATGGCAGAGGAAAAGGTTCGACGATATCAGGGTGCGGGGGAAGCGACTCAGAGGAGGTGGCGTGGATGTGTCGATGCTCTCTCAACCGCGTCGTACTCGTCTTGGGATTGTTGGTTGCCTAACGCAGGTCTCTTCATTGCTCTAATTGCTCTTTAGGGTTAGTTTKCGGGATCAATTCCAGTCTGTCTTGTCTTTTCTACTTCGTCCCTGCGCTCTTCTGTGTTCTTGTGAATGTTTACGAATGCTTAGCTGCCTGTTGAGAGCTCATCAGTAATAGCTATTTCTATTTTGATCAAATCCAGTGCGACAGACCTTGTGTTAGGAATGGCAAGCGTTTGGATGCTTTTACTTTGCAATGTATGTGGCAGAAATCAAGTTGTTTTCGAAGATTAGTACACAAGTTTCAGTTTGAAACGGGAGTTTCCGGTGCAAGTGGAGTGCAACAACTTTTGGAGGCGTACAGTACAATGGGGAGAGCTTTCGCAGGAGGGCCCCCAAAGTTGGATGAACCTTTTGTAGGAGGAGAAGGAGGTTCGGAACTCCAGTTGCGGCGTTTGAATGACATGGAGATGTTGATTGCATTCCAAAATCGGCTTTGTGTGGACATGGGCTGTGTCATCGCGTCAGGGGCAGCTTCTCCTGCGGAGCTAYGCCAAGACGTGAAGAAATATTATTTGGGGAGGGTTTTCAACGGTGGGAATGTTCTCTATGGTCACCAGTATATGCTTGGTGACGGTATGGAAAATGCAGTTTCAGGGAGTTAGGGGCGCTTCCCTGCTTCTGCATCTTGTTCGTTTCCACCGAGGGATTGATCACTTTTGCCGCATACAGGTACGCAGAACTCCTCATCCTCCTTGTTTGCGTTGATCTGTCATAGTTTGGTTGTACGTGGGAGCTCTCAAAATTGGTAATTATTTGTTGTTTGTAGGAAGCTCTCACTACTCTTAATGCGTCGTTTTTTTTTCTGATGAACATGTTTTACACTGCTCGTTACTGTTTCAAATGGGTCATTGCTCGCAAGGTAGAGATTACTCTCTGTGTCGCTGTATGCATTTTAATCAATACTAGAAGTGCAACGACTGCAACATTTGCGACAACACCACGATGCATAAGAAAACTGTAGTATTCTCTAGGGAGTAGTTTCMAAATGGTTTTATCACCTTATCTGTTTTTCTTTCACATGAAATTCGAATGGATTTGTGCTTGGCATTACATTATTCAGCAATAGAGCTAGGGCGTCATTTGAGTCCATGCAGAAATACATAATTATAGTTGTCCCATATTTCAACACAACACAGATTAAAATATGGTCCAGCCCAATCCTTACTCTTTCTCTTTGGTTTCTTCTCTGCTGGATTGACTTGTCRATGCCARTATCTTTTTGTTTKTGAACTGTTTGTTGAATTTTCAGCACCTGACATCAACGGAATATTCAGCCCCTTTTGGAAAACACTGAGACTTTCAGAACTGTCGAATAATGTCCCGTGCTTCATTGTCGTTGCAGGGTCATGTGCCAGGCGCAATCTTCTCAATGACAACCACAGCTCTTCCGGTTGCTCGAAGAAGGCAAGGGCACCACTGCAAATAGTGGAGTGAGTGTCTCAAATTAGTTAGGAACACGGTTTCATGTATTACAGCTTACTAGCCACATATTGAAGTGAGGGTTCGTCTGCAGAGAATTCACTCATCCAGGTATACACTTATCAGTTCTGTTGATCGCACTTGCCTTGTGAAAGACATCTTGAAACTGGTGCTAAGGTACTCAAACACGAGTGGCTTAATATTATGCTGCTCAACTCTGATATTCATAGATTTTAGGTCTCCTAATTATCTAGCAAATTTCATGTTTCAAATGTAGTAGACTTCTTGACATCATTGGACATACTTTTTGATCTAGCTAGCTTTTGTTTGAAGATCTTACAAGAACTCTTCCCTCAACAATTACACTTTCAGCAACTSATGTATTGGATTTCATGTTGAGCGCACTCCCCCCATTTTCTTATGCACTGCCGTGACGATGCCATGGGTTTCCTAGTATGTGAAATATGCACATAGTGTAGAAGCACGTACCTGAAGTAATGACAATTTAACTGTGATCTTGATTGAGTTGGAAGCTCTTGCAATGAACTTAGATGCTGCGACGTATTTCTACACACATTAGTTTAAATGGATTTGCCACTGGGAGTAAGTAGGACCACAAAATGGGGGCAAGTTTACGTTGCTCTCTATGCTTATTTTTTTATTTTTTTTCTTGCATTGATTGTAATATCTTAATGAACAACAGAATTTTTTTAGTGCTGTAGGGATTAGTTATTAATAGGGATGAAAGGTTTAATGTTTTAGGGCTGAGCTTTCCCATTTCGTTTTGTTTTATTCAAATTTTGGAAATAATTCAAAGTCAATGGTCCACTTGTAAGCAAGGTTAGAATGAGATAGGAGGGTATGGAAATTGTGCATCTGGCAAGCCTATATAGTGATTATGAATGAGTATTGATTCCATAGGGAGGGAATCTAATCAGTCAGGAGGGAATTTGAATCTCACCAAAAGTTCCATTTGTCCCCATAGATTCATGTGACTCCACATTTGATGATTAACATAATAGGTTTGAAAGCAAGACAATATATCGTGCGCATGAAATGGGCCCCACAGGCTAGATTTACCACAGGGAAAGACGCAGGAATTTTTTGTTTTTGGCACAATTTTTTTTTGCAATTTCTGAATTCAGAATTTGCAATTAGAGACCCTAAATTTGCTAGGTGATGCAGTGAACATACCCTAGTGACGGCTCAATATAGGGGGCTTTTATTTATTGTTACCCTCAAACATTACCTTGCGGGGCCCATATCATGGGCAGGATGGACACGATTTAGTGTCCTCCAGTTCAAAAAGTCCCATTTGTCCATAGATTCATGTGACCCCACATCTGATGATTAACATAGTAAGTTCATATTCCTTCCATGCTTTGAAATTAGGGCAAAGTCCAATTTATTTGATATTATGGCATTCTATGCATGATTTGGAGCAATAGAAGGCAATGTAAATTTCCTACCTTATTGAAAAATAGAAATCATGGCGATTGCAAATTCTTTGGTAATTTTTTGCCTTGAATTGAAATTACTAGTCCCTCTATCCCACTATAAACCTCCAAAAACCTTCCTTTTGATGGATTTATTGTTTCTTTAGTCAAAGCACCATCAGTACATGCATTCAAGAACAAATAACTCATCCCTTAGATCTATGCAAAATCTCCTACTTTATTTTCCAATTGCAATCCAATTGGAAAGTATGATATGTGAGTATAGTTTGTGAATGCTACCAGCTCTGTTATTTGGATGATCCAAAAGGTGGTGGCAATAATGGGATTTTAGAAACATGTTCCCCAACCTATATATCTGCAAAAAGGAAACCTAACCCACTTTATGAACTTTTCATAGCACCAAAGTAGTCACTAAATGCCCCCATCGACATTACTCTCTAAGCAATCAATTAGTACAAGGTGCCTCATATGGGCAAGGTTAAACTTGCTAGGCAAAAGGAATGCTTCTAGATTATTTCAAGGTTAAACAGTTAAACTTGCTAGGCCAAAGGAATGCTCCTAGATTATTTCCCACAAGGTTGTTTGACAGGTTAAACTTGCTAGGCCAAAAGAATGCTCCCAGATTATTTCACTTGCCCCCACAAGGTTGTTTGGTACAACAAACACTTATTGAATGGTCGAAATTAAGAAATAATTAAAACTTTTTAGCTGGACAAAACTCTACCTAATTTGGAGGTTTTTAGTGGGACAAAGAGAATATGAGTTTTGAAAGTCAAAAGTTGATCTCAACCCATCCCCAACACATAGAATCTGCTCATTCAAAGACTACTTTGGCTTGTAAAGCCAAGCATATGTGTCATGATAGTGATGCTTAAAAGATGATAAAAATTAAGATCTCATGGTTAGAAATTAGTCATAGTCTCTATTGAATTTTCCAATAATTATACATTGGCCATGGGGGCTTGGTAATGGGTGATTCTACCATATACAATACATGGTAGACCGAAAACATTATATTTTTTTTCAAGCCCTTAGAAGACTGTTTTGAGGCTACTCCCTGAAATTGTTTCCTATGCTGAATATTAGCCATTGCTGGTCTAAATTTTAAATTTTGCAATCAAAAATAAAAATATCAAATTTTTTAGAAAATTTTAAACAATCATAAAATGATTAAATTATTTTTAAATTAAATTTGATAATAATTAATAAACAATCAAAATAATCAATTAATTATTATTATATGATGTGGCAGTCTCTTGACCATGTCAAATTGCTTACGCAGCAACATTCCCAACATTCCCATGGTGTTCCCACAATTTGGGAACCTACACTCTTTTGGAGGCTCAAAAAAACATCTAGTACACTTGGAAGGCTCAAAAAAACATCTAATAGACTTGGAATGCAAGTGAGTCTAAAAGAGGTGCATTTGGCCCTAATTTTGACAACTATATTTCTGGGTTTTTTTTAATCTTTGTTAATCCTTGGTTTTTACTTGAATGGTTCTTGATTTCAAATGAAGTTTTTTGTAAATAAAATAATATTTTTTAAATATACTACTTTGTGTTCCATTGTAATTATCTCCAATATTGTTAAAAGATAAAAATTCTAAAATTCCAATTCTCACTATCTATGGAACAAGTTATTCTACTAGATTTCTTTTGGTATCTTGAGTTCAAGAAGCATTCTACTTGCATTATAGTGTTTACTTCAAGTCTTACTAAGTTTAAGTTATAAACATTCACATGTGGATTTCTTATACTTATTTTAATTTCCACAAAATAAAATTCAAAAATTTCGATTTCAAAATTTTTTACTTGACTTATGAAAAATTCAACTTCAGTAGGAGCTACAATTTATTCATGGAAGAATGTTGAACAATTTAAATCCATCCTTTAATATAAAAAAATTTAAAAGATTTTACTAGCTAAAATTTTGGTAAATTTTTTTTAGCATCTAACTTCAATTAAGAATTGCTTGAAATTCTTATTCAAGGGTAGGAAAATGGATTATTCATGCATGATGAAAACAAACAATGACATCTTTCTTAGAACAAAATAATTTGGATTTTCATTTGGTCAATGGATGATGGGTTTATCACTATAGTTATAGGTGTATTGTTTCTAAGTTAAGTAGAAATTACATGTGAAGTATGGTATTGAATATAAGAAATTGTGAGTGATTTGATGGATTTGAATATTTTATTGCAGTAGAAAGTAGAAAGTGTGACTCCAAAGACTCTATCAAAATTGGTGCATTTTTCAAACATTATTGAGTGTGCTTTAAAAATACATATATGTGTGATTGATTGACAAAAAGAGGGAAGATGCAAATATACATGGTGAGATCAACTATGGTAAGAATACTTAAATGAGATCAATTCAATTCCTTATTTACACCCATGTATGTCCTCTATTTGTTATTACTTTTAGATTTATGATATCAATGGCCTTTGAATGGTTGAAAACTGATCACTACTCTCACCTCAAAAAACATTCGAGATGCACTACATATACATTCCAAAGAAGTCAAATAGTCCTTGGATACAAAGGATTTTCTTCTGTAGGCATAGAAAAAGATAATTGTGATTCCTTGCAGGTTGGATCCAATGATGGAATGATGAGTGAAAAGTATGGTTTCAACCATTCCAAGTCTATTAGTCTTGTTTTTGAGCCTTAGTCAATCACCATGGACCTAGCTATTCAATCCTATATACACATTTCTCCTAACTACTCCCCCAAAAGGATATGGTTTCAACCATTCCAAGTCTATTAGTCTTGTTTTTAAGCTTTAGTCAATCACCATGGACCTAGCTATTCAATCCTATATACACATTTTTCCTAACTAGTCTCAACTATTGTAATGACTTGTCTATAAGGTAGTCATTTGGCACAAAATTGCTTACAAGATGAACCTAGTTGAGGCCACTATATTGTATGCATCTTCTAATACACAAAAAACATATTAACCACATCACAAATCACATAATTTTAAATTCCATAAAGAATATGAATGCCATCAATCTAATTGTAGAATCATTTCACTAGTACAAAATTTAACCCCTTAACCCATTAAGGACCAGGTCGATGACTGCTAGATGATTTTGTCCAAAATGACACGTTTTCATTAGTAGTCACTTTGACTGCTGATGAAAACCTGTCATTTTCAAGCAGATATTCATTGGCAGTCATCGACCTGGTCCTTAATGGGTTAAAGAACATATGATCATTTCCTTAATGGGTTAAAGAACATATGATCATTTTCTAGTCTCTACCCCCTCTTTGATAGGATTCCTAAACCTATTCTTTTAACCCCTAAATGGTTTTGACTATGTTTTCACCAAAAACGCTCCAAAACTGCCATTTCTAATACAAGTACCAAATTTTAAATAAAAAAACAGTTTTTGACACATGTAACTATAGGATCTTATAGTATGCTGGTTTGAAAAGATGTGGAAAAAATTTCAAAATTTTCCACCATGTAGATTGCAAAATATTAGCATTTGAATTAACAAAAATCAATTTTTTGGCCCTACTATAAACGAGCAACTGCACTTTACAAGGTCACATTTGTACAAAAAAATGTCCAAAATGGTGGTTGCTCTTTGCATTCATTCTTTAAGTCACATTGGTTACATGCTTGAAAAATGTCAAACCATTTGGAATTGTACAACATATAGGAAAAAAAAAGTAAGTAGAAAGAAGTAAAAACTGATTCAAAATACCACATTGTAAACAATTTATTTACGGAATTGAAAAATTTCAATCACAAAAGCTAAATGTTTTAATAAACAATTCAAACCTTTTTTATTTTATTTTTCCCAAAAATATTATAAATTGAATTAAATAATGGATTTCAAACTTTTATGTAAAATAGAGATTCTATAACTACCCGCAAACTATTCCAAACAAAAACTCCTCATAACTTTTGACTCAACTATCAAAATAGAATGATTCAAAGCTTTCCACTTAGATATAAATTTAAAGAACCAATTTCAATTTTTTTAATTTTTAAAAGTAATTTTTAAAGAGTTTTTTTTTTCTGTTGCTCGGGTTGTCCACTGAGTAATGAAAACTACATATCATACAATAACTTTTTAACCATGTAGTAAAAAGTTATGAAAATTGTTGGGCCTTAAAGCTACTCCTTGGGCTCATGTTTTGTGAAAATTTCAAAGAAAAATGATAAAAAAATCCATTCATAGTGAGCTCCCCAAAATCACTATGTTGCCAAAAAAACACAATTTGAGCATTTAGGGGTTAATAGTTTAATTATTTTGTGTAGTTTGACAAGTTACCTTCCATAGCAAACTAATTTGGACAAAAACTCCATCTTGGGTGATTTTTCAAACTCAAGCACATGCTCACTGAAGTTTGTACATTACTAATTGTTTGTCTTCGAAAAATCCTAATTAATGAAAAATCATCCCAAGAAAAAAATATTTTATGTATAGTACAAATAGGCAATGATTGATTGGTTGGAGCAAATGGTTGACAGGCTTAGTCAGGTTTATTTCTTACTTTCCTAGTGTACCTCCGTTAATTATCAGGTGTTGTAAGCAATCTTATTGATTGATCTTGTTAAAATTGGCATGCATGTGCTCAATTGTCCATTATTGCATTTGATTTAAAAATTCAAACTTTTTATTTGTGGGATTTTGGAATGTGACCCCAATGTCATATTGTTGATGTCACACTATTTGTAAATATAGATAAAGCGTGAAATGTGAACCTTGCCATACTAATTTTTGCAAGTGACTAATTTTGTAAGAACATTTACAGTGCAAACAAAGCTTGTAATTGGTCCAATTCTTTTGGTAGCAACTTCTCAACATGAGCCCACCACTTCGAACCTTACATTCCTTTTTACAACGACTTTGAGACTTTCTGAACATGAATTTCACGTGTATGCATACCAAAATGCCAAAAGCAATCAAAATATAGAACATTNTTGTGGGATTTTGGAATGTGACCCCAATGTCATATTGTTGATGTCACACTATTTGTAAATATAGATAAAGCGTGAAATGTGAACCTTGCCATACTAATTTTTGCAAGTGACTAATTTTGTAAGAACATTTACAGTGCAAACAAAGCTTGTAATTGGTCCAATTCTTTTGGTAGCAACTTCTCAACATGAGCCCACCACTTCGAACCTTACATTCCTTTTTACAACGACTTTGAGACTTTCTGAACATGAATTTCACGTGTATGCATACCAAAATGCCAAAAGCAATCAAAATATAGAACATTCCATATTTGATCATGAGTGGTAATTATCCCTATAAGGACAAAGCCTATAAACATGTAATCTTCCTCACTATCCATTCCTTAGTTTCCTTTGTATTGCACCTAAACGTAAATGATATTTACTTTCATTTATTTGTCATGAGGCAAAATCAAATTTCTTTAATCCTTGCAAGACGAGGTGGACATTTTGTGTCCTTTGGATGACAAAAAACTCATCTGATGAGTGGATACTTGCCAATTTTCATCCGCTCTTTTTTGCAAGACAAGGTTGGACATTTTGTGTCCTGATGAGTGGATACTTGCCAATTTTCATCTGCTCTTTTTTGCAAGACAAGGTTGGACATTTTGTGTCCTTTGGATGACAAAAAACTCATCTGGTGAGTGGATACTTGCCAATTTTCATCCGTTCTTTTTCTGAAAGTGACCATATATATGTCAATCATCATGGGAAGTCAAATTTAGTGTCTTTAATTGCTTCCATATTTATTGGAAGCCCTAATTCTATGAAGATAGTAAAGATTTTCACACGGAAATGTTTTGTGCCATACTACCCTTGCAATTTTTGAATGGATAGCATCAAGTATTGGTTTCTACAATTTTTCCAAAGCTCTACAATTTTTCCAAAGCTAAACAAGTGTGTGAACAATGTTCTTCCCCTCCCTCATGTAGTACATATTGCACCCCACCTTTCCCCGCGGTGATAGGTCCGTCCTTTAAGGGTTAAGTCACAAAATTATCAGAGTTATTGGAGATGATTTCAAATTACCATGACTTTTGAAGAAATTCCTCCATCAACAGTGGCAAAAGCTGAACAATGTGGAGGCTCAGAACAAACTCTTCATCACACTAGCAAATTTTCAAGACCAGCATAGGGTCTTCGCGAGATTCTTTTGAGTGTCCTTCGTGCTAAAAACTTCAGTGCTAAAAATTGAGATCCTGAACCTTAACATAATTTTTCATTGAGAGTGGTTAAATGTTCTTGTAAGCAAATGAAAGAAGATTCCGACATACCAAAGAATGCGTTAGTTAGAACCAAATAAACAAAATTAAGGAGGTTCAAAAGTTTAATCGGTAAATGGCCTAAAATCAAGCACCCTAAACAGGTGCAAACGCAGTCTACAACCTTAGTCACTATCTACCCATTTTGGGCTTCAGCACGCCAATTCCAATCAG
Source organism: Pleurozium schreberi (assembly GCA_006891605.1). Lineage (NCBI taxonomy): Eukaryota > Viridiplantae > Streptophyta > Bryopsida > Hypnales > Hylocomiaceae > Pleurozium > Pleurozium schreberi. The sequence continues at coordinate 232,356 of VACF01001743.1, read as the reverse complement.
AAATGGAGTTATTTCTTTAAGTTTCCATAAAGGTTTACACAACCAATGGGATTAGCATCAACACACCCCAGAGGCAGTACTGAATTACATTTCTTRTCGTTTCCTATATACCGWTGACCAAGGTCTACTACTATCCCCAGGTGTGAGAACCATATCTAGGGTTCTCATTTGAATGGCTACGTTAATATGCTGCTGTGAGTGACTGACCAATAGGCAGCACAGAAAACTGTTGAACAGAGCAGAAAGATCATTTTATAATGGGAGTTTGTTGACAATGAACCTTCTCCACGCAGCAATTCCTTGAGGACCATAACTGCCTTTCTCTTGGCCACTTGGTGCTCCTCAAATAAATTTTTACCTCTCAACCATGAGCTACTCTCAAGCCTTCATTCTCCTGTGCCGCTCGCTCCAATATTCGGCGTTCAAGCTCTGGTCTAAAATGTCGGATTAAGCCTTGCACAGGCCATGCAGCAGCGTCTCCCAATGCGCAAATYGTGTGACCCTCAATCTGCTTTGTGATTTCCTGTTTTGTTTCATTGTTTTAAAACCACAGMAAGGATTCCACAAGGTTATCTCTTTCCAAGGACAGGGTAGAGGTAGCATGATTCACTATATTAACTCACATTGATTAAGTTTACAGTGACGATGAGGAAAATAAAGCAACCTGTAATCATTCTTCTCCTTTAACCCGAAGCACATATATGAGAATACAGAAGGAATAATTACCTGCAACATRTCGATTTCTTCGAGCTTTGCATTTCCAACCTTCAATCTCTCCATCATMGTCCACAACCAGGGAGAGCCCTCTCGGCAAGGAGTGCACTGTCCACAACTTTCATGTTTGTAGAAGTAGGCAAGGCGAGCAATAGCATCCACAACATCAGTAGATTTGTCCATCACAATCACAGCAGCAGTACCAAGACCTATAATCAATCACAAACATTCGAGAGGGTTAATCAATTACRMGCCTAAACTGTGAATGTCTAAAACAACAGGGAYCATCATMACTTWCATAAATAGCAATAATGGCACGCAYGCAATTYTCCATGAAWTCATCCTTGCCAAACATGGCTATTAACATCAAAAACCAGTTCTTAAGTAATATGCACAAATGTCCAAACAGAAGTTACTCAAAGGTCTACAACAGTAGAATAACCACAGAGAAGGATCGTTTGCTCTGAAGCGGGAAGTGACCTGATTGAACCGCCTTCAAGGCATCAAAATCCATGATGACATCATCACAGATGTTCTTGGGAAGAAGAGGCACAGACGATCCTCCAGGGATGATAGCCAAGAGATTGTCCCATCCTCCCCTCACGCCTCCACAATGTCGTTCAATAAGCTCCTTCAATGGAATACTCATTTCCTCTTCCACTGTGCACGGCTTGTTCACATGCCCAGAGACACAAAAGAGCTTCGTCCCTGAGTTGTTCTTTCTCCCAAAACTCGCAAACCATTCAGGCCCTCTTCGCAGAATTGTCGGCGACACAGCAACGGTTTCCACGTTGGTCACAGTGGTTGGGCAGCCGTARAGACCGGCATTAGCAGGAAATGGAGGTTTCAGACGTGGCTTGCCTTGCTTCCCCTCCAGACTCTCCAGAAGGGCGGTCTCTTCTCCGCAAATATATGCACCGGCACCGTAATGAATGTASACATCAAAATCGTACCCGGACCCACACGCGTTCCTCCCGAGCAAACCTGATAACGTCATACAAATTGGAAGCCGATTAATAAAACCCTAATTGCGTTCCCCAAAAATCTCAACCCGACGGATACTACCACCGTCCCTCAGATTCTCAGATTCTGTATCWTTAAACCCTAGGAGACCAAGGATTCATGGTTTTAAAATGGTCAATTCGATTGATCGTATTGCGAAAGATGTAGCTCAGACGGGATTCTAGATCACCAGAATCAGTGCAGAGCTCAATTTGGGTTTCTCTATCGTTTACGGATTAATACTTCATTCTCTACTACTGAAAGAGGCTAAAACCCYTCGAAATCACTGCCAGGAACACATTCATCACATCAGCAGTACTTCCATCTGAAGCACCAGYCGATCATATCTCAAAATTAGAGTTTCGACTGCCAGCCAAAACTCAAAYCAACTCGAGTWGACCTTTCTTCCAGCATYCASGAAGGACTTTTGCAAAYCCAACCGMCCATTGATATACTCTCCTCAAATATAGGTAACACTATACAAATCTCTCAAAACTCTACTAMATAAAGGTACTGCAGGTCCTCGAATTCACCGCTCACAACATTCACCAAATCAGCAGTGCTTCCACCTAACGCCCACCCCGGACGATCAAACCTCAAATTAGGGTTCCAAACGCGAGCTGAACATCAAATCCAAATCCCCCCAAAATTTACCTTCCTTGTAACATTCCCGCAGCGCTTTCTCCAAATTCAGCCTCTCATTGACATACTCTCCCCTTATATAAATATACGCCGCCCTCGCCCGCATGCCCACCCCTGCAATCAAGCACCCCTCCAGCAGCTTATGCGGGTCATGTCTCATGATCTCCCGATCCTTACACGTCCCCGGTTCACTCTCATCCGCATTCACCACTAAATACGACGGACGTCCATCCGACACTTTCGGCATGAACGACCATTTCAACCCAGACGGAAAKCCCGCTCCTCCCCGTCCTCGTAACCCCGACTTCTTCATCTCGTTCACGATCCAGTCCGTCCCCTTAAGCACCAGATCCTTCGTGCGGTGCCAGTCCCCGCGCTTCTTGGCGCCCGGGAGGAAAGGGTCGTGGATGCCATAAAGGTTGGTGAAGATGCGGTCGGCGTCCGTGAGGTTGCCGAAGTGCGTCTTTTCAGAAGGAGGAGGAGGGGGAGGGGGAGGGGGGGAGGCGTCTTTTCAGAAGGAGGAGGAGGGGGAGGGGGAGGGGGGGAGGAGGCTTGCGGGCCGGAGGTCGCCTTCTCGCTCATTCGCCTTCTCGCTCATCGCGCGGATACATGATGGAGGGGGAGCTCTTAGACCTCGCAACGCCGTGCGGGACAGTCCGCGAGCTGCGGCCATTGCTGTAACACCAGAAAACACAAATACTCTGTAGAAAACAGAGTGGACATGGAATGATGGAGAAAAACGAAGGGGAAGCAAAAAGCGCGGTGACGAAGGGAGAGAGAAGGGCTCCGCTTTGGATGAATGATTTGGGGATTTGGATGGATGTTTGTCCTTCGTGAAATTGCKTAGTTTCGAAATCATGGTTCTGGAGTGTGCCACGCTCGCGTCATTTTCTGGAAATCTAGCATAACTCTTAACATTCTTAACTGGGTGTGTATCTTCCCCCAAGGTGGAGGTATAATCCTCCGCTATATACTTGGGGAGGATTTTAGTTATAATAGAAGCAATTTCATTGGCTGGTCTGGTTGTGAGAGAGTGGGCTGTGTCCTCATTGGTTGTTGGGGGCAGATTTTGAGGAAGCAAAAGGGACCCCCCCAGTGAAGGTTAAGAATGTTATGTCAGTGAAAGGTAAGGAAAAACAGCCCATTGTGGTCAAAATTTGGAGTCTGCCCTCATGTCATTGCTGTAGTTTTTAAAAAAAAATCCCACAAAAAGACAAGTGTGAGAAATAGTGAAAGCAATTGAAATTATATTTTTCACTCAAAGTATGAATTAGTTATGAATTTTTGAAGTGACTTGCCCAAAAGAGTCAATACGCTACCTCATAACCAACAAATATTGTTTCCAATATGCTCATCTTCATCACCTAAAGTGTTCACAATAATTTCTAATGTGGAAGGCCCTGAAAGTCACTTCCTACAATGATTTACACTCAAAAAGTAGTGTGCTCCTAATGAGGTCAGTAATCACTCCATGGGGGTCAGGTTAGACACTGATTATGGTCAAAAAACCGTCATGGATCATTACATGTCCACTATGGGTCATTAGGTGACCTTACCGACACTGATTTATTGGACGTGTAAGTCAATTTTGTAAATAATTAGGGAAAATTTAGAACACGTATGAAATTTTAAAAATTGTAAAACTATTTTTTGAAAATCTTGAAAATTTTCATTGTTACCAGTTCTAAATGAGGAGTGTCAAAAAAGTGTCAAGTGCAAAATGCCAAAATCCAAGAAAAGAAAAGTGTCAAATAAAAAAGATGACAAACTGTCCAAATTCCAAAATTAGAATAATTCAGTAGCAAGGTGCCGAAACTAACCTGCGCTTACAATATACTATTACAGTAGGAACTAGGAAGGGTACAAAACTACTGTAGTTAGTTGTGGAGATTAATTAGGTAGTATTTTTTAATATTGTAATTTAGTTATTTTACAAATAGTGTGGCTTCCGTTAATTAGTGTCACATGCACTCTAACATGCATAGGGAAAATTAGTGTAGTCTTTCTATAATCCATCAAGTTTTTTACAACTATTACTACCTCAACTTGGAAAAAGTGTATCCATTCTTAGTGCAATCATTACTAAGAATAGATACACTCTTTCTAAACGGATAGTGTAGATGTAACAAAAAAGCTCGGGACTAGAGGAAACATCAAACATGGTCTTAGATGTCACATGTAGAAAAAAATCCCACCAAAGCAACACATCCCAATTGAAACCACATTATGTTCTTCTCGTGGGCCGTTTGACTCGTTTGCATAGTAGTTCCCACTATTGGTGTGCTGTCTTTTGGGTGGATAGTGTATTAGAAAGAACCCCCAAAATCCATTTTCACAAGGAATTTAAGTGAGTCTCAGTGACACATTTGATCCTTGATAATGTGTATAATCTCATGTACACTAAGTTAACCTCTAAAATTTCTTTAGCATTTTGAGCCCCTAAAATGCTCAAAATGGTTACTTTTGTGTCAAGATTTTTCAATGAATTTTTTTTATTATGACAATTGTAACCATAAGATTTTGCTTTCAACTTCATGAAGAACATACAAAAAAACAATTTAACTCATGATCCATACCATTTATGAGATCTACTAGTCCAAATTAAATAAAAAATAATTTTTTTTCATAGCTTACCCATAGGGGTATTTCAACTTCAAAATTCAATGCCAGAATTAGACAACGTTCAATTTAATTTGCATCTTTTTGTATAATGTACATATTAGGATTTGAAACTACTATATCCAAAATTAAAACTAGAATCCACTCTGCAAAAAACTTGCTTACCTTGCATCATAAACTATGATTCCTTTGAATAAAATAGAGCATCCAAAAACATCCATAAATTCATCAAAAATTCAAAAGGGTAAGTAACACTAAACATAACGTATCACTAGATATTATTACTAGAATAGTAGTAACTTCAGCATACTTATTCTTGTTAAACAAAAGATATTTTATTGGATCTTATTGGCAAGTGAATAAGGATTCCATTATATAATTGCAAGCATCATTTGGACATGGCATGAATAAATTATGAAATTTCAAAATATAGTTTATAGGTGTACCAAATCAACACTATACTCTCATGTTTATAATGTTTATACCTGATGTCATCAATATCTAGATTTTACTTTATCTAGGATTTACTATCACTTTTGTTGCACATATTGATATTGTCTTTTTATGTTTTTTGCAAGTGTTACATTTGGGGCAATGATGCATTGATTATTCACAGGCACACATGCCTTATACATGCCTATATTTATTTACTTTGCCACATGAAGATTGTATCAATTGGATTGACCAATAGATTTTGATACCATCAAATAACATTTTGAAGAGGATGTATGTTAGTATATCCACCTAAAATTTATATTATGTTCCTATCATAGATTAAAATCCCTTAAAAGTACAATTGTCATACATTGTAGTGGTTTTGTGTTGATTTCACAAATGCCCAAGGTAGAAATACCCCAAAACACCCATATAGTTCATGCACATTAGATTGTCCTTGAAGTATCCCTAGAGTTTAATCAAAAAGTGTCCTTCAAAATTGTCATTAACCTTGGAGGGTGCCAACCTCGAGAAACTCGATGATGAACAGATTGAAATTGTAGTTTCATCCTCTTAACTACTTGGATGAAAGTTCTTCTAATTTGTAGAGATACTATATCAGGTTGTTGTTCTATCAAGGGTTGGCTTTGGGGTTAATAGAATACATATTTTACTAAAATTACTAATGTGCAAGTATGTCAAGTGGTTGACCAAGCAAAAATTGCATTGACTTTAGTTCAAAACTGGATTTGCCAAAATGAGGTCACAGATCTTAAGGACACAAAAACTTCAAAAAATCACCATGTCAAAAGAACCTCATTTCAAATCCATTCCAAAAAAATTTACTCCAAAAATGATAATATTTTGCTTGTTATCGAATATAAAAGGAATTTCAAAATTTCACTGTCAAAATCCATAAAAAAAATATTAGTGACAGCAATGGTGAATCTAACCATACAAATGGAATCTTCAACTCTTAATCTACATCTTTTAATTGTATATCAATTCCAAATTATGCTTCCAAATAACACTTTATAATAATTTGTCTCAAGTCGTCAATTTTGGGGATGAATCAAGATGCTCCAGGGTTAAACTATTCGATTATTTAATAGCCATTAGTTGACTATTGATTTTGTGAGATTTCAATCTCAAATCCAACTACAATACGTGGAGTATGCCAGAGTCAATCGTCTAAAGAGCTTCCACTTTGAATATTCATTGAAATTACATGCCATAGTCAAAAAATGTATACTATTGTTTTTGAATTCATAATCTTGAATTGCAAATACCACAAAAAAATTATTTTCAGGAAAAGGTGCCTCCAACTATACTAAATTGCTAATATTGACAGTTTTAGGTGTTTCCATCGTACAGTACCTCAATTTCACCAAAAATATCGGATTCACCACACATTGGCTAATCAAATCCAAACCTCAAATCCACATGACGGAGTTAGATGGGTGTGCCACTGGAGGCTTGAGTGAGAAACAATTTTGAGAGATTTGAAAGATTTGAGAGTTTCTTCAATTTCTAGAGATTTGAGAATTTGGAGAGGGTTGCAAGTTTTTTTAAAATTTCTTCAATGGAGAGAATCATGTACAAAAAGTTCTTGGATACATTGGGGGGTTGGGGAGATGTGGGGTCCCCTAATCGTTTTCAATTTTTTGAATAGAATTCTGCTCAGAAGACATGGGCACTGTGCATGTGTTTAATGCACCAAAGTGTACATTGGAGGACGTGGAGTCCATTACTCATTTCATTTTTTGAGGTGGAGTTGGTTCTGATCGATAGGGAGCAGGGCTTTTTTTTTGGACCAGTGTCCCCCCTGCTGCCTTCACTACATAGGCCAGAATTTGGAGGGATGAAGCCAGAGAGGTCAAATTTCTGACAGTCTAGCGAAATTTCGCCAAAAAAAAGCCCTGATTGGGAGTCACTTCCATTGTATGCATGTTCAATCGGGAGTCAAAATGTTCCATGCGTGTTCATTGGAGGGGGGTGCAGACGTGGAGTCCTTTGCAATTGCTCGTTTTTATTTTTTCGGGAGGGAAGATTTGAGAGTTTCGGGCCTCGCCAGTGTTCAAAACCGCAATTTCTCGACCTTAGCATAGATTCTTAGACACAGAAAGCCAAAAAACCTTGATCACAAGTTGCATCTTCTGGTGCTAAGAGGTAGCCACTGTGTATGGCATCAATGAATCAATGAACTAAAATACCACACAATGAAGTTCAGTGCACATTGACATAACTGGAACTCAAAAGAATGATGCATTTCAGAATTTGGCTCCAAAACTATCGAAGGTTGTATCTGTTTGCATGTGCAACTTCTCCTCAATGAAAAAAAAATCATTAAGTCTTCCTCTATCATTATTCAATTGTAATGTAGGTGAAATTCAATATTTACACTGACAAGGTTATGAACTTCAGATTGATGATCTCCAACCAGTAAGTGTCCTATGGCAGAGACACTTCATGTGATGCACAATTGAGTTCTCAAATCACCCGATTCATACAAATTAAATTAGATGTGCTTAAATATCTTTTATTGATGCAATCAACCAGGGTTAACCTACTCCTGCAGCTCCACCCCTTTGGCATTGTCTCTATCCGTGAGACGCAGATCCTTGTCCAAAAAGCAGTCTGCAAAAACAGTTGCAAACCCAGCATCAACTATAACGAAAATTCTAAAGATACACAGACCACCGACCACAAAAACGTAGCTAATACAAAACTCTTCACAAACTACACCATATGCAGTGGGCGTTCTGCTGCAGAGGATCAAACTTCAACAATTATGTCCAAGGAGGTTGCAAGCTACTTTGCTACAATTACCATGGTGCAAAGCACACGGTGTATTTTGTGAAGTGATTCAACAGAAAAAGTGTATTCCATTACAAACTAAGGCATCTCCCATTCAAAAGTAAGATGTCTCCCATCCTAAGGAGATGCCTCCAAAATATGGGAGTACGCACGATCCTTAACCCTTAAAGGACGGATCTATCACCGCTGACAAAGGCAGGGTGCAATATGTAGTGCCTGACCGAGGGAAAAAACACTATTCACGTACATGTTCAGCTTTGGAAAAATTGTACAAACCAATACTTGATGCTACCCATTCAAAAATTGTGAGAAGGGCAACGTGGCACAAAACACTTTCAAGTGAAAATCTTTACTATCTTCGTAGAATTAGGGCTACCTAAAAATATGGAAGCAATTAAAGACACTAAATTTGACTTCCCATGATGATTGACATATATGTGGTCACTTTCAAAAAAAGAACAGATGAAAATTAGTGAGTGTCCACTCACCAGATGAGATTTTTGTCATCCAAAGGACAATACACGTCCTCCGCATCGTTCAAGGGTTAACCACTACCCTTCGAGAAAACAGATCCCGCTTATAATGCATCAAAGGAAACCAAAAAGATGTAAGAAGAACAAAACTCGAGACTCACGGAGACAAAGACCAACCGAGGTCCTCCAAGTTCTGCTGCACACCCATCTAACTCCGTCATGTGGATTTGAGGTTTGGATTTGAGGTTTGTGACTCGCATGATGGAACCACAACGAGCTTGGAACCACAACGAACTCCACGAGGAAGGGTGCAATGAGGAACACAACGACTTGGAAAAAGCGGAACTGGAAGAGAGCTTTGGGTGGCTCGGCAGGGTCAGCATCGCATGGCTTGGCAGGTGAGGAGCGGTTCGAGCGTTGAGCTGCCAGGGGCTCAACGCTGCCCCGAAAGAGGCTCGTTGGGGTACTATAGACACGACCATGACAGACACCATACTACAGTATTTCTATATCAACAAAAAAATGTACTGTACAATCTCTTAATTAACATTTTAATTACAACTTCAAAACAAAAGCCTCGGGTACACAATCACATGTTCTGTAGCAATGTCATGCAGAAGAAAGGCAAAACAAGATAGGCAGAGCACAACAATTCCACAATAAGCAAGACCTCGTCAACGATTCAGCAACTAATCCTCAAAAGTTCGGGAGAAATCAAGGGCAGTTAAAAATGAAACATATTCCCACCTAGATTGGGACTGACTACGAGAGATTTTTGTCCTGTCAGAGTAGCAGCCCAGCTGCAACTAAAGGAAGGACTAACTGCCAACAATTATAATCCTGCTGGAACTACATATAAAGAATTGCAGCCCACTTCTATTACATGTACTACCTAAAAAGCAGAAGACACAAATGTCAACAACGCACCCATGAACCTGATTAGTACAAATCAAGTAGAGACCCTGCAGCTTCGTATCATTTAAAATAATCTTTCTAAGAAGTACAACAAGAGTTCAAATACTCTCTTAACCAAAGACACTTTAATCATCAACTCAAAAATATCCAAGGACCAAAGTGGTGTCTTTTCTTCTGGCTGCCAAAAGCAGGTGACATCTGCTTTTGGTAACCGGGAGGAAAAACAATGTCCAAAGCTGAATCTCTCTTCAGACCACTTTCACATCGCATTTAAAACAAAGTATATCAAACGGCGCTTAGTAAATTGGTGGGCATCGGGGTCCATATCGTCCTAGGAATTAAACAAAAAAAATAGATGAAATAGTTCACACATCAATGGTAGATAAAAATGGAGGGCTTTGGGGACTTCAAGACCCTAACATTCACATACACAATACCAAGCCAAATCTTCCTCAACCATTAAGTTCTCAATTTTGCACACATGTATTCTTCAGATTCCTCTTCACAAGATTGCCCTTTACAAATTCATTAATTTGTAATCAACTCAAAATTTGAGATTGCAWATTCAGGGAGAAATCGTTCAAAAACTCAAAACATCAAACTAGGAGCATCGGAACTTCAAATGCTCAAGGTAAGRGATTAAAAGTGGATTTAGTCTTGTTGAAATTGTCTTGGCAAGACCTTCAAATTAATTTGCGGCCCAATCTTAATACTTTGAACCTCAGGTCCTCTAGTGCTAAAACCCCTCAGAAACAYAAACAGAGGGTCAATGCCAGCAGATGAATYCACAAAATTTTAAATTTTAAAGTCACTTCTRATTTCGGCTAGAAAAATCTTTCGATTTTCARCAGATTTTACAAAATATGCAAATTCTTGCACGAAGGTTACCGCAAGAAGTTGCGACACCTAACTAGATACTACACTCCAAATCTCGCAACCTGAGTACAAATTGATTTCGAGAATGTGCACAACCTCAATAGCAAACCTCGTGTATCACCTACCATACAAATTTCGAACTCATGTAACCCAAGAACACAGTATGCAAATAACGCATTCCCTGATTCACTGAAACCATCATCAGCTAGCTCACAAGAATATTCAAACCATTCTASGAACAGAAAATACGCTCAGCCCTTAAACTAACACAATTCGATGAAATTACCTAACAATCCGRTCATAAACAGCAGGCAAACACGGAATCAACTCCAAAACTCAAGATCTGATCCAGCCCGAGTCTTCAGGTTAGCTCAAACAGAATCACCTCACACAAACACTCAACTCTTGATGGTACACAACCCATGACAGTACTCACATCCAAATCACCACATTCAAAAACCAAAAGGAAAACCGGCAGGAGAGAGAACGCACATCCTCGAAATCGATCGGAGCGACACCGGGCAAATAGAAAGCGGAGACAGGTGCCAGGAGGAGGAGGASAGGAAGGACGCGGAGYACGGCCAAGCCGGACACTCGAAGCTCCATTGGTCCCRACCGATCCCAAGAGCCGATGCAATTGGGAGCTTTCTCGCTGGCCGTGAGGAAGTCGAGACGGCCAAAGCAAACCAAAGGAAAGGCGAATGAACTCAAAGATGGAAAGACTCCAGTGAAGGGTGTGGAGAGCGGGTCGCTGCAACAACAGAGTTACGGAGAAGGTGAGAGAGAGAGAGCGCCAAACCCTAATAATCTCGGGATCCGTTCTCCGCGCACTCTCCACGATCTTCGCGGGGTTGGGTCTCCGTGGTGGGCCTAAACCTGTGGTTCACCCCAGAGTGGTTCGCACGATTTGAATAGGTTCACATAAGAGAAGAGAGAAATAACTCCAAGCACTCTAAAGTCTATTTGTTTATGATCCCATGTTCAACTTTGAAAAGCTGGTCCAAGTGACATCTAGACTACATATCTTCTTAAAAATGTGACATCTATACTACATAATTTATTTTGTGGAGGGGGATTAAGTTCAATGTTGGGTACTTTATTAATCCCTAAAGGACCAAGGCCTTTATTTTTTTGACTGAAAAACACGCAAAATAAATTGCCGTCTCTWTCGCAAAGAGTACAAAAATTTGGAAATTATATTTTTGCACATCTAACCATAGGATCTTACATCTAACGAGTATGAGAATGTCTGAAAAAAAATTCAAAATTTTTGACCGCACAAATTGCAAGATATCTGCGTTTAAAGTTGAAAAATATAAGTTTTGCATCACATTGCGGGAGTAGATTATTTTACTTTGCACTACAAAGTTTTGAGCTTTAACTATTTATGGTAGAGAATTGAATTGAAAATCTAGGGAGGGGGGTAATCAATTATTTTTATTCTTTAGAAAATTGTTAAGTAGAAGTAGGTACAAGATAGAAGGAAAAACTAAATTATTAATATGTCTAAGATGGAATTAAAATGCACCAATCCCAATGGTGAGATTGTTGTAGCATTCAAACTAAACCATGTGGAACTTGTTTTTGTAAAATTATAAGAATTACAGTCAAAAATGAATCCTACTGTAAGTTATTTTTTCTAGAAGATTCTCTAGTTACCCAAAAAACAAGATTGTCTTCAACTTTCTCTTAACAAATCCAAATAAAAAATTTCCATGTAGACAAAATATAGTCTATGAGAAAAAAAAATTTAAAAACAAAATTCAAATTTTTGAAATTTCTTTTTGCTAATCCCTTGAGGTTGTCTCCTCTCTCCCTCTCTCTCTCTCCCTTGTTTTGAGCTATTTTGGGCAGACTTTTTTTCTTAGGCACTAATTAAAAATATATATATTTATTTCCATGAAAATAATTAATTTTTGTATATTCAAAAAATTCAAAAAATCAAGACAAAAATTGAGAGCGTAGGTACATGCCTCAAAGCTCTTTTGTCCCCTGAAGGGACAAATGGCCCTTTAGGGATTAAAGTTGTAAAAAGAAGGGGCCATGACTATTATTTGTTTCAAGATAATTCATGTGTATTGGAAATGTTTGATTGTTTTATAATTTTTGTTTGTATAGTAATATGTAAGCATCGTGTTTAATGGCAATATTCTTAGTATTGTAAAGTATGTATTTTATAGCCGAAATGGAGATTTGACATTGGTGAAGTGATTGTGTGGATGGCATAATAGTGTGGTTGTTACAGCCACTTCATGGTGCATAGTGTAAAACTATGCACCATGGAAAAAAAATTTAATTTAAAATTTTTCAATTTTTAATTCAACCCCTCTCCCCTTTCAAAAATTTTAATTTTAATTTTTTTTTTGGGGTGGGGGGGTGGGGGGGTGAATTAAAAATTAAAAAGTTTTAAATTAAAATTTTTTTCCACTCCTCACCTACCCTCTATCACACTCCCCTTCTTGTAATTTTCAGGGGTGGGTGGGAGTGCAAACAATATGGGATATATCCCATATTGCACTTGTATTTGTACCGTATCAATACCCGTACATATTCCAATACATATCCATATCCGTATCAGTACCCGTATCAGTACATGTATCAATACCGTATTAGTACCGTATTAGTACCCAATCCCGTATCTGTATCCGTATTCAAATTTTTTTGAGATCAACGGTTGTGAGGGGGGTTGTAATTTTTTTTACAAAATTATATTGAACAAGGTTGCTTTTGAGAGGAAAATGGAATGTAATTAATTTGTATGTTGGTGGAAATCTAGTCCATCCAAGATATGAGGAGAAATGAGGATTAAAGATAAGTAAATTCAAATTTTCAAATCTTAAAAAGCCAATTCTTAGACAAATTATCAATCTATGTTGTCTTCATGAACATATTTAATTCAAGTAAAACTACAAGAAATGACCAAATAAAAGCATATCAAAGAATAATTGCATAATTAATTGTAGAAAATTTATTGAGCACATAATTCATTAGGAGAAATAATATGAGCCCTCCAAAAGGCTGCGAGTTCAAAAAGGCCGCGGTGTTATTATGGAAAAAAAAACTAAAAAAAACTAAATCCTGCATGGCACTACTAGTGCTACGTCAAATTTATGAAAAAAAATATTAAAAATAAATAAAAATAAAAAAAGTAAAAATTTGTAATGTCACAGGGTCCTGCGACTGATTTGTTTTGACAACCTTTTGGAGGGCTCATATTTCTCCCAATGTCACCATTTGGATGAAGTGTTTGTGAGATATGATTGTACACCTATAATCAACATTGTCTAAAATGTAACACCTACATTTGRACTAAAAGGCATYTAAAAAATTTAGATATTGATTACATAAGATGTGTATAATCAAAACATGAAAATCTATGAAAGCCTACTCTTTGTTTGGTATGCACCAAGAGATTGTACTACTTCTAAAATTCATAATTTATTCATACAATGCCTATATAATGCATTCTAAAGTGCACTAGAATCCTCTTCTAGTTTCGAGTAAGATCAAAAAAAAATTATTGTTTTGTAATAGTAATTCTACTCARTCATTAGTAGCAACAATTGTTGGATTGCATATTGTACTATGTGTTGTGCTACCATAATACTAATTTGAAAGCACAAAATTGTGGCCCTATCATGCATAGTGATCTTTTTTGTAGTTAAATTTAATCCGTTTATAATTCCCCCTTTAATCTTTTCATACATATGTGATACTATTGGAGAGGTGTCATGTTGTGAAATTAACATGTTGAAGAGGTGTCATAGTGTACGATTTTTTTGATATCCTACTATCTTCTCAAAAACAATAGCCAACCTTATACAATAAAAACATTAGCCACCCTTACTAAACGTGAAAATCCTCCACATTTAAAAGGCGCATGCATATATATACAATCACAAATAAGGTATAGATTTAGATTTAAATACAAATTATGTGAACACAAATATGAATACGAATACAATGCACATACAAGACTAAATTTGTAATCACATCTTATTTGTCAAAATCAGATTTTTTAAAATTTGGATATTGAAATTCTATGATTTCAAGATATAAACAACATATATAGTTATGTATAAACATGAATTAAAAAATATCACTCAATAGCGTCCTTTAAAAGGACCATGATCATTACATAACTAAAGAAACAATCATTTATTGCATATCTATAAAAAAAAAACCCGGTGATACTTGCTAACAAACTATATATGATAACCTATATATAAATTTCTATGTTAAAGGTACTAATTTAAGGAATGGATAAGCGAGCCTTTGGAATGGCAGTCAAAGGGTGGGCTAGCACATGTGAAATTCCTTCACCTTCTGACATATCTAAATCCGGAGGTTGCAAACCATTAGGAAGAGACCAATCAAAGGATTGCATAAAATTTGCAACTATAATGTGAACCAGTGTTGAAGCAAGCATGATGCCTGGACATTTTCTTTGCCCGGCTCNCCATCCAGAAATCTTTCAGGCTTGAAAGTCATATGATCTTCCCATGTCCTTGGATCTTGAGCGATTGATGCAACATTTACTAAAACCATTGTTTTTTCCGGTATGTYATAACCCAAAACTTTGCAAGGTTTTCCACTTAAATGAGGAATCAACATTGGAACTGCTGGGTGAAGACGAAAGTTTTCTTTGATGACGGCTTGTAAATACTTGAGATTAGGAATATCTGCATCTTCCACTCTTCGAGACTTGCCAACAACAGTGTCAAGCTCTACTTGCACTTTCTTCATCACAATGGGATTGCGAATGCATTCCGCGATTGCCCATTCTATAGTATCGGTAGTTGTACTGATACTTCCTATAAAAGCATTCTGTATTTCAAAAGAGATGAAAGGATTAAAATTGTGTTGTTGAAATTAACCTATTTGCAAGATGAACTTCAATAATGTAATTTAGAAACTTGAGATAAGAAAATAGTAATTTTAGTGCATCCTATACTTTACTAGCATACAATTCATCAATCTCAACAAAAAAATACCTTCAAATGGTCTTATTGTGACTATTTTTCATTTCTTAACTTCAAAAATTTTAATGGTGAAGTTTTTGAAATTAAAAAAATTAAAAAACATGAGCTATCATAAGCCTATATTTAATGAAAACGGAATCACACTCTTACCCACAAAGTACTCCTGACATTGTCATTGGTGATGTCAAATTGCAATTTCTCATCCTCCATTTGGTCTAAAAGGACATCTGCCATATCTTTGCCATAAATTGAACCACTCTTCCGTTGCACAATATGTTCAGATATGATTGGGGACATGAAAGCATCCATTCTCTTTCTCAACTCTTGCATTCGTCTTTCAAGCCCGAATATGTCCATCCACTTGAAAATAGGCATGAAGTCGCCTGGATTTATAGTTTGAGAATATTCAGCAATGTCCATTTAATGTGATTTTTTCTTCACTTTTTTTCAAAAATTCTCATAAAAATCAATTTTCCTCAAAAAAATCTAAATTTTTTGTGAAGTAGAGAAGACATGTAATATCATCTCTGAAAAATAAACATAAAATTTTTCACACATATCTATTTCCAAAATGGTAACAAATTGAGTAATGAGCACCAAGGCTCTGAATCAATGGTTGTAGGTCCGTCCTTTAGGGGTTAACCCTTGAATGCCCCGGTGGACGTTTTGTAGAGAATCAAACCGTGTAGGATAGAACTGCAATTTTTCATGCTCACTATTAGGAGTGGAAAGGAAAGATCTTTTCTAGTACTTTGACTTCCAATGAATATATTTGGCTTTTACAAAGTAGATGATGGCACATGATATCAAAAATGCATGATTTCCACGGCCATGGGTCCGTCCTTCAAGGGTTGAGTTAGAATGTGTCCTCCAAATGCTAAAATCTGATTGGTTTGGCACCTCTGAAGGACACATTCTAAACTTTGATTGGCTAACCACTGAGTCCGGCGATTGTCAGAATGAGGTCCACCTATGGAATAGATTCAGTGGTCTAGGCAGCCTGCACTTTGAAAAATCATAGAAATTGCATACGACATCCAAAAATCTATTTTTTTTTTTTTGAAGATTTGTGAGTTTTGCTTGCTAATACTACTAAAGTACGATCTCTAAGAAAAGGTGCCTCCAACTATGCTGAATTGCTTATATTGATGATTTTGGGTGCTTCCACCTTATATTGCGGAGTAACTTAGTTATGAGCTGGGGTGGAATCTCACCGAGTGCACTCAATCGGATATGATTGGATTTGTAAGCATATAGGTGAGTAAAAGGTCAACGGGGATTGACCCTCTTACAGTACTGCCCCTTCCTTGGATGGATGATGGATGAGGAACGAGGTTCCCCTGACATGAGTGATCCCCTGACTCATGATAGTTTCCTCCCTTTGTTCAGGCTCTTTTTTTTTACAGTCTTTGCATTTCCATGCTCTCATGTTAAATAGGAGCACTAAGGGAGAGGCACTCAATGGCGTCCATGTACCCAATGCCGTCCCTTTTTAGGGCATGCATTCATTCTAGAAGGTAAATGTAGTGGGAATGTAGACTGCTTATTATTTTAAGTCAAAGAAATAAGTCGTGTACTACCTATCAACATTTATAGTCTGAAATGATTATGCTTTGTAGAATCAGACAGCAATGGGTACAGGGATGCCACTGAGTGGCTCAACCTTGAATTATTTTTGAGGTTTAAGGAGGGCTGTGAATTCCCAGCTGCCTTCCTGCAACATCGCAACAACGGTCTAACGTGGCGAAGCGACTACCAAGTTACATTTATTTATTTTTGAAAAAAGAAAAAAATATTATACCCTTTTTTTTTCATTTCAGGAATAGAAAAAAAAAAAAATATGTATATGTATAATTTTATTTTGGTAATTATTTTTCTAATAGCAGCCAGTAGTTCTATCACCACATTGAGAACATGGGAAACAAGCCTAAAACGGCCTTCTAGAGATTGCAGGATTTTGATTAATTGTCTTTTTTCTTGTGTTTTCTAATGCAATGGTCACCTTCTCTTTGAAAAAAAACATATGAATGAGAATGTTGTGCAATGTGAATGCGGCTACAGATAAGATTTGGGATTTTGGACTTTGACAAACCTAAAGTCGATGNGAATCAGACAGCAATGGGTACAGGGATGCCACTGAGTGGCTCAACCTTGAATTATTTTTGAGGTTTAAGGAGGGCTGTGAATTCCCAGCTGCCTTCCTGCAACATCGCAACAACGGTCTAACGTGGCGAAGCGACTACCAAGTTACATTTATTTATTTTTGAAAAAAGAAAAAAATATTATACCCTTTTTTTTTCATTTCAGGAATAGAAAAAAAAAAAAATATGTATATGTATAATTTTATTTTGGTAATTATTTTTCTAATAGCAGCCAGTAGTTCTATCACCACATTGAGAACATGGGAAACAAGCCTAAAACGGCCTTCTAGAGATTGCAGGATTTTGATTAATTGTCTTTTTTCTTGTGTTTTCTAATGCAATGGTCACCTTCTCTTTGAAAAAAAACATATGAATGAGAATGTTGTGCAATGTGAATGCGGCTACAGATAAGATTTGGGATTTTGGACTTTGACAAACCTAAAGTCGATGTGGAGTTCATGCCAAGGTCGTTGTCCAAGGACATAGCCAAGAAAACAAAACAAAACAACAACCTAACTTAAGGTATGGATTCTCTTTGGGCATGTGCTCCACATCAGCTAAGATTCTCCCGGGCGTCAGCTTGACGTCATCTGAGATTCTCCCGAGCTTCCTCCGTCATTGCTTGTTGGGGTGGCAGTCAATAAATTACTCGACTGAAATGAAATCGTGCAACCAATGACTGGTGTGTGGTAACTGGTAAGGGGCCAGGGTGAACTGACCCCCTCATTGCCCCTTCTTTTTACCCTGGGAAGAACACTGGAATTCTTTTATCTGCCACGTAAGACAAAAATTTGCAAAGTCTGAATTCATATTTTCATTTAGAGGTCCCAAATTAGATAGGGAGGTGAAGAAACACAAAATTGATGCGGCACAAAATAGGGGGCAATTTTCACATTTACCTTGTGACAGTCAGTTCACCCTGGCCTTTGATAAGGAGCCAGGGCGAATTGAGGCCAAGGTCAACTGACCCCCTCATTACCCTTTTTTTTACCCCTAGGTAAAACAAAATCACAATTCGATAAAAATCTTAAACCCCCCGAGATATTGACTAAAGTAGAACCACTTGTAACCAACCAAATAAGGAATTTGGACAAATCTGAAGCAATGGAATGCAAGGTAAATATTTTTAGAGGTGTGTTCATAAAAATGATGAGGATTGCAAAAACTTTGGTAATTTTATCGCATGAATTGAAATTACCATGAATTTTGAAAGGCAAAAAGTACTCTACACCCATAGCCGATCTCTAGACTCTTCCAATTCTGATCATTCAAAAAACTACTTTTCCACTCATTGCTCCCTACTTTTTTTTGCACTAACTTACTTTGGAACATGTATCATGAACTTTAAGTCCCAACTTTGAAAAGATGGAAAAAATCCATTCTAACCTTGGTTGGAAATAAGTCAATCCATGGTTGGCTATGGGGCACTGGTTGGTAATGGGTGCTTCTACCTTACACAATATTTTGTCCTACATGATGCAAACTCATGAGTTTTCATTGGTGGAAGTAAAACAAAAGATAGAACTGAAAAGAAWTTCATTTTGAACCAAAAAGTAGTTTGATCCACTAGAAAAATGTGGCCTTAAGATGGCCGTTAAACTCTAGGCAACATTGCAAACACAACAAAAATAGGAAATTAAAAAATAATTTATTCAATATTATTATTTTTTAAGTTACAATTTGACAAGTCAGGTAGGAGGTCCTAAAATGGAGCAAGTTCTAAAACCAATCAAGCTCTCGAGGTACATTTTGCACTCTCCAATGTACAAGCAGTCTACATTTGAGGAGGTGGTCACTTTTAGAGCCCATTGAAATGCACTTTTCTGCAACTTCAAAAAATCATAACTAATTCCGCAAAGCTCCAAAAAATATGAAACGACTTGGGTTAGATGCCAATTCCACTTGTCTTTCAAGAAAAATTTATTGAAAATCACTTCAAGCAGTTTAACCTTGCCAAAATTCAGCTTCAGCCTTTAGATTGGTGCTTTATGGACCTCCTACCTATGCTCGTAACATAGTAACCACTTAATTACTTAAGATATTCAAACAAAGTCTGGGATGAAGAGTTACCAGTACTGTAGTGAGATCGATCAAGGTGGCCCGAACATGTGATAATTGACGTTGTAAKGAGTCCCTACCTTATGTTAAGGTAGGCGAACCCAATACCAACCACTGACCTAAGACCACCCAAATGCAAGGCCGTCTTTGATTTTAGAATGAAAATCTATGTCATAAGTACATGCCTTAACTTCAAAGTAAGTGAAGTTAAGGCATGTATGAGTGTCATAGATTCTCACTCTAGAATCAATGACAGCCCTACATTTGGGTGGTATTAGGTCAATGGTTGGTATTGGGTTCGCCTACCTTATGTGCCGTTGAAATCCATAACCCGCATGTTTGAGCACTCGTAATGAGTGTGACATAGAAGATGACAATAGGAATACACAGTGAGGGATTGAGACGTCATTAATTATAACTAATAATCGTGTTGTTCTTATAGAAATAACTCTCCAATTAATGCATAAGACTCGGGTAGAAAAAAGCGAACCTCTAGCCATTGATATGATTAGTATTGATTTTGTCAATACATACCAGACTTCGAACTTCGTCATCCAATATCTGTAAAACGAAGGTCCGCACACGCTGATCGTCATTGCAAAGACTCAACACTCCAGAAATTTCCTCATGAAACTCCCAGGAATCACAAAAATATGAGGTATTCACGTGGGAACTTTTACATGTATGAGTAACCAATCTTTACAGCTCTAAGACAAACAACAAACTCCTATCGCTGGACATTATCACTACAATTAAAAAAGAAATCCATTGGTTTCAGTTGAAAGAATAATAAGAATGATATTCAAATTCGAAGGTCCACCTCGTTTGCTTCTCAAGCGTATTGAGCAATGTCTGGGATGATCCAAAGAGCACCTGTTTCAAGTAGTGAAATTCAACGATGTCTGCAATAGCAAATTAAGCATTAATATGGAGTCTTGACATGGTACTAAAAGAGATCATGCATTTGCATCTTCACTAACAGAAATTCTGATATGAAATGGCACGAAAATAAACTTATCGCTACTCATTTCCCTTCCCGGCTTGTTGTTCTCACCAAGACCAACGTTTTCCAACTCCACCAGAAACTCTTCAATACTGCACGTACACAAAAACTTACATTAATTAGCAGACGAGACAGAATACGGAGGATCGAGGTCCAAATCATGGATCTACATGCTTGATATAACCTATGAAAAGGTCCAATTCTATTGACGACTGAAGGTAGTTCAAATGAGCGATAATAACATTATCACAAACGTGGCTAGCCAATAGTACAGTATCATTTTAGATTATTATTATATATATAACTAAATAATCTTCCTCCCAGCTATCCAGGGAGGCTATATCCCTCCGTCCTCCAAGGAGGACAAATGTATTAACTCTCTTATTTTAACCCTTAAAAGGATGAACCAGTGGCCGTGGAAATCATGTCTTTTTGATATCGTGTGACATCATCTACTTTGAAAAGCCAAATATACTCATTGGATGTTAAAGTACTAGAAAAGATCTTCCCTTTCCACTCCTAATACGGAAGATGAAAAGTTGCAATTCTGTCCTAGACACGGTTGGATTCTCTGGTCATCCAGAAGACACAAAACGTCCGCCGTGGCATTGAAGGGTCAATGTTATGCAGCAGTTCACAAGTGACTTTGACACCGACTGGGGTCGCAAGATGACCAAGCAATTGAACCCAATTCTCAGTGGTGGGTAATACTCACGTTTCAAACACTATTTACCATCATTAGTGTAGCAACCAGTCAGTCGCGTCCGTCAGTCCCTTCGCGTGAAGCTCCTGGACCCTTTCCTCTCCATCCGCCGTGATTGGAAAACGGAAGGTGATCAGTAGTGAACAGAGCCACSGAGGAGAGCCTGAAGATTCCGTCCGTGCTTTGCCACTGTTGCATGATCCTCGATCGGTCACGCTTCGTTCGATCACGCGAGAATGTGTCACAAATTTCTTGCAATGCATATCCAATTSTATGGTCCAACTTAATTAAAGTCATTCATCAATAGATAATTATGCTTATTACTGTACAYGTACACATGTGCAGCTAGTTTACAAGTGACTTTACAGTAGGACTGTGGTTGCAAACCACGACTCTCGCCCGGCCGTCGGAAGGAAGAGTTAGAGCATCCCCACCAGGCTGGCAAATTGTGGCTGGGATTTGGCTTGCACAATGGGAGGGCATCCATTTTGCAAGCCGGACGCCCCACCCATGGCTTGTTAAGAAGCCAAGGAGGACAATAGCAAACTATAGTGGCAACTTTTCATAGGAGGCAATATCCACTCATGTTGACTTTTCATGCACTTTGTTTTGTCTTATACGGTTTGCAAGCCGGTTTGCAAGCCAAGCTTTGGCTTGCAAAACCACCCATTTTGCAAGCCACTAGAGGTTTTGGAGCCAGCCTCTTAAGAAGTTCATCCCTTTTGCAAGACGGGTGGGGCACTTTTGCAAGCCGCCTTTGCAAGCCGCCGCCTTGGACAAGTCATCCGTTTTGCAAGTCTGGTGGGGATGCTCTTAATAAGAAAAGCTTGAACATTCAGTCCCACCCACCGAGGCCGCGCCGCGTCAGTAGCTTCGCGTGAAACTCCTTGACCTCATCAGTCTCCGTGCCGTAAGTGCTTGGAACTGAACTGAACTGAAATTCTGAAGGATTTTTGTGAACACRGCTCATTTGCAACTTTGCATCCGGTTGACTTCCATTCCATCAAGCCAAACAAGCCGATTTCACTGCCTGATGAGTGTGCTCCTTCCGGCCGTCCCTGCGGTGGAGATTCAACAAGGACCACGTCTCCGCGAGGAAAGTGACTCACTCCGTCTAAGTTTTTGAAAAAGAGAAGTGGTGCATGCGCCCGTTATCCGTCGTATTCCACACCTTGCGTGTTTCAGTACTTGGCTGACATTCTTTCTACTAAGCAGGAGTCAGATTGATATCAATTGTAGTCGGTAAACTGGCTGTTTTTGATGGAAAAAAGGCCTTGGGACTTTAGGGGTTAAGGGTTAACCTTGGATTTGAAATTGCAAGAAGCTAGAATTTGACAAGAATTTTGAAAGGGGTGACTACATATCCACCTTTCAATATTTAGCTTACGCTTGGTTGCCAATTCTACCAATTTTTTTTAAATATTTTCATTTTCTAACCAATTATTTTCCAAAAGCATAGGCTAACAATGAACAAACTGGTGGTTCCCTTGCACATTAACCCCTAAATGCCCAAAGCACCAAAATGTGGTGTTTAAAAAACATTGAAGTTGAAGAAAGCCTATCTAAGTTTTTATTTTTAGTAGTTTTTATTTTTGGTAGATGCCTATCGAAGTCTAGCTTTAGCATCAAAAATACGATCTGGAAAATAAATGACTATGATTTTTCTACTCAAGATTTTGTGCAAGGGTACCTTGTGTAAAATTGCCTTTTCCTAGTGTTGAGGGCTCTTGGAAATGAGCCTCAAATAGAGTAGATCTTGGAGACAAAATCGCATAAGAAATTCATTGAAGAAAAACGTAGAGTAGATTTTGAGAAGCTATAAATTGATTGGGATTTCACATGATCATGGGCCCTATAACCTCGTATATTTTGATTGAAAAACTTTAGATTCACCATGCAAAAACTGTTTTGAATTTTTTTTGTAGTTGTGACACCCTCTTGATTAAACATTATAATCTTTCAACTCACATGTGATATTGTTGTGTTCTTTTTTCTAATGCAATCTCTAACATTTCTAGTTTAAATTTGTACGGTTACAATTTAAAAAAATTGATACAATTTATCAAAAAAAAAAAATTTGTTCAACTTGGAGAAAATTTGTAGAAGCTGAAAACAGACCTTGGGCATTTAGGGGTAACGCAAACTAGCAAAGGCAATAAATGAGAGAAGCATTGATGATCAAGCAATTAAACCGGTGCTTTAGTCCAAACTCCAAAGGTCTTTAATTAGTGGATATGCTTACGGTCAAATATGCAATTCACAAGTGAGTTTGCAACCACTCTTACGTCTCAAAGAAAAGCTAGAATTTGAATTGTGAATAGAGGATGTATCATTTGCCACTTTGCATCGTTCATTGCTTCACGTTGGAATGAGTCACATATTTYTCCCCATGCAAATCACTTTCATTGCATCAAAAGATGAAAGTAAAAAGAAATTGGAATAGTCATCTCTTCTGAGAAGCAGAATTCTACGAAGTCAAAGAAATTGGCGATAGAAAAGAGGAGCCAATGGCGAGCCGTCCTGTGTCAAGGAGGTGTGACATCTTTTTGTTGTTTGGAGCAATTCTCAAAGAATGTGTTACCTGCAAAGCTGGATGGACATGGAATCTACATAATGGACATTGAATTAAAACACTAGTAGAAAAACATGTCCTAAATGACTATCCTCAATGACTGAAAAGTGTCCACAATGACTCATTTGTAGTCATTGTGGACAATTTTCAATCATTGAGGACAGTCATTTATAGCCTGTTTTCTACTAATGAAATCCAATCCCATGGAGAGAACCTATGTGTTCGTTGGTGATCATAGTCGCAATCTTATTGACTTTAGCAGTTATATTGCAAGGCTTATAACTTACTCTTTAGAAGTGATGGCAGTAGAATCCATGTTTCTAATCTGCACCATTTTCACGCACCCGCAAATTAAAGGATCTAAATAAAAGTATTCAAGCCCCTCAATGGCCGACCCTAAAGCGATACTCACCTTGTTCAAGATCATACCTGCTTCCAGCAACCCATGTATTAGCCCTCGTTCAAAATGGCAAGCAACTAAAATTTGACAATTTCATGAAACTAAGGGGCAGCAAAGCGGTGGCCACACCTTTTATTTTTTTGGTTTTCTGCAAACATTGATGCAAATGTAGACGTGTTAAATGAGAGAAGCATGTATGATCAAGTAATTGGACCCACCAATAGGCATTGATGAAATCAATATGCCTATTGTACAAATGCGCAACTAGTTCACAAGTCACAAGTGACTTTCGGACTGTGGGTTCAACCACTAAGGTAAACTACCCCATTATGATTAAAATGGGAGCAAGCCCATTGTGGTCAAAATTGTAGTGGCCGTGTACATTCAAGTTCTGAAATGTACACCGGCATTACAATTTTTCCCATCATGGGTTTGCTCCCATTATAACCATAATGGGATAGTTTACTTTAATCTTTTATGGAAAAGCTAATAAAAGCTTGAACACTCCCACTCACTGAGAGTCATTAGCATTACGGGATGTCCTTAACCCCAATTGGTGTGATTTGAAACTTGAAGGATTGACTTACCGTATTAAAGAACAAGTATAACCGTGAGGCTTTGTCATAGGTTAATTCATTCACTAGTTGAACCTCACATCTATACTCCAACCTAACCTCGTAGTGCAGTGTGGAAGGGGTTGTAGATAGGATTCAGAAACATAGATTTCAAAACCAGAGTCGATGCCATAATTTATTTCCTTGGGACAGAGCTAACAAAGGACATTTCATCTGCCTCTTTCTACTTTTCAGTGCTTTGCATTAGAATTTGTCCCAAATTTCTTGCTATGGAAATAATGGCTTTCATTGCATCAAAACCGAAAGAAAAAAAAAACATCTACCACAAGGACGTGGTCCAATTTCACATGGAGTATATCTCAGGTGAACTGGAACTCGGCTTCCATTTGAGTGTCGAAATATCATTACTAACAGTAGGTAGTAGGGTTAACAATTTTTTAATGATTGAATATCAAGTGTGGTTTTATTGGATTTTTTTTCTCTAATCCTCAACTTGAATCTTCAACACATAAAATTTTAATTTCAAGCTCAATAGAGCAAAAAAATTTACTCATAGAATGTATAAAAAAGCTTGTGTTTTTTCACTGTAAACGCAGCTATCTTACAATCTATGCAGTCAAAGTTCGTAAAAAATTTTGTGCACATTTATATACTAGTTTAGTACAAGATCCTATGTATGGTTAGATATGCAAAAGAATTGAAAAGTTTGAAAGGTTTGCACCTTGCAATAGAAATGGCAGTTTTGAATGGATTTTGAGAGAAAAATGGCCTTGGGACTTTAAGGGTTAATGGAAAGTCGTGCAATTTCTAACACATTCCGTGCCCCTTTAATGTAATGTGTCATTTTAATGGAACGGTGCACCATTTTACTGTAAGACCCCCATTTTCTTGAAATTCACTATCAACCAACAACATCGGAAAATGGTGCACAGTGCCGTGGTAAGGAAATTATATATGTACATACTATCTTCATAGAATTAGGCCTATTTAAAAATATGAAAGCAATTAAAAACACTAAATTTGACTTCCCATGGTGATTGAAATATGTGTGGTCACTTTCACAAGGACGGATGAAAATTAGCGAGTGTCCACTCACCCTGAGATTTTGGTCATCCAAAGAACGCAAAACGTCCGCCTCATCCTTTAAGGATTAACCCTTGAAGGACGGACCGGTGGTTGTGGAAATCATGCATTTTTGATATCGTGTGACATCATCTATTTTGAAAAGCCAAATATACTTGTTGGAAGTCAAAGTACTAGAAAAGGTCTTCCCTACTGCTAATACCAAGGATGAAAATTTGCAATTCTGTCCTGCACGGTTTGATTCTCAAACACAGTCATACAAAAGACACAATACGTCCGGAGAGGCCATTAAAGACACAATACGTCCGGAGAAGCCATTTTCTGGTTGATCATTGAGAGAGCATCTTCCATTGTAGGACAAAAGTGCTACCATACATCTCCGGAATTTTGTGTGTAAAGAGAAGATCTTCTACAATATTTTGACTTCCAATGTTTTCCTTCTGAAATTTTTTAAAACAATGATTCTCACGGTATTAGAATTCATGATTTTGAAGGTGACTCGCTTGGCGTTTAGGGGTTAATCTTATAAGGACGTTGTAGATGAAAGTGGTCCAATGGATGACTTCACTATTGATTGTAGAAAAAAAAGAATGCAACAATTTGTTTAATAATAGGAGAATTTTGGTGACTACTTTGGTCATGGGAGGCCGCCTCCTTAAAAGGTTAAATACCAATTTGGTCGTCAACAATGTCCACGGTTATCAAAGATGATTTGGGGACCTCCATTTTGAATATTTCAAATTTAGAACTAAAACTTATTGACCTCTATATTACAAGGCCCTACTATTTGGCCCATTTTCACGCAAGTTTTAGACAAAGATTTAGCAAAAAAGGGCAAATTGCGGGTATTGTGGTCAAATGGTCAGTAAATGCAAGGACTCAAATGTTGTAAGGGACTAATGCATTTAAGTCCAACACATGGATAAGCAAGGCAAATTGTTCATCACAGAACAGATAATCTTCAAACTTTGACCAATTTCAAAGTAAACTCTTTTAACCATTGACACAAAAAAAGGTTGTGTGCGAGAAGAATTGAAAGGTTCTTTGAGAGATGGCCAATGATACTTTTCAATAATTGGCACAAACTTTCACAATTGGACCACTTATRTAAGCATTGTCATTATAGGATGGGCTATTTTCCTTCAATTCCTATGTTGAACCATTTTTTTCTAGTACCAAATTTATTTATTTTCTATTTATGTGTTGCACTACCATTACACTAATTGAGGAGCTCTAAAAGGTGGCCATGTTGAGCGCACCAATCTTTTCTAAAGATACACTTTGACCCCTAATTATGAGCTCTTATACTCAGGTCGTAATGGTCATATTACGGAAGTATCATACTATAGAATTAACCTAATAGGAAGGTGTTGTGATGAGCAAATTTGTTCACAATCCATTATCTTTTCAATAACACTAGCCATTCATGCTAAAAAAACAAAAGACTCCCTTCAATATATGAATAGATAATTTCAAATACACATATGATATGTACATGAGTAAGAATATATGGTATACATGGRGGGAATACAAATACATTTAGGAGTGCCTTAAAAAGTTTAGATTTCTCATCCCTTATTGTTTGTCAAAATGAGGATTCTAGAAATTCATGATCTAAATTCCATAAATTCCTTATAGAAGAAAAATATATAATTATGCATAAATATAAATCAAAATTAACCAATTTCACACAATAATGACCTTAAAACAACATGACTATTCCATAATTAAGAAATATTATTTATGGCATATCTATTCAAAGTCTCATACTTGCAAAATAATTGCACATTATAACCTATATATAAATAGCTATTTCAAAGAAGTTCATTTAAGGAATGGATAAACGAGCCTTTGGAATGGCAATCAAAGGGTGAGCTAGCACATGCCCAACTCCTTCACCTTCTGACATATCTAAATCCRTAGGTTGCAAACCATTAGGAAGAGACCAATCAAAGGATTGCATAAAAGTGGCAACCATAATGTGAGTCAATGTTGAAGCAAGCATGATGCCTGGACATTGTCTCCTCCCAGCTCCGAATGGTAGAACTTCAAAATTTTGGCCTTCAATCTGTATATGAGCATGAGGCATCCGATCCAAAAATCTTTCAGGCTTAAAAGTCATAGGGTCCTCCCATGTCTTTGGATTTTGAGCAATTGCTGCAACATTAACAAAAATTGGTGTTTTTGCTGGTATGTCATACCCCAAAACCTTGCAAGGTTCTTCACTCAAATGAGGAAGCATCATTGGGAATACTGGGTGAAGACGAAAGTTTTCTTTAACGATGGCTTGTAAATATTTGAGGTTAGAAACATCYGCATCTTCCACTCTTCGAGACTTGCCTACAACAATGTCAAGCTCTGCTTGCACCTTCTTCATCACAATGGGATTGTAAATGCATTCTGCAATTGCCCATTCTATTGTATCGGAAGTTGAATTTATACTTGCTGCAAAAGCATCCTATATTGCAAACAAGACAAAAAAAAAATTAGAGGTGTCTTATTAAAACTTATTCATAAGATGAAACTTGAGGACTTCAGATCAATATTGTAAGTTAGAAACTTTGACAAGAGAATAGTAAATTTAGTTTGTGAATTTTTTCACCATATAATTTTCTAACAAATAGATCAGCAACCTCAACATGAAAATTACTACAAAGTGGACCCCCTATGATTGTCCTTCATTTCATAATCTCAAAAAATCAAATGATTAGGTATTGAAATTAAAATAAATAAAAATATAAGATCTTAATAGCTTTGACTTCAAAAAAGGAGTTGCACTCTTACCCACAGTGTACTCTTGATGTTGACATTAGTGATGCCAAATTGCAATGTCTCATCCTCCATTTGGTCTAAAAGAACATCTACCATGTCTTTGACAAAAATGGAACCACTCTTCCGTTGCATAACATGCTCATATATGATTGGGGACATGAAAGCATCCATTCTCTCTTTCAACTCTTGCATTTGTCTTTCAAGCCCAAAGACGTCCATCCACTTGAGTACAGGGATGAAGTCTCCTGGATTTATGATTTGAGAATATTTGGCAATGTCCCTCAAAAGCTTTCTAAAATTGCTCACTTGCTCAAGTTCTTCATCATGTATCTTATTAGGAGCCACTGCCATGAAACGCCTTTTGAGAATCATGCGCGACATGATGTTGGCTACAGCCACTTCAATGTGGCTCCTCACAGGTACTGCTAGGTCTCATTGAGAAGATGTTTGGATGCCATTAGGATTAGAAAAAACAAATGAATGAAAAATTGTGCAGTTGAGAACGTGACAAACAAAATATGAACCAATTTGCTTCTAATATAAGATATTCAAAAGTTGAATTTTGGCCTATTGACATTTGCGTATTTTCTCCTTAGGAGTTGGTCATTTATTAAGTGCACAAGAAAAATAAGTGAGAAAAAAAACTGAGCATTGAAAATTTGATTTTAGAGTCATTCCATATTTTAAAAATATAATTAATGGATTGCAAACTTGTGGCTCATGTATTTAATACGATACTAGATAGTTACGTCACCTCTATACACCATCAAGCTTAAAATTTAAAAAAATATTCTAAGCAAGTCACATGTCAAATTTTCACTTTTGGTCAAAATTTTCTATGTTCATCTTATTTATGGAACACATATATCAAATTTCTCAATTTTCAATATACAAATTGTAGAATTTTAATATTTTAATTTTTGGAATCTTCACTTTGAGAAACAAATATGGGAATACAAATTTGCACTCATCTACAATTATATTCATATTAACCCTTAAAGGACGGACCTATCACTGCGGGGAAAGATGGGGTGCAATATGTAGTGCTTGATCAAGAGAAAAAACACTATTCACGCACATGTTTAGCTTTGGAAAAATTGTACAAACCAATACCCGATGCTAACCATTCAAAAATTGCGAAAAGGGTAGCGCGGCACAAAACACTTTCATGTGAAAATCTTTACTATCTTCACAGAATTAGGCCTATCTAAAAATATGGAAGCAATTAAAGACACTAAATTTGACTTTCCATGATGATTGACATGTATGTGGTCACTTTCACAAAAGGAACGGATGAAAATTGGCGAGTATCCACTCACCACATGTGTTTTTTGTCATCCAAAGGACGCAAAATGTCTACCTTGTCTTGCATGGGTTAACATTAATTCTTTTATCTATGGTTAGTATACTTGTAGTTATGGTCAATTTCGTTATATTGGTGCCATTTTGGCACCAAAAATGGTGGTTTCTGTGCCATTTTGATGAAATGTTGTGCCAATTTTATGGAATGCCATGCAATTTCTAACATATTTCAAGCCATTGTAATGGAATGATTGGGCGCCATTCTAATGTAATGGTCGGCCATTTTAAGTGAATGCGCCATTATAACAAAATTGACCATACTTACACTGATATACATATATTTTGAAAGAAGAACTTTTGTTTTTATAGTAAAGGTGGATACTTAGTGTATTTATTGATGAAGGTTGATTAGTGATTTTGAGAGGATAGTGGAATGAAAAAAAATGCATGTGGATGTTATCTAGTCCATCCAAGACATATGAAGAATCAACAATATAAAATAAGCCATTTCAAACCCCAAATCATAAATAACCAATTCATAATGAGAATCTTAGGCAAATTACCAATCTAGATTGTCTTCAAATAAATATTTAGTTTAAATAAAACTACTTGAAATAACCAAAATGTACCAATAGATAATCGCATATTTATAGGGAATTTGGCTAATTTGGCACAATTTTTTTCAGGCATAGGATTCATAGTTGGGTATGAAGTATCTGAAAGGACCGGTATGTAAATCTATAATTAATCATACTACTAAAATCATGACTCCCTCTGTAATATCACAAATGCTACCATTAATACTTGGGCTTGCTATGCAACGCATTCATTGTAGTGTATTAGTAAAAATTTGATATATTTGAATAGAATGCATGATTTCAATAATTTTTTAAAATAATAATTTTAAATATTTTGTAAGAATATTTTCAATCATGCATACATAGAAATTGTATTTTCACACAATGTCATATTAGAGAAATAGAGTAGCAATTTGCAATCACTTTTGTAATATCACTTTTTACAAAAGGTGATATTATAGAAATAATGTAGTTGTTGCATTTAAGGTGTTATCAAAGACAATCCACAAGATGATATTATAGAGGTAGCAAGTCCATTGCTTCTCTTGGCTTTACACTTCTTTGCACTTCTTTGCACTTTTATAATTTTGTGCTTTTGTGAGTTTTGAACTTTCATGATTTTAATTTTCTATTGCTACTATCAAATGATTTTGAGAAATTTATTCAATTGAAGTAATTTTGGATTCCACAACAATTAAGTTGTTTACAAAGTTTTTGAGATTTATAAGTTTTTCTTTTCAATTCTTCAATTTGGTTTGTTATTTTTTGAAACAATGGAGTCAAATTTCTATTGCATTCTAATGCATGTGTATATTTTATAGTATTCACCATTGCATATGCTTCATTTATCATTCAATAAATTTCTATTGTACATTTCAATATATGCTTGCTTATAAAGAAAATTATACAAAGATTTTAGTCCTTTTTATTTGAAGATTTATTGAGATTTTTGTTCTACATTCTATCTAATACATAGAAATTCTTATACAATTCTAATGGTGAATGCATGGCATAGCAAGCACCAACCGCTAGTATAGTCTAAAATGAGACACCTACATTTGGACCAAAAAGTGTTACAAAAACTTAGCTGCTTATTGCGTAAGGTATACTAGTATACAACCAAAACATTCATGATAGTCTATAAGAGCCAATTTTTGAGTTCAAGCACACTAACATGTTGTATTTTTAAATTTAAAGATGATTCATACAGTGTCCATGTAATGCATGCTCAAGTGCATTTGAATCCTCTTTTAGTTGCCAATAAGTTTTAATTGAAATATTTTATATTTAATAATAATAATATTTTTAATAAGTCATAAGTAGTAACAAATATAGATGCACTTATAGAACTACATGATGTGTCACCATCATGATGATACTAATTTGGGAATAGGATAAAGAGGCCTTTCTATGGTTACACTTTGAACCTTACAATGATCTCCATTACTATTGTCATAGTGGTCATATTGAAGAAGCGTCACATTTATTGGAGAATTAACATATTAGTTATGTGACATCCATGCACATTCCACTATCTTCTCCAATAAAAACACTACATGCCCTTACTAAAGAAACAAAAGCCCCCTTCAACATCTATCTATATACCTATCCATCTATAAATACAAAGACAAGTGTGACATATACATATACAAAAAAAATAGGATATTATTAGACAAAAAATACATTTATGAGTATACATACAAGTATAGATTTGTATATAATTCCATTTTCTATGTTAGAATGAAAGGAACCGATGACGGGGAGCCCGCGTGGGCCTGGAGGCAAATTCTTGTGTTTCCTGCCTGCGAGCAACTTGGCGAGCAGAAGAATGCCGAGCACCACCGCACTCACAACCTGCACAGATCGACAGCACCAGCACCAGCACCAGCGCCGCATTCATTCACGTGGGTACGCACAGTAAGTCAGAAATTTGAGCTAGAAAACGTTTTCATTTGGAGACTCCGTCCACTGATAAGTATCCACACATTCATACTTATGGTTGCGTGTAGTGTAGACCTCGTTTGAGCAAATTTCTTTTAGATTTCATAACTACACTTGCAATCTGTGGAGCATATATAGCAACTACTTTGATCAAACTGGCGTCTAGTACCCATTCCTAAGTGTATCTGGTTGCACATAGTATCGAAGCTTCGTTTGAGCAAATTAAACAAACATATTTTGAGGCTAAACTAATATCAATACTCGAAAGGAAGAGCCTGCATAAGATTTGCTTTGGAAAGCACTCAGAGAAGCGAAGAGAAGCGTGCGTACACTCCAAACTCCAGAAGGCATCGTCATGGTCACCACGGCCGCAAAAGATCGGTTGACGGTGAGACTTTGCACAACTAGCTTGAATTTATGCAAGGGAGTGAGCAAGTGATGTTCCGGAAACAAGCTTTACTCAAGTCTAGCTAGTTCAATGCCTCCAAGTCCCACCTTGTTGCTCAAGCAATATGCGAGACAGTCTAGCTGTATGCTAACGGCACTGCATTATAAGATAGCGATGGAGCGAGGGTGCCCGAACTCTCATATATACACGATTCATTCAAGTGGACCTGTCCAGACAGAAGCATGAGATTCCACATTTAAAAAAAACACTAAAATTCATTTGAAATTTCTTTTGAAATTCATTTGGCTTTTGGACGTAGAAAGTCTGTGTCCAGACAATTAAATACTGAATGTTTTTTACTGTTACAGTATGGACCCATTCAGTTGAAGTGATGGGTGTCAGGGCTTCTTTTTTTTTTTTAGCTTTTTGGTGCCACATTGCACTAGAAAAAAATAATTTGGCTAAAAAATGCCTAAAATAATTGCAAAAACTTTGGATGGAATTGCCAAACAACTTTTGATTTTATAAAAATCGTAGATGAAATTGCCAGGTTTTGGATGAAAACCATGCTATACATCCAATATGTGGATGAATGTTCTAATTTGGAGCACCACTGTAACATTTAGTATCGCCACTGTGGCTCTTTGTAAAAAATGAAAAAAAAAGCCCTGATGGGTGGTACTTGCATCTGTCCTGTGCGCTAATAACTTGTGAGGCAATGAGCTACAAAAGGTGACACAATGTACTTGTGCAGAAAATACGTCACCCTGACAGCAGAAAGGCAACAATGCCCTGTGCGCTACGTCACCATGACAGAAAAAAGGGATGCAGTATTTTTAACAATTTGTACCTTAACCCTTGAAGGACGGACCGGTGGCCGTGGAAATCATGCATTTTTGATACCGCGTGACATCATCGACTTTGAAAAGCCAAATATACTCATTGGAAGTCAAAGAACTAGAAAAGATCTTCCCTTTCCACTCCTAATACAA
Organism: Pleurozium schreberi; assembly: GCA_006891605.1. Lineage (NCBI taxonomy): Eukaryota > Viridiplantae > Streptophyta > Bryopsida > Hypnales > Hylocomiaceae > Pleurozium > Pleurozium schreberi. Next base: position 198,373 of record VACF01001743.1, on the reverse strand, counting down.
AGGATGAAAAAGTTGCAATTATGTCCTACACGGTTTGATTTGATTCTCTGTCATCCGGAGGACACAATACGTCCCTGAATACGTTTTCCGCGGCGTTCAAGGGTTAAAAGATGCAAAGCTCATTTTTGGTCGGTGAACGAGAGAGCATCTTCCATTGTACGTACGACAAAAGTGCTACTATACATCTATAGAAATTTGTGTGCAAAGGGAAGATCTTCTACAATATTTTGACTTCCAATGCTTCCTTTTGAAATTTTCTTAACCAACTAGCTGTTGGTGCTTGCTATGCCATGCATTCATCATTAGAATTTTATAAGAATTTCTATGTATTAGATAGAATGTAGAACAAAAATCTCAATAAATCTTCAAATAAAAAGGACTAAAATCTTTGTATAATTTTTACATATTGGCAAGCATATATTGAAATGTACAATAGAAATTTATTGAATGATGAATGAAACATATGCAATGGTGAATACTATAAAAGATACACATACATTAGAAGTCGATTTAGGGTTTGGGGGTGACTGGAAAAGAGTCCCGTGAACTTATGATATGCTCAAGATTCTCGCTTTACAACTCAATTTGATTCTAATGATATTTTTCAGTGGTGATGGGAACAAAATAATTTGCTTGATTTAACTCCTCAATGCCCATGGCCTTTATTTGAGCTTCTAGAAATTGCTCTAAATTGGACCAAAAGCCAACATTTTAGTAAGTTGTATCAATTTTTTTGAGTTGTGATTGTAAAAATTCAAGCAAGACATGTTAGAGGTGGTATAGGAAAAATAAACACAACAATATCGCTTATGGATTGAAAGATTATAATGTTTGTTCATGAAGGTGTTAAAGTGCACAAGTGATTTGAAGTCTTTCAATTCTCTTTTTACATGTCAAATCTAAAAAAGTTGTTCACCAAAAAATATGAGGTCAAAGGGCCTAACATGCACAACTCCAATCTATTTATGGCTTCTCAAAATCTACTCTACAATTTTTTTAAATGAATGTCTAATGTGATTTTTCCTCCACGATCTAGTTTATTTGAGGCTCATTTCCAAAAAACCTCAACACTAAAAAAAGTCAAGATTGCAATGGCCCCCCTTGCTCAAAATCTTGAATAGAAAAAGTATAATCAATCATTTTCAAAATCAAATTTTTGATGCTAAAACGAGACTTCATAAAGAAATTTTCAAAAATATAAACTACTAAAAATAGCAATTTGGTTAGGTTTTATTTAACTTCAAAATATTTTCAACACTATAATTTGGTGTCTCAAGCATTTAGGATCTAAATGAATTTATAAATGCCATAGGGTTTAGGAAATACACCTATTGTAGATATTTATGTAATAATATAGTAATTTCAAATACAATAATTAACATCAAACACTCTATTAACTCAAGTGAACACCTTAAATTACAAAGAGTGATCTCTCCAAGTGCATCATTTCCAATGGTGAAATTGTTCTAGCAAGTAATTTAAAAATCATGTAGTTATTTTATTGGAAAATTGTGGGAATTGGGTAGAAATCCTATATTTTAAATTTCAGGGGATGCTTTGATTGCTAACAAATCTAAACTCTTTATAACTTTCACATGCATCATTGTTATCAAATGACCCATTTGTTCATTGTACATATTTAGACTTATCAGATTCACAATTTTGTTTTGAAGTAGAATTCCAAATTGGAAAATTCTTTAGTAAACTCATTTTTGAGGGGAAAAAAGCCACATTATAAGTGGTCAAAGCAAGAAACAAATAGTATTTTATTGTTGTACCAAGAGGGAGATTGGGACTATTTTTGTCCATTTGGATTCTAATGAGAGTCTTTTAATTCATTATACATTTGCAACAATAGTCCTATAGTGTTTGTCAAGCTTCCAGAATAATGTTTGAACTTTTTGTTACATGTTTGAGGGTTGCTATCATGTGAGCCTAGGAGTGAAGGCACATGAGCTTAAAAGACTATACACCTATGCTACAAGTGTGTATATTAAGAAAAACCCTCATAATTGTAGTGTAATTAATTTATAGATAAATCCATATTCGTTATATTGAGACTTTTTGCAGTCTCATTTTTATCTTTGACTCGAAGATAAACCATTTTATCTCCCTACTAGTATTTTTTTATAATTAGGTAATAACACCAATTTTTAGAATGTCATTATAGGGTTTGCAAGATCACCACTTCGTGAATTAAATAAATACCACCATGCAAACTCTATGCAATGATACTAGAGAGCATGAAAACGCAAGCATGTGAGTTGCCTTGAGCATATCTATAAGTAATATTCTACAACCATTGGAGGTTTATAATACAAACACCTTTAATATAGGCATCTAAGGCCATATTCATTATATCGAGACTTTTCACAGATTTTGAGACAAAATRCTAGTTATTGGAAAATTCATTTAAAAAAATAGTAATTGAAACCAAAAATAAAAAATGCTCAAATATAATGACTAGTTTATAGCATGGGGAATAGGCCTAAAATAGTCTCTTAATGCCCTCCAATTTCTTCTACTGTAGTGATTTGGCTTCTAGTCAATTATGATATGCCTTTAAACCTCATATTTTTTTATGACTAGTTTCATATTTGGTATGTGAAAAGATGATTGAAAATTTCAAAGTTGTTTTATAATTTTAATACCCTCATGGACAAATACTAAAATCTTTCAATCTGTAAGTGATATTGTTGTGTTTTCTTTCCGTGTGTGATCTATAACACAATTAAACTAAATATTGTACAATTACAAATAGAAAAACATTGATGAATCATTTCAAAACTTTGACTTTAAAAAAAGTTAAGATCAAATCCCAAGAAGTTCAAAAAAGACCTCAAGCATTTAGGAATTAAGTCAAATAAAAAGAATGAAAGTTGTCAATTTAAAATAGAAGATTCTAAAATTGACCAGAATCTAAAAGCATCCTTTAATGCAGGTACATTTTGCTTTTTCCAATGACCATCAATCTACTAGCAGTGTAGATCTCAAGAGGTAGATGCTTTTAGTGACTATTATGTTTCAACTTCAAAAATTTGTAATTAATTTCATAAAACAAAGAATGACTTGGGTTAGATGCCAATTCTATTTTTCTTTCTATGAAAATTCACTCAAAAATATTTCAAGGAATTAAGCTTCTTCCAAAATGCAATCAACTCTTAACTCCTACAAGATTAGGCATTCAAATTTCAAAGAATGGATGAACACAAACAAATCCCAAACCCTATACAAAACTTGGTTTTATTACCCACTAACATTTTTGGAAGAGTCTTATAATCCTTACCATTCATTTGATATAGATTTTGAAGACTTTACTTTCTAAATATTCTATAATTCAAGTACACTATAAGGTTTGGCCTAAAAAAATTGGCTTTTTCAATCTAAAAAATAATTTTTCAAAAAGAACTTGAATAAAAAAAGGAAAATAAAAATCTTCAAAAATCACTATGATTAGAAATTAACATCTTAAACAAGTTCAAGGAAGAAATTCTTCAAAAAATCACAAATATTCAATCTACAATTGATTATAAAAGGAACTCTTAAGTTTTGACTTCAAATTTTATTGAAGTTGAAATCATATGTCTACAAGTCATAAAATTTGCAAATTTTTGGGTAAAAAATTTAAATTTGAAATGAATATATATATATATATATATATATATATATGTATAGAAAACATGAATTAAATATGAATATATTTTCTAAAGAAAAAAATAAAGAAAATTTGTATTGAATACAAAATATACTCAAAAAGTCTATATTTTTTCACCATAGATGTCTATTATAGTGTGTAGCATTATGGTATAATGCAAAGTTACAATCACTCTAAAATTATAGAATCAACAAACCATGGTTATTGATCCAAAATTCATATTGCTAAAAACCATAGAGATTTAGAGATTCTATAAAAATTTCCAATTGGAGTAGAAACTGCACTTGATAAACTTCATTTCATTAGATGGGCTCAAATTTTTTTAAGTTCATTTTTAAGGATGAAATTCACATCAAGATTAAGTAACAGAAAATAGCCAAATTATATTATGAGGGAGATTCATGGATTGAGGATCTTTTTCTTTAGAAAAGTCAATGATACCATAATGAGGGAATTTGCATCATTTATTTTCTAAAACTGTATTCAAGCAACCTCTAAAAAAATTGGATAAAAACGTATTTTTTTCCATCCTACAAGCTCAAGTGAAATCATCCAAATAACATTTTGCATCCTCAACATCATTTTTAGATTAAATATATTCTATAAATGAAAACAATTTCAAATTTCAGTTTCATTTCTTTGTATCAAGGTATTTGATAATTTGGAATGGACTAAAGTATAGTAGGGTGCACCCATAGACAATCATTTACTGCTCAAAAAAATTCATACAACTTATTAAAATGTTGGCTTTTGGTTGCCTTCCGATTCATAAAATGCTTAACAATCGCCTGCCGAAATAACTAGCGGCAAAGAACGTCTCTAAAGCATAATCCGTGTCATCAGTGTAACATACAACTGATTGACTGTCCTTGCTAGCACCAAATCCATGTCTTTGCAAAACTTTCAGCACTCTATTTATTCTACAGCTTACACAAAGAGAAAAAAATTCCCACATGGGATGAGTGTTCATGAAAATAAAAGTGAAACTATTATGCCGTCGCACATGATGACATAGCTCTTTGAGCTGAGCCGAAATCAGACGAGCACCATCAAAGCAAATCCAAATTAAAAGTTCCTACAAATCAACTCAACCAATTGCACTCATCAAAAGCCGTAAAATCCCAGAAAATATGAACAAACTCCCAGAACTGAAAAAGGGAGTTTTAAAATGGTAACACACACACTTAACCCCAATTGGCATCTTCAGTGGGACCAGAACACAAGTTCAAGTTGAACGGCAAGGGATGCACGGAGCTGAGGTTATGTGGCTCCAGGGGAAGTAGTTGGTGCCCAGACGTACCATGGTGTAGCATGTCCAGCTGATGCCTTAAATTGGTTGCATTTGACCTCAACACTGAGTTTTCTTCATTCAACTGAACATATTGCTGCGAGGCAAGGCTGTAACGATTCACCAGGTGTGAATTCTCAGCTTGGAGATGAGCAATCTGTGACCGCAATTCATCTAGATGCTGTTGCTTGCGGAGCCGTGACCGTCGAGCTGATTCTCTGTTTGAAATCATCCGCTTCTGCCTCCTCTCGTTAATAATAGACTTGTCCTCATCTGACGTAAAATTGCTCTGACCTTCTGGATTGTTCTTCCTCGGACTTGTCGTGTCACCCTCTCTGCTGTCGTTAACGTGTTCTCCACAAGAGTCCCGAGATAATCCCGACAATTCTGTTTGATTCAAATTAAGTCCCAACTGAGCTCCTGCACATGACGTCTTCAATAGCCACCCGTCAACAATCTTCTCAGAATCTTTCTCACACGTGCACTGCATCAAAAAAAAAAAAAGCCCACACCCGCATTGATTTTGCACGAGGTCATTGCTCCGACGTTCAACTCCAATATTATATATGAGTAGAGTACATTCGGGGGCACATACCTTACACAGGACAGCAGCCCCACTACGGAATCGATGGGTAATAGATTCACACTTCCCAATAGCTACAGAAAAAGCAATCCGCCTTCAAATGATATGAGGTCCAAAACTTTATCTTCAGAAGAAAAAGACAACGCGGTTTGAATTTAGGGTTTAGGGTCAAAATAGGCTAGAAGTCATGAGGATCTATTGAGTCCCAATGCAGGTGTAATGGTTTCAACTGATGCATTGATTTTTCTTGCTCCCCACGGATTCGAGATGTTTTGGAACCCCCCAATAGATCGAAACTGGAAACAGAATCTGGCATAAGAAACCAGGGACATAGACTCACCGCCGCCAGGAGGGGATGAAGAAGCTTTCACCGCTGTTCCGCTGTTTGAGACTGGACACAAGTTTGACAAAGACGCTTTCTCTCGCTCGTTACCTGTCCCCGCCCCCAAAGAGTGCATATCCAACCTGCCCATGGGCCCAAAAAGGTCATCCACAGACGGTGCTCGAGGCATACTTCCTCCGTSTTCCTGCACCTTCTCGTCGCCCTTGGTCACCTCCATCGCCCCCATGGAAAGACAGGCTATGGCCACCTATCTTCAAAAGTTGTACTCGCTATACTAAAGTGAACAGGAACTGGATCGACTCTGCACTGACGAAGAACCTATCAGTCAGTCTTTAGGTCATGGGGTGACCTGTCAAGTTATCGATCACTTAACAGTAATCTACAAAACATACACGAGTCCAAAAAACAAGGAGAAGAAGAATCGGACATAATATCATGCTTGCAGGTTTAAAATTTGCCAAAGAGTGATAAACAAGCTTGGAGGGGGCGTATTTGCAATTACAGATATCATAGCCAAGCTTGATTGGTGGATGCCAATTACACGACCCAAGTTAGATACGTTTAGATTTCCGAAMTTGTAATTCAAACCTAACCTGACAAGTGGTTCAAAATTGCGGTCCCATCAACGATCTTCATTCATAATCTGCAGAACCCAATCTTCAGATTAGAYAGTTACAATGAAGCTTCATAAGTTAATAAGATCCCACTAGCCCTTTAAGTAAAAACAGAAAACCAACTAAATTTCAAAATGAAAAACAAAGAGATCACTATCAKCCCGTGTTAGATAGCTATAATTTCTTAAAGGTCTCCCAAGGAAATATACAAACCATGCATAATCTGGTTTATCCTACGAGAGGTTACCCTAAAATTGGACAAATTGAGTAATGGTGGCAAAGAATCAAAACCAAGAAATTACTATGCCAATCTCGTACTGGCATGTCCACTCTCGAAGGGCTATCAATTAGGGAAAACGCTCAAACACCGAACAGGTTTCTTTCACTGTGAGAAGTTTTTCACAAAAGCAACCTCCGGGTACACTGACGATGAGACATATCAATCAAGAAACTCCAGATACCATCAAGCTTCGACATCCACAATTCTTTCTAGGCCCAGAGAAAACAAGAGGCAACGAAGAAAAAGTCACCAACTAAAAACCTGCGACAATGTCGTCCTCGAGACTGCCCAACCAACAATACCGCCACAGCCTGATTGCTACTGGGATTATGAGATGTGTTTGAATTGGTTCTTTTGTAGCATTCGCGATTTGGATTTATATCGTGATATAGCGACGGAGTTGCATTGCATGATTTTCTGTTGTTGCTAGCAGTTACGGTTTGGGTATCCAACAAAACGCGATCGCAATCATCACCACAGCAAATAACGAATCCCTAACACCTAATCTCTCCACCTCTCCACCTCTCCACTTCCCCTACCGATCCAATTCCAACCAGACAGAGAGCACAACCTCCACCCAAATTCGCAATCCAACACGCGCAACAACATAACCTCCTCCCATCTTGAAATTCAAAAAGAATCACTCCACACAAAATCGCTCCCCAGAAACGCCCAATTGTAAAATGTTCCTCTTCCTGTCCCGGCGCTTGCATGCTTGCATCCACTGCTGCTGATTTGTACACTCCTTTCTCCTAAGAATTGCACTTTCGTCCATTTTGTCTCCAAAGAGAAAAACAAGGACAAAAAACAAGAAAAAACAGAACTGAACGAGGCGCCACTCCCAATAACTCACCGGCCGTGAAAGACTTGTCCAAGCAAGCAAAGCACGCATGCCGCCCCAACCCACCCCACCCACCCAGCTCAATCCCTCCCCCACCAAACGTCCCCCCTAAACACAGCTCCCCCCCTTGAAACCCAAACTGGTGCCCGAGCTTCTCCCCAAGCTGCTTCCCGAGGCCAGGCCAAGGAGACAGCGTAGCTGGCGATGGCGAGACAACGAGAGGAGCGAGGAGGACATGGAGGGAGCGTCAGTTTAGCGTGGCGTGCGAGCCAAAGGGGGGCGCTGTTGGACGGCGACTCGCCTGAACTGACGAATCCACGGCAAGGCAAGGAAGGCGAGGCAAAGGAAGGCGAAGGGGATGCGATAGAAGGTGAGTCAGAGCTGACACTTTGGTTGTCCGCGTGGTGAAGAGAACGGAAGTGGATGAGGCCAGGCGCCGCAGTCAAGCCAGCTCCTGTAGTGACGCACGCAGGTGCTCATCATCACCACTCCACTCCGGAAGTCCGGATAAGGTAAGTTGACAACATTCTAACTTAATATCCTTTTGGGAATTGGAAATTGAATGTGACACCGTTACGCATGATGTCTTCAAGTCCACTTCTTTGTTATTGACAATATTTATAATGTTATAATGGTAGAAAACATCAACTTAATCCCTACAAAATCATTTGTCCCTTTAGGGTACAAAAGGGATTTAGGCAAGTACCTATGGTCTCAAATTTTGCCTTGATTTATTTTTAAAAAATTTGAAAATAGAAAAACTAATTAGCTTCATAGAGATATAATTCTTTTTCAATCAATGCCTAGGATCAAAATTTATGCCCAAAACAACTCAGAACAGGGGAGAGCAGGGGAGAGCAGGGAAGAGGAGGCAGCAAAAACTAAAATTCAAAAATTGTATTTAGTGCATTTTAACTCCAAAAACATAGTAATTGCAAAAACACAGTATCCAATTTTTATTACTCTCTGCTACAGATATGGTAGTTTTGAATGTTTTTTCACTGGAAAATGGCCTTGTTGCTTTAGGAGTTAAAGGTTCTACAAAACTATAACTACCGTGTGTGATGAACATCATATGTGCCAACTTATACAACTTGAAGCATGCTTTGTTTTAATTAATAATATAGTGAAGACATCAATTATGATTTACCAAATGGTAAGAAAAAGTGCATAACCACATGATACATACTTTAAGGTACTTAACACTCCAATGGCTAATACAAAGTATTTGATATGAATTTTTTTTTTAAAGTTACAATATCATTCTAATATTGATAAAATTTGTGATGATATCAAATTTTTCTCTTTACAGGTAAAGCTCAATGATACTCTTCAAAAATGAATATCATTATCTATCGAAAACTTAACTCGTGCACTCAATACTATTTACTTTGTATAAAAATCTCAATCAAAATACACTCAACAAATTTCCAAAGATCTATTTGTTGTAAAATGATATCACCTACTACAAACAATGTTCAACATTTTAGCATATGTCCACTTCCAACAATGGTGGGGGATATTTTATTATAGTTAGAACATAGAAATAATGAAGATTACACAATTTTTTGCTAATCTTTCATTAAGATTGGAATTAGTAAAAATTAAGGAAGTGTAAATTACAAGCCAACCTATTCTCAATAAATAGGTGAACCTATTTAGGAGAAGTGCAAAACTAAAATGTGTTATTAAAAGGTGTCAATAAGTTATTCATCACACAACCAAGAAGCTGCTATACCACATCATAGTCCACTCATTCACAAAAATAGGTCACCCTACTTGCACAAATGGGGCCACTGTCTGCAAATGGTGATATACCTTATCTGCGTGTCCAGTCCTGCCATTAGGTGTCGAGACAAAAGGGGTTCGGGTTCACCAGAGGTGAGTTTGCCGAGTCTTGAGACCTAAACAACGACGACTAAGTAATGATCCAGGATTACCACGACTCCAGTGCTACGGGGACGAGGCATGGGTTGGCAACTCTCGTTACCAGAAAACTACATTCTGAACTCTTAACACCTACGTGATCTGCCCACCACTAACATCTTCATCATAATACAGAGCACCCCAATCAGCAACCACCTATACGAAATACATAAGAATTCTGGTTGGAATKAAATTCGGAGAACAGCAAAGACCATGAAGAAGTAGACATCATTTACCTCACAATCGGAGATCCCAAGAATCGGGTCAAGTAAGATAAGTTCGCAGTTGGTTCCGGCGCAGCATGCTTAATAGGAACGCATCCAATCACGGTTCCAGATTGAAACACATGCTAATGGCTGGCGACTATTATACATGATCACAAGCTTTCCACAATWCTACACYCACAACTTCGACAGGTGSKAAAYGTATGGAAAMMCCCCGATCATTGACACCCTACATAAAATTRCTGAACAAGTAGGCAACGTAAGGGATGGTAAACAATAACCACCATCAGGAAACAAGTCCATCCAACATAATAAGACGATAAAGCAACTTACCTGCACGAGAATCACAAACTAAACATACATTCCCACTGGCAATAAAAGCAYTTCCAAGAATTACGGTATTTTTGAGCTACATGAAATAATACATCCGACGACCAGCTCGAGGAACTCCCGATGACATTCTAGACACCAGAGTTCATTGCTACTTCTCCTTCGTAGTCATCACTATTCGACAATATAGACCCTACCTACAGCAGGACACTGATCCCTAACACCACTATACACACCTCACATCCACACGTCTTCAAACAATCACACGTACCCTAAATAAAGAAGAACATTAGCTACAGAAAGCACCGGAGAAGTACTGGTCCAGAGAGTCCACAATGTAAACGTTGGCAGCAATCGGTGAAGCCCCGGGAGGCGAGATGTGGAGTTGCTGACGAACAAACGGTGCCAATCCCGAATTCGTCTCCCTGCGAGTGTCCACATGCCAGTCCGGCTCCAGCTGACGCACAAAGGACGTTCTCCCCGTCTCTGTGCTACAGAACAGCACCTTCTCCCGATTGAACTTCGCCTTSGAGAACAACCCGATGGCATCCAAAGCCGCCATTACGACGGCCTCACTCGCGTCGTCCACGACTTTCGCAACCAAGTAAAGATCAATAGTGCTGGCAAGCTCCAACAAAACGTCCACGACWGCAGGCCGCACAACTGCATGCTGCTGAAGCTCCTCTGCCGTATTTTCCTCGAGAATCACACCTAGAAGCTGGCATGTCATCTTCCGGCCCCCGTTGAGCTGACGACGCACAATCTGGGCAACTGTGAGCTCCCCTGTTTCCACAGTCTTGCTCTCCGTTGCGCTCCCCCGCTGCGTGGCATGCGTAATGGACGTCGCCACGGCCGTSGAGGAGGCTCCCGTGTCCATGGAAGTGGATGCAGTCCCGTTGTCCCGCTTGTCCGACCGAGGGCTCGCCCGRGCTCCGGGCATCCGCCAGCACTTCCACGTCCACCAAAGCGCAATGGCTAACCCCGCTGCGGCGCCGATCGAACTCGCATTCTTGTTGCGAAACATGAACCCCAGCAAGTGGGAGAGCTTCACCGTCAGCGTCGCGTTTATGCCCCGCAGCAGTTGCACTAGCTCCTCCGCTATGGAGTCGCCCATCGCCCGCGCTCCAACTCACTCAGCCCTTTCTTGGCAAGCACCCCCGCCTCTYGGACGTCCTTTTATCCTAACGCGCAACAAACTCAATCCCTCGCAACGACTACCATAGCCACGCGTAACAGACGCTCCTCTACAACCCTAACACCCAAATCATCCAGAATCCCAACCCTCGTCACTCGGCAAATCTGCGAAGAAGACCAAGCAAAAAGTACCTCAATCCTCAGGACAAAATTTCACTGACAAATCCCTTTGAACTCGGGAGTCGGGACCGAGCTGAAATTGATGAGTCGATGATTTAGAATGAACACCTTGCAAGTCAGCTTCTAGAGAACCTCTGCACCTGCTGGGGTTTGCGTTGGGATCGACGCCCTGCAGCCACCAAAAGGAATGCACGAAGAAATGACGCTAGAATTCAGTCAAGATATGTGGCTATGGCGTGAATTCGGTCGTGAGAAGAGGACTGGGATGGAGAGAGGACGGAGGCCCTAACTTACTCGTGCTGGATCTTGTTGTTTGCTACGAGGTCATCGTCGTCACTCCGAATGGAGAGGGAGACTGGACACAGGCTTAGGGTTTCAAGACACCAAAAAATCATTGGGATGGGACACTTGTGGTCTTCTGGACATCTTCATGGTTCGGTGACGGATTGTGGCTAAAMATGGTGACGTGTCTATAAAAAAAATTCAAATGGTTATCAAAATCATTTGCAAGTTAGTACTTACCCAAGTCTCGGTAGCTACTTCTTAAAAAAGTGATTTTTTTAGATCTGCCCGGACTACCCAAGTTGAGAAACAAACAACATATTATGCAATAACTTTTGACTCATATTTCTGAATGCCATGAAATTTGTGCATATGAAAGATATTCTTTGTCCCCACATTCTATTAAAATTTCAGCCCAAAATATGCAAATCTCCAGTCACACGTACCTGCCCAAAATTTCTATGTTGCCAAAAAACGCATGTTGGTCCTTTAGGGGTTAAACATATTTTTTATATTTTTTTTAAATTGTTTTTCTAATTATATAGTTTCCCCAAAAAAGTAATGAATATTGTCGAAAACGCTACAAAAATCGGTCGGTCTTTCTTGCAATCACCCAGATGTATATGAGTATATTTATAGCAGTTGCATATGAATACAAATATGACATATTAATACATATATGAATACATATATCATATCATCCCATGGCAAATGACAAATATGGGAGTACGCCAAGATTCTTCATTTTTAATTGTTGAGGGCATGGCTCAAAACAGCTAGCCATATTACATCCCCTATCTAGTGAAGAAGTTGAAGTATGCAAAGAATTTAACACTGTAAACTATCCCTCCAAAAGAGAGGTACATCTTGGTTTGCGTTAGTTGCCCCCCTCCCTTGCTTGAAAAATGTACAAGCCCTTGATTGTATTTTAAAAAAATGCTTACCTTCGAAATCACCATTAATTTCGCAAAAAATTACAAACATTGATCTTGTGAGATTTCATCTAAGCCGTCCAAATATAAATATGGATACGGATACAAAATGAATAGTAGATACGGATACAATATTGTATACAAATACATAGTAAATACTATATATAGATGTGGTATAGATACAGATATAGTACAAAATACAAATACTAAACACGGATACTAAATACGGATGTTAAATATGAATACTAAATATGGATACAAAATATTGATATTGAATATAGATATTGAATACGGATACTGAATATAGATACTAAATATGGATACAAAGTACAGAATACAAGATACGGGATGAATTGTCCCATATTGATTGTCAATTAAAGTGGATTCTCTAAATTATAAGCTGGGGGAAATAGGGGGGGAGGGGTATGAAAAACTTAAAATTAAAAACTTAAAATTATTTTGAATGCATAGTGAGGCCTCATGGTACCTTTGCCTCACTATCCACTATCCACTATCCACCCAAAAGACAGCACACACATCTAACTTCAAAATTTTAAAGAAATGTACATGCCAGTTGATTGAGTAGACAAATTTTGGTGTCACAATAAAATTCTAGTACGATAGTTAAGGTAGGAGGTCCATAAAGTGTCCATGGAAGAGCTAGAACTGAATTTGGGGGAGCCTCACTATGCGTTCAAAAGACATGAACACAACTTGAATACTAGATSAGGGCCTCATTTTGTGAGCATGAAATCTTAGAAAAGAAGGAAGGACCAAATAAAGCCAACTTAAAATAATAGGGGCCAAGGGCACCACAATAATGGTGCAAAGGTTTGTAATTCAAAACAAATTCATGGATAGATGTTTGATTCATTAGGAAAAATATGAGGTCTCCAGAAGGTCGTGAGTTCTAAAAGGCCGCAGTGCTATTATGGGAAAAAAAAAAAAAAAAAAAGGTTTTTTTTTTTTTTTTTGAAATATTGCATGGCACTACTGCATGGCCCTGTGCCATTGCAGAATATTTTTTTTAATTTTAATTTTAATTTTTTTAATAAATTTAAAAAAATTATTAAAATAAAAAGTAAAATAAAAAATTCTGCAATGGCACAGGGCCTTGCGATTGATTCGTTCTAATAGCCTTTCGAAAACCTCAAACTTTTCCTAATGACTTTTGTTCAAAAATTGGAGGGAACAATCCCATGCCAAGCTCCTCTTATATGAATCAAGAAATATTGACATGCTAAAAGCAAATACCCATTCAAGTATCAAGCTTCAATTCATTTGTAACAACCCTCAAAGACATGCCAAAGGAAAACGTCATTCCTGTTACTATGGGCTATGGGCAATTTGCCAACACACACCAAAGACCACTCATAGAGCTAAATTTTGCCTATCCACTCTCTTTAACCCTTAAAGGATTGAGGCCGTTTTTTTGCAAAAAAGCGCTCAGAATTGCCATTTCTACAACAAAGAGTAAAAACAAATTTGATATTTTTTCACATCTAACCGTTGGATCTGAAACCTCACCAGTGTAAAAATATGTGGTAAAATTTTCAGAAATTTTGACCACATAGATTACAAGATATATGCGTTTAAAGTGAAAAAAACAAGTTTTTGAGCACATTGTGGGACTAGATTATTTGACTTTGAACCTTTTAAACTTGATTTTTTTGCACTACATAATTTCAAGTTTTTAATCTTTATAGTGGAGAATTGAGTTGAGAATCTAGGGAAAAATTTTAAAAATTAAAAAAGCATAAATTTTAGTCTTTAAAAAATTGTCAAGTAGAAGTAGGTAGAAGATAGAACAAAAATCTAAATCATTTATATCTCCAAGATGGAATTGGAATGCACTAATCCCAATCGCGAGATCGTTCTAGCAAGAAAAATAAACCATGTGGAACTTTTTTTTTTTGAAAAACTGTAAAAATTGCTTTCAAAAATGAATAATAAAAGTAATTTTTTCAAAAAGATGCTTAGATTGCCTAAAAAGCAAGATTGTTCATAACTTTCTCATAACAAATCCAAATGGAATGAATCAAATCTTTCTATGTAGGCAAAAATATAATCTATGAGAAAAAAAAATTTAAATTTAAATTTAAATTTTTAAATTATTTTTTGGCTACCCCCTTTCCCCCATTTTGATTGTAGGTACCTGTCCAAAATCCCATTTGTCCGTGGAACGGACAATGCTCCTTTAGGGGTTAATGCTTGTATGGGCAACTAATCTTTTGAAACATGCATTATATAGTAGTAATTACAATCCAAAAAATTCTCACAACCATTTTGAGGGTCCAATTCTTTCCTAATCTTTAAATGAAGAAAATGATTTAAAAATGAAACATTTTGCAAGTTCTTCCAACTTGGCAATCAATAGTAGATTGTTTGTCTTTCAAAAAGAAATTATAAGGGTCTATAAAGCCTCATTTCAAGACAATAGTAGAGACTTTTGTGACGCTTCAAGAAGCTTTGAGGGCTTCTAGTTAGAGTGCTTCAACAAGCTCTAGGATACATTACTAGCGGTAATATGAGGGATAAATTGAAAAAGCAGGTTGCACTATTCATATACTAATTATTTTACAACATTTTAATTGGATATGCATCTCAATAACATTTAATTTTTAAGCGTGTGAATTTTGAATTTTTTTGAGATTTCTTCTAGAAAGAAAGATATGCCTGTGAACTTTTTCAACATATGCACACAATTGAATTTTGAAAAATTCATCATCAATAATTTCAATCAATAGTCATATAACATCATAAAATTTGGGTTTTAAAAATTCGATAAAAATAAAGTTTTGGTTTTTTGAAATTGAAATTTGGTGTGCTTGATTGAGGTTGCATAAGAATGTAATGGTCTAAAAATTGTATACAAACCACTTAAGTTTGCTTGTAAAAATGAGATGCTAATAAGGTCAGTACACTTAATCCCTAATGGACCAAGGCCTTTTTTCTGTGAAAAAACACTTAGAACCGCCATTTCTATAGCAAAGAGTAAAAAACTCAGAAATTGTTTTCTTTACAAATCTAACCATAGGATCTTACACCTAACTAGTACGTGGATGTGTGGAAAAAATTTCAAAATTTTTGACAGCACGAATTGCAAGACATCTGCGTTCAAAGTGAAAAATATAGGTTTTGCATCACATTGCGAGACTAGATTATTTGACTTGGAACCTTCTTAACTTTAATTTTTTACACTATAGAGTTTTGAGCTTTAAATCTTTATGGTGGAGAATAGAATTGAGAATCTAGAGGAGAAAAAAAAACTTTAAAAAAACTTAATTTTTATTCTTTTAGAAATTGTTAAATAAGAGTAGGTACAAATTAGAAGGAAAATCTAAATTATTAATATCTCTAAGCTGGAATGAAAATGCACTAATCCCAATGGTAAGATTGTTCTAGCAAGCAAACTTAACCATGTGGAACAATTTTTTTCTTAAAATTGTAAAAATTGCTTTTAGAAATGAATCCTACAAGTTAATTTTTCTAGAAGATTCTCCAATTGCCCGAAAAACAAGATTGTCCATAACTTTCTCATAACAAATCCAAATGGAATGAATCAATGCTTTCCATGTAGAAAAAATACAATCTATGAGAAAAAAAATTCAAAAAAAAAATTCAAATTTTTGAAATATTTTTTTGCTGCCCTCTCTCCCCTGTAGTGACTTGTTTGGGGCATAAATTTTGTTCCCGGGAACCGATTGAGAAAAACTTATATTCCCACAAAGCTAATTAGTTTTTCTATCATCAATAAAAGTTTCAAAAAATCAGGACAAAAATTGAGACCATAGGTACACGCCCAAAATCTACATTGTACTCCAAAGGGACAAATGGTCTTTTAGGGGTTAAAAACCAATAGCACACCCAAGAAGCAATACTACTATGTAATGGAGTTACATTTGATACACCTAAATGTAGGCTATTACCAAATAGTGTCAGCATTCTTATTAGTGTGTTGGTTTTGGGTCAACCTACCTTTAGGAAACAAGGAGTGTGTCTAAATTTTTTGATACCCTGGCTACTGGTGTATACGGTGTGCCTCCTGCAGGATCACTTTGAAATTTGAATRTGTAAAGTGGGCCTTTCAGTCATCTTCTTGGAATTTGCCGTTTCCGTCGCGTATTGACTCGGAGCACCAGGTGTGGCGATTTTCTCTCTAGCTTTAGCATTCTGGTGTAGAATTTCAAGGGCCGCCACGCTTTTTCACTACTCATTGTGGTCGGAAACGCAACGACGCTGCAAAATGTAGAAGGAGAGAATGAGTTTAATTTCGTCAAGGACTCCAGATATCAGATCAGATGCTCACGAGATTTATCGTCCTGCGGAGTTACCATCACACTTGAATTCCGAGCGATCTTCCGATTTTCATCACCGCGATTTTCGATTACTCCTCTGTCCTCTTCAAGAAATCGTAAGTTGAGATCAACCTTCATTCATAGCTTCTTCCATTTGCTCACGAGAAGTATTATCCTGCGGAGCTACCATCACATTTGAATTACCCAGCGATCTTCCGATTTTCATCGCCGCGATTTTCGATTTCTCCTCTGTCCTCTTCAAGAAATCGTAAGTTGAGGTCAAGCTTCGTTCATAGCCTCTTCCATTTGCTCACGAGAGGTGTTTTCCTGCGGAGCTACCATCACATTTGAATTACCCAGCGATCTTCCGATTTTCATCGCCGCGATTTTCGATTTGTCCTTCGTCCTCTTCAAGAAATCGTTAAGATCAACCTTCGTTCACAGCTTCTTCCATTTGCTTCGGTAGTGTAGTGTTCGGAAGAGAAACTTCACTCTCGACGTTCGTGTCTTTGTGTGAAGTGACGGACGTGCCTTGCCAGTAATTCGCACTTTTTGAATGATTGTTACCTTTTGGTTGAGCTTACACTTGAGAATGCATATGACTCTGCACTCTTTTGTCTCTTCAAGAACCTGTAAGTTGAGATCCGTCTTTGTTCTTRTTCATAGCTTCTTCTATTCCTCGTCACCTGGAAGCTAAATATCGTCGCTCTCTGGCTCCTAAATCAGCAACTATTCCAACGATTCTGAATGTTTTTCAGTCTTTTGTATKTGTACTTACAGCTTTAGGGCAGAGTCTCTAGAAATAGAATTGAAAAATATGTTCTGTATGCAAGTTAGAATCGCAATCAAAATTTGACGAACGGAAATATTTTGTTTTTCAGTGACTAGAATCCATTTGCTCCGGTGTGTAGTCTTTGGATGGGATTCGCGAAACTGCGCAGGATGAGTTTTTTTGTGAAGTGCTTGGCAGTAATTTGCGCTTCTTGAATGATTGCTATSTTAGCTTGAGCTTAGAGTAGAGAATGCTCCCGATTCTGCACGTTCCTCAAAAGTCTTCCCCTTTGCTAGGCGCTGTGAATGTTGGACGCTTGCGGGCTAAAATTATTAAAGAACGCGTATAGTTCATGCAACTCAGGAAATTATGTGCATGCGTTGAGAAGCCGTAATTTAGCAGAGTTGGACATTCGTGGCTAAGAAAAAAACGGGAACCTGTACAGCTGGACTGTCCGGATGATCTGCAGTATTAGTCTGATTGCCCTGCAGAACAGGATGATAACTTGATGCTCATAGTTTCTGGCCGGTGCTTTACAAGAAGTGAATAATATGGATGAAACTTCTGCCTCTGACTACGTSATTCCATGTTGTCTCCATTTTCTTCTCTCGTAAATCAGTTTCTTTGAATTTCAAAATATGAATAAGGYGCACAGGCTATAGCGGTTGTTGAGGAGTATCGGTAATTGATTTTATGTTTTTTGAATTCGGATTTGTGCAGGATTTGCAGAGACACGCAAGACACGGGCAATCTGGAACCAGATACTTCAGATCTAGCAATCTAGCAAAAAGGTGTACGAAGGATTTGTTTGGTGGGAGGTACACGTCAGTGGAAAGGGCCTGTGCAAGTATGGAATTCGAAAAGCGGAGAGAGAAGAATGGGCCTGGGACAGGACCTCTCGTGCAACTCGGAAAGCTTTCAGCATCCCTTATCAGTGACAGCCTCAGGATTGCACGCCTCGCCTTCGTACATGTCAGTGCTGCGGAGATGTAAGGCTCATGTGAATTTACTTGTTAGTGCATTGATTACTTGTTATTAACATGTGTTCTTCTTTCAGCAATACCCTTAGACTAGGGCTGTTCGATTGGCAACCAGAGACATGCATTATGACGTATTCTGCATACGTTTACTGCTTCTGAGGTCACTAATTCCTGAATATTTTCTGAAGCAGGATGACAGAAGATGCAACGAATACTGAAGAATGGGGTCCAACAACAAAATCAATGGCGGCCATCTCGAATGCTTCAAAGAATTTTGATGACTATGAGCGTGTAGTGCAGGTTCTTCGTGGGAGGTAAATCTCATTGTGCATTTTGTTTCACTGATTTCTTCCAAGTGGAATATTCTTAAAATGCCTTAATACCATCTCGAAATATGATCGTATTCTTGAAATGCGTTGGRGACGCATTCTTCGTATGTATCAGTATGATTTAATCATTATGTGTTGCGAKTGCAGATTAGCCMTGAATCTGACGAAGAGTTGGAGGCAAATATTCAAGGCATTAACAGTCATGGAGTATCTCCTAACTCATGGCCCCGTACAATTTGTCACGGACTTCAGAACAGACAAGAAACGAGTCGAAGAACTAACTCGCTTTGTATTCGTAGATGAAAATTTGTAAGTCTCAGTTCGACTCTCGCCTGATTCTCAACGAGTTGCACTACGAGTTTCGTTCCTTTCGCTATTGAAATCTGGCTTGTAATATGATGAGACTTTCGTGCTCAGAACTGAGAATTTCCTTGCAGGGTTGACAGGAGTTCAGCTCTGCAGAGTAAGGCCAAGCAAGTCCATCTACTCCTAGTGGATGAAAGATTTTTCACGTTGGAGCGCAGACGAGCTCAGGCYGTTTCGAAAGGTATTCTCGGTTTTGGCAGCCAACCAGCGGATGCTAATGGTGGTAGTGATACTTGTGAGAAAAAATTCAGTTCTCAACCTGCTGGCACATTTCCACTGAAGATGGAAAAGGCAGACCATCTTTTTCATGATCGAAAGAATGGGTCTCTTGAAAGTGACTCTTCTTCGCCGACATCTCAGAGGAGCTCAAGTTGGAGCACTTCCTTGGTACGTACACATGAAATTCTACTTTTTCTGAGGTGTAATACAATTTGTATGTGGGATCCTTGTTTGCTGCTGTCAAGTTTCGAAATGTCTGATGTCGAGTGCAATACCTTGACTGACGTAGAATTCGTATCTGCAGAAATCTTCTGCTGATGAAAGTCCGCAGTTGAGCAGTGCAAGCACTGCATGGAACCCTTTTGATGACTCACCTACGTCTTCTGAATGTTGCACTTCCTCCAGTTCTCATACTGCGGGTGGATGGACACCACCAGTACGAGACACCTCCCCTACTCGTAAATTTTCAGTGGAACCAGACGTGAGTAACAGTGTCTCCAGCAGGCCTGACTTACTTCCCATGCCCCAGTCTACGCCGCTGTTCAAGTTACCCCCGCCTCCGAAGTGCAGAGTCCCTCCTCCACCTGGTGGTTCGAAGCTGGGATCTAACGCTCCAKGGGGTAGCTCGCCCCCCAGACCTGAGACCGTCTCTGACCTCATCACCTTGTGAATGAGAATTATCAAGTGAATATTGCTCGACCCAAAAACGGTTTACTTAAGTTCGAAGTTTTGCCCTATTCTTGACCACTGCAGTTCGGTATAATCTTTCCAGAGCTTGGTAGAATGAAGATAATTTACTTGTTAACTTCTCGGTCAATTTTTCGACCTGCCAAAATTAGTTTCAAGGTGATTCTCTGAGAACTTGTACACAGACAGATTTGGAAAGAAGCAACTCCGGAGACGGGAGGGTTAAAACTTTGCAAGAAATTTTCTTCTCGGAGGGGACTACCGAAAGTCTAGGTAAGTGATCTAGGTGACAACCCTTTATGATATAATATTTACTCTCCTATGGGATTTTGGTCACCTTAGCAGATGTTTCGGTCTTACGRTAAGAATGCAATTTGTATCAATTTGCGTTTTAATAACAGAGGGTCCGAGATAAAAATCAACGAGATATGCATGTCCGTATTTTGTATCATCTGATGAACACTCTTCTTATYATGTGTTTCTTGTGAGTCTATTGGATGTCCATTGAGTGTTAGTACGATCAGAAAGCAGTGATGTCTACTAGATATAAACTTGTATACCAGTATTGCAGTTTCTAATGCTGTGTAGGCAATAGATGAGGTCAATTTACAATTTCCTTATTGATTTTGTTTTCACATTTCACAAGTCACAACCCACTTGACTAGTGGCGTGTATTGTCAATTACTTCCTTTGGCGAGTAATCAACATCTCAATCATTAAATGGCTTGTCTATCCCTAAAACTGGTAGTTGACCCACTATCATGGAAATAATTAAGAAAAGTCTCCGACTTCTCTTCATTTCCCACAGCCAACCAATCATCCATTGATTTTGCTCTTCACTATCCCATCTACTTCTGATTGTAAAGAATTTTTTCTCCAACTTGCCAGGTTTTGTTCCTTGAGTTACAAGTTCGAAGTTTTAATTTGGGCTTTGTGACTGCTCTCACATAAGTAGTCGGACCTTTCTGGACAGCGATTTGCTCTTCTGCAGGCGAGAATGAGCTCTTTGCAGGCGTCTTATTCATGTCCAGAATGGTCAAATTCTGGGAAATCATTAGTATGGGGCCTTGGGCAAGGTTTTCGCAGCAAGAAAGCTCTTGAACATGTGAAATGCGCGACCAGCTTGGAGCAATGGCACTTCGTGCCCYGCCCCACGAATCGTCACAAATGTCAAGCCTTCATACTCTAGTACGCGCCCGGCCACCTACCACACATCGAATTGYATTTCTCAGATAACAGTAAGATTCATATATCCATATGTTGGTGACCAAAACATTTGCAGAACTAACTGTCAAGACTACGCATTGATGGGTCCGACATACCTGTTCATGATGGTACCATGCTTGCCAAGGCTTTTTAATGGCGAGCTTCATCGCAGCAAGGGCATACCTCGTTGATGTCACTGGCACCACCGCATCTGCGTCCCCGCTGGTAAACAATACTCTCTAATATGTTAAAAATGGAGACTTTCCAGTTTCACTGCTTGAGAACATGTTGACCATCAGGCTTAAATCTTTGGGAGAATGAAGATGCATATCATATTCAGTGACAATTGACAATTCCAGAGATTGTGCAGGTAATTACCTGAATACCAAAATCTTTARTCTGGCCTTGATTAGTGCCTTGTACAGAGGGATGACCGAAAAGTCCGCATCGGTCCAGTTTTGCAGCACCATACTGCCACGAGTTCATTCCGAACCAAGTGCAATGAGTAAGACGAACAAGCCATGCAAACCTGAAGAGATGGCTTCATGACAATGGCCTRCCGTTGTCGATGAGTGCACATATTCAACAATCTGCTTCAATATCTTAAGAAGGGAATCTATTACACAGTCGTGCAATTGGGTGACGATGACAGAGCTACCTAGATTCGTGCAGGTGGTATTAGGCAGTCACCTGCATCCAGTCCAATTATATGGTATAATACCGCTCACGTTGGCATGCATCGCTCTCTGCACGTCTGGCCGGTTGAAGTAGGCCTCGGAGTAGCTTCCAATACAGGGGTCGTATCCCCTGCTGGTTCGCATGAACTATTGACACCATCAACCAATTCCATCTATTAGAGGCAATAGAAGACTCGACAAATACTACCATACGAAMATGATCTGCAATGTCTTGCTGATCCTCTGCCGACTTTAATTCTGCGACACGAGATGCCCTCGAAGATATTGAGATGATGGTGGTCAGAGTGATTACTGGATTGTTGGGTCGGACAGTTAGGGGTGCCTTCCGACGCACACTGCTGATACCGATCAAGTCCACGCAATTGTTGGTGTAAATGCTGTAGGGGTCAATTGCTCCGAGCTCGGTAGTTTCTGCGTAGGTGTATAACTCATCACAAGCACTGGAGCAGCAATTCGGGTCGCTGAAATTGCATGCTGCCTTCATCTTCTCCCAAGTTTGATCAGASAGCAAGGCATGAGAATGCCAGTAGTCGATGTTTCCCACATTRTCCCAGTACGCGTCCGTTACAGGGTTCCCTGCCTGTAAAGGRGGAAGAAAAGGAGAAAAGTCACATCCAGTTAGTAAAATCTATCACTGTGACCCAGTTGAATGACTCRAAGTATACAGAAGTGAAGCAAACTAGCTCAGTTACCAGGATTCCCTTCAGATTGATCTTCAGCTTGGCTTCTGGATTGCTGTCGACAATCAGCTTTGCCAACTGTGGCACGTAATGCCCCGCATAGCTTTCGCCTGCGACGTAGAAGTCTCGATCTTTGTATTGGGGGAATCGCTCGAACCAGTTGAGGAGGAACAAGTAATTATCTTCCGCTGCAACACACGACATTTCCTGTGAAGGTCAAGTCTATGGAAACCTCAGGTAAACCTCGGAAACGTCAACGGAGAAAGTACAACTACACTAGGTCCACCTGGTCGCCATCGCCCCTCAAGAAACCCAGAGGACAACAACTTTGCACACAGAGGTAACAACCACAAGCTTTGCAACAACCCGTGTGTTCATCTTTTTGACTGTAATTTTTAAAATACAAATTTGGGATCACTTTTCAGAAATTGCTGAACCCAAATTGCGAATCTGCGGGAGAGGAATTGGGCGGTCAGAGAACTGTTCAGTSCAAGATCCTCTGTAAATGGCCAATGGAGGTAGAGTTCTGTCATCAATCTAGCTGAAGAAGCAGTGCCTGATGCGTTTTATTGCAAGAAAASCGTGCAGGCGAATGACGAATCTCTACGGCGTTCTGTAAAAGAGAGCTTTGAGTGATGAAGAATACCTGTTCTTTTATCTCCACCCTCTTGATTCTCAGAAAAGTTTTTGGAGAATGAGAAGCCAACTCCGCTGGGGGATTCCAGAAACAGCATGTTGGATTCTGTGCGCAATGGTAACGAGATTACACAGGTTATTTCAATGAATTCTCGATATTCTCTGCTAGAAGAGTGTTGGAGAGTTGGAGAAAAGAGCAGGAAACTTGGAAACTTCGGAGAGAAATGGATTCGGAAAAATCTATTAAACCTTTGTTCCATGCATTGTCGTGGAGGTATACTCCAGACGCATCGGGAAGAATCCGGTATGGGCCAAACTCCTCTGCAAACCCGTAGGCTAAAGACGARCATCCTGGTCCTGCAATAGCCAACAATAATCCGCAGTTCGTTATCTTGAATTCGCAGAGGCGCAGCATAGAGACAGGGGAAATGCAAGAGGAGAGATTGGAACCGACCCCCATTCAGCCACAATGTCAATGGCTTCTTTGAGGCGTGCCCCGGAGATTCTACGAAGAAGTAGAAGTACTCTCGTCCTGCCGTGGCGTCCACCGTGACCATTCCYGCATACTGTGCGAACTTCACAGCTGGTTGCTCAGGGAGGACTACTCGGTCTGCTTCCTGCTCCTTTTTCCAGTCCCCCAAAACTCTCCTTCCTCTATTACCGTCTCCTTCTAAAGCTTCAGCTCCACTAATGTTGGAYACAAGCTGAAGGCTAACGACCAGAACCACTAAAATTAGAGCTATGGAACCGCGACTGAGAAATCTTTCCGCCATACTGACTCCACTTGGCCACGAGAAGAAGGAAATTGTCGCCACGAGGAGAGACAACACGATTACTCGACCAACATAAACATTGCACTAGACCAATGTGACGAGCTGAGGACGGACATTCGCAATGATCAAAAGCTGCACCGTACAACAGTTGAGCAAGTGCTGTCACTGGATTATTTATATTCTCAACTCGCGCCCTACTGCACACGAGGCTTTACTGTCAAAAACGCTTTGCGGTATTGAATTCCTCATAGACAACAAGTAGGATGACGCTGGCAGAGAGAATGGCTCAGTCTATGGCTCCTGAATTGCATGTGTGATGCAGGGTGAGCAGAGAGGAGCCGTCACAAGCTGCTTGGGCATTCAAGAGGAGCAAACTTAAGGCAGATCTGAACTCAAAAGCTCTGTGAAGACATGAAAGCTCTGGATATGGCAGCTCGACGTCGGTGCAGACAGCCACCAGTCCCCCACCACTAACTTACATACGACAATGGAGTACTGCGGAAGTATTTATTTCCTTGATTCTATACATGAAGAATATACTCCGAAAAACTCCGTCACCCCTCAGGTGAGTTTCCCACAACCGATCAATATCCTTCGAGAACACAACTGATTGTCACTCACTCCACATCATATGACTTGCGCGGCTGTGATCCATGGAGATTCAATTGCAATAGCTTTCAAGGGGCACATCTCAACTGTTTCTCACACGCACTGGGGTCCCGTAAGTTGACTGGCAGTGTTCACTGCAATCCTGCATTGATGCTCCCGATGGCGTTTGCTTACCCCTACAACTAGATCTGGCGATGGAAAATCCCAGTTACACGTTCTCCGATTTSCCTGATATGTTCTGTCTAACAACTTAGCACGTTGTGTWGGTGACAGTCTTAATGTTTCGTCCAGCGTATAGATTAAGTTTGTATTGCGAGCAATCTGTTTGTCAACCATGGCCTACTAGATTGAAACCATGACAAATGAGATCTAGGTACGCTACTTAACAAACTGAAATTTACAGATCRATCTGTCGCTCCGTCGCTCGCTCTGAGTTTTTCCTACCTTTTTTGTAATTTCAGTCATAATACGTTTCTTTGTTTTTTATTTATTTTTTATACAAATAAACGGTCTTAAGACGTTATGTGTTATACAAACGTAAAGTGAAGTCATTAATACGAATACMTGGAGCTTGGAGATTACTGCTCGAGGAATAACTTGTGATAATCATTGATTGTGTTAGTATTAGTTAGTACTGTCTGCAATTCCACGTTCAGAAAAGGGCCTGAGCTTATTAACTGGCTATAGCGATTGCGCGCCAGCACTGATGAAGAGGACAAAGCCAATAATGAGGAGGTCTGCCAAGAGTCTATGCAACTCTCGTGGACTCATAATGGACTCTGCTGCTGTAGTCCTATACTGTAGAGAGTTTGTGCAACAACTCGCGCGCGCGCGCTACTGTAGAAAGTAGAAACCTTGACCTCTGTCCTTGCAGCTCCAATCCCTGCATCATCCCCTCTGCGCTTGAACACTGACACTCCATTTATTGGCCTCTTTCAACTCTTGCATGGAGTATTTGTACTTCAACTGCCTAACGAGTCAACTTTGCGATGACACCTATAATTATTCACCAACTTTTCATTTTGTTATATGGACTTTCATAGAAATGGAAAGAATTTCATTGCAAAATTCTTCACCGATTGATGTCCTTGAGACCTTACTTGGGGATGACTATCGTATTAGGCATAGTTTCAGCCTAATTTCTGTAGTACTTCTTCAAGCTCCTAGTGGTTATTAATCATTAGCAAGGTGGACATTTTATCAGTACAACTATGAAATTATTCCTTGCAACTGAAAGAATTATTTAACTCTCTTCACCTTTGCCCAGAAGACAATAAACAGGTCTTATTACTTATTAAACCATTGTCATCTATATCTATCCAAATTTCAACTCCAAATCTTCTTACTCTCAATGAGTTGAACAAATAGTGACCGTTTAACTAAAAGGGTGCCAATTTGTTGCAAATGCAGGTGTGAATTGGGAGGAGCTTACAAACAAAACAAAAATGTATGGAATGATCACAATGTCAAGGGGGTGGCTGATATTGTCCATGCAGGTCAATGTCACTCAGTTAGGCTGCCAGTCTTTTGCTTGACAATGACAATGATGCAGCTTGAAGACAAGAATAATAAGCTTGGTAACCCCTGGTCGCACAGCCCTGTGAGTGCACCAACTTGGATGGTCGTTTATACAGGTTTCGATCGACCTCAAAATACCTCATTTAAAGCCGAAACCTTGGTTGGTGTAATGGTGTCATGAATCAGGTGCTTTTCACACGAGGTTCAATGAAAGTTGTGTAGAATGGCCACTATAGTAAAGTCCCTTTTAATATGTGTTAAGTTACTGCCACCATATGGTACTCAACTGCCTGCACAAGTTTAAGTAAACAAATGAATTGGAGGGATCATGAAAAATAATCCAATCTGAAACTTTTCATTGGTATCACAATGTACCAAAAAATGGCAGGAATTGCTATATACAACTATGGATTCAATTTTTTTCTATCAATTCAAATATTGCCATATACAACTATGAATTCAATTTTTTTCTATCAATTCAAATATTGGAGGTATGGACATAGGAAGTTGATCACGAGTTACACTAAATTACTTTGAAAAACACATGAGACATTAAGCAAATTGTATGCGTTAGATGCCAATTCCACCTATCTTTCCAGGAAAATTTACTGAAATAGTTTCAAGAAGTATCACCTCCCAACCTTAACATGAAAAATTATTGAACTTTTGCAACCAACATTAAAACTTTCTAGCGTCATTATAGAACACAGTTTAATCCAGGAAGGACGTTGCGGAGGTCTAGTGTCCGATGGATGACAAAGTATATTTCCGTATGGGACAGAAGTGCAACTATTCATCCTTGGAATTTTGTGTGTAAAGGAGATATCTTCTAAAGTACTTTGACTTCAAATGAATTCTTTTGAATTTTTTTAATACCAATTGTTCTCACAATTTTAGAAATGATGATTTCCACAAGGCCCCCCTGCTTCCTAGGGCTAAACCTCTGCAGAACAATTTTTGCAACAAGGTTGTGTCAAATCTATACAGTACTTACATCTGTCCTGAAAAGTATTCTTGTTGCTCAAATGATCAAATTATGAAAATGGATTTCCATATTCTCACCATCATTGCATTGAACAACCAAATGACACATTTTTTTTTTAAACCAAATGACACATTTTAAAAGGATCATAAGTTTTTTTTTTTTTTTTTGATGATATATGACTTGGGTGGCAGTGAGGATTGACACTACACATCCATGACAACCGGATATAAGCCGGAATTACGCGCCATAGGTATATAAGTTACTTTTCAGTAACACCCTTGCAAAAACATCTAGACTCTTTTTGCACATCAGCTTGTTTTGAAGATAGGAAGCTTTGCCAAATATCCTCCCTCTTCTTTGCATTTCCGCCATACATTCTATAACTTAATGTCTGTCAAGTTTTTGAACCTCACTCTGAACAAACAAATAAATGAAGCCATGCAATTTGTGAAATGTCTCAAGTTTTTGATACTCTGAGTAAATAAATAAATAAATGAATAAATAAATAAAGCGTTGTGCAGAATGGAGAAATTCAGTGCAATCCCCCCACTTTCCAAGAATGTTATGACTGGCGGCTTCCCGTTTATTATAATTTTTTATCTAATTTTTACATACATTTTAAAAAAGCATGTTCTTGTTAAATTATTCATTCTTCTTGAAAGCTATTATACCTACTCTAGTGATTGAATTTCTGCACCTAATAAGATATCAACTTGTTGCAAAATCAACCCTCATTAGGAGAAGTATGAGCCCTTCAAAAGCCTGTCGGAACGAATCAAAGGCAAGCCCTGTGACACTATAGAATTATTATTATTATTATTTTTTAATTTTTTAATTTTTTTTCATAAAAGAATTTAAAAATAAATACTTTTTTTTTAATTGAGAATTTGAAGTGGCACTAGTGGCGCCACACAAGATTTGAAAAAAAAAAAAAATTCCATAATAGCACCGCGGCCTTTTAGAACTCGCAGCCTTTTGGAGACCTCATATTTCTCCTAATGATTGTGAATCAGAAACCAACACTCAAGCATTCTTGTCTAAAATGTGCAATATTTGAACATAAATGTCTAGGGCTAAATTTGGATGTATCTATAATTTAGCACTTTGAAAATTCATAGTTTAATCATGYTGTGTCTTAGAAATACATGTTAAAGAGTTTTAAATCCTAAATTACCAATTATCAATTAGATCCAACTAAAACTAAAATTGAGACAATTTTACAATAGGAATTGAGCCAAAAATGCCTAATTGGTGGCTTTTAYCCCAAATGAATGAGGCCCTTTCACCAAGGCATTTTGCAAAAATTTCATGTACTTAATAATAGGATCCAAGAAGAGATATAGTGCAGCTTGCTTGAGAGTATTAGAGGTCAAGAAAGGACCTAGGAACAAGGAAGAGATCCTAGATAAATTTGACATACTTTAGGGCAAAATTCTAAACTTGCTACTAGAGATGGTATTAAGGTGGAATATAGCTTTACAAAATCAAATAGTGACCATAAAGTGTTCACACAAGTGCTAGCGGGGTTAAACCATGCAAAATGCATGACATCCAAACTTCAGTGCATTTGGAGGGTGTACAGTTTTAGGCAACGTTTTGTTTTGTTGGAAAATGCTTTCTTGCTAAAGAGCAGTTTAAAGTTATATTTATTGAGGACTTTAGTTGAATTTTTCAATCTTGTTTTTAATTTATGGTGAAGGTAATCTACAATCAAGATTATTGGAACCTATTGAAATAAAATTGAAGCGATCATTGAAATGATGGAACAAAGCATGGATGAAAATGGTGGAATGAAGGCAAGACATAATGAAACAAGGACAAAATGAGATGAGGATGAAAATAACATAATTTCAAAGCCATATGACTATAATACAAAAATGAAGTCAAGGCAAAAATAACAAAATTTAAAGTCACTCAACTAAAATTGAAGTCAACTTGAAGGAGTTGAAAAGTTTTTCTAGGGAACCAATGGGAATTTTTGGGATTCAATCAATTTTCATACACGGGCCAAAAAATTTGGAATTTAAGAAAAATGAAAGGCTTGAAAGTTTTTTTTAGTTAGCCAATGGAGTCTAAGATCTTTGGGGTTTCTTATTTTGAGAGAAAGAAGCATGAGTTTCTGAAATACAATGCATGGATATGCCATATATTTTCTTATAAACGAAAGTTGAAAATTTTAGTAGAAAATAATATCCAATAGCATTCATTGAAATTGAGTTCAAGCAAGTATCTCCCCAAATTGAGTGAAAAATYGTTKTTTYCCATCCTCAAGCTTTCTCTAAAACTTCCAATGGGCACAATTTGTCTCCATGGTTAAAACAAGACACTAAAAGTTATCTACGTATTTTAAAAATACATCTTTAGAGTTGCAAAGCATCTTCATAGATAAAATTGAAGTATATTTTTGAATCCTAATAAAAATTACAAATGACAAATTTGAGGTCGAAATTGATTCAATCAATTTTTTAAATGACCTTTTGAGATTTTTTTTATTGACAAATATTAGGTCCAAATTGCAACCATGTGGTCCTGATTTGAAGCCACGAGTCCATGATTAAAATCAAAATCACGACCTAAATGATGGAATGAAGCCATGATGAAAATAATGAAATTTTGAAGCAACAATAAAAATAATTGAATTTCCAAGTCTTGACTTTGATATTCCACTCTTTCAATTGTGACTTCAAATTTCCATTAATTTTGTTCTACCTTCATTTCATTAAATTAGTCATGGCTTCAAACACATTCCATAGTCACAAGGTGGACTCCAAGGCYGTATCCATAAGGGAAGCGCCTCAATTCTACTAAATGACATTGAATTGCAATAAAAGAGGTGCATCAATAGTGCATTGGCAAAGGGAAGTTCATGAAATTCTCCAAAGTTGATMAAAACCAACCATAGTTTCATTGAATATCCTTGTGAAAATTCCCATTGCCAAAGTCTCCCTACTCAATAACAAGACCTAAAWGCCTTTCGTAATCATCATTCACTAGGAGCACAAGGAATAGCAGAGCTTTAGTTAGTTGTCTTTAAATATTTAAATAAAATAATAGTTTTATTTTATTTTAATTTTGCAAATATGTACTAATATGTTTTCCATTTTTTGTGACTCCATGCAACTTAACTTAATTGCCCTCTTCATCTTATGGAGACTGTAATGTGCAAGAAATAGGCTTGCCTTTAATGGGGAGATTATTAGTGTTACAGTAAAACCTCTCTAAGTTGCCCTTGTACAAGTTGATAAACCTCTATGAACCAATGTTGTTCAAACCGGTCCCGGACTTTCATTTGTTCAAAAAAAAAAAAAGAAAAAAAGAAAAAACGGTCCCGGACTTGTCCCCCCTATGGAGGCAGACCAATTGTTTGTATTCCTTTTGTTTTTTTATGGTCACCGCTCTTTTCCAAAAAAATAAAAACAAAAACAACAAACAAACAATCAAACAAAACTAACTTACGTGTCCGCTTCTGTAAAGGCGATCTCTGGAACCCTCCGTGGGAGCTTAATGGGAACAGAGAATAGAACCTCTAATGGGAACTTCGTCTCTGTCCTTGTTACTTTCTTTGGGAGTTCATTTCTTGGAGCACTCCTTCAGCTGATCGAGCGTCACTTGCGCTTGTTCTGTGTAGCATTTGAGCCCTGCGTCTGCAAACAATTCTTCTCAAGTTCTCATCACCTTCCGTAACTGATTGTAACACCATTGCCTTGAAGAGCTGAAACAGGATTGGCGGAATATTAATATGTAAAAGTTTCAGATGAATTGAGAGATTCTTCTTTCCGTATATGGTCTTATTCTTATTATTCTTTAAAATTGCAACTATGCATGCTTCACAGACATGGATCAGAAATTTGAAATCGCTCGCTTCTATTTTCTTGTACTCGTGATTCTTAGTCAATATATGTTGCGCAATTTTCATTTTCAATTATATTAATCTATTTTTTCAACATTCGGAATAGTTGACATTTTTGAAGCTGCGGGAATCAAAAATCCTTGACGGAAGTTGTGCTCGTATGTTAGCTGGTAAGAATCTGCAGTTGAAACCTAGGGATCGAAGTTAATGCTTCGTATCAGTTGTTGCTATAGACTAGTTACCAGCCTTGTTTTGTTTCTTGATGTGCTAAATTGAATAATCCTGTAATCTTGAAGCTCACGATATAGACAGCTGATGTATGAGTGATTGTTCATGGTTCTGGAATTCTTAACGAGTTTGAACTTTACATTGTACAGAAGAAAGAAGTGCGCTGCTCTAGCCTAAATTGGTGTTCAAAAATCTGTCTGAATCAAGAAGTTCTGCACATCAGTAACCCGACAGATTGGCACAATCGCATATCAAGAACAGATCAGGTACGAAAAAATATTCTTAGAATCCTTTGTAAAGTAAGGATAACCAGAAATTACGCGGAACTGCAGACGAGGATGTGCACTAGCATCAACCACCACTAAGCCTGCACATGCAAATGGCAGGAAAAGTATGGACAAACACCTAAACCATTATTTGCAATACCAGCTAGTCAAGTTCTTGTCACCAAACCTAACACTTGACAAACTCATAAATACGAGTACTGCATTTGATCTTTCTTTATCGGCGAGACTGCAATAAAACAATCTCAAACATGGACGATACCATCCCGTGTTCACATATGTACATGTCAAAGTCGATTTCRCCTAATTCGAAACGCTCATGGTCTGATCGTGGGCGTTTTCTCCTGCTCTATTTTCTTATCAGAGATCGATAGGGATCCCATCCCACTGCTCTCAGTTCCACAATCTGTCCCCGAACCTCGACCAGCAAGTGCCATCAAGAACTTCGACGCTGCAGTAGTMCGAGCTGGCTCTTTGGTTTTAATGGTAGCAATTCCACACGCATGGTCGGAGGGGAACCGGTGCCGCAGGCAAACGGATTTTTGACACGAATTGCAAGAGTACTTGTTGGAAAAGGTTAGTAATTCACGGCACCCTCTTACAGGACACTTCGGTTTCTTCATGACTTTTGCGAAATTGCTAGGGTCACAACTACTACCCTGCGAGTGTTTCTTCATTGTCACCTCACTGCTTTCTCCAAACACCGTCTTCACGCTTTTTGCGCAAACAGAGCAAATGAGAACGCTCACGTCCTTGTGACTCTCATTCGGGCAGCTATGCGCCTTGTAGGTGCGATGCTCGAGACAAAACATCTGTAAACGATTCAAATCGAATARATTAGTTTCAGAAAAAAAAAACTTGCGATAAATCAACAGAAGCCTGAAAGCTCACTWCCCTCAGTGGAACCAAAAACGAAATACTAAGGGAACAGGTCACCATACCTTTCTACAGCCATCGCACTTGAATGGTAGAAAATCTAACTGATGACAAGTCTCCTCGCTGCAATGTCGCCCCAAATCTGGAAACTCCATCTTCAACCAAAATTTGATTTCACAACCTGCTAGAGAAGAAACCACCGACCACCCCTCCTAGCTTCTTCTAATCAATCCTCCTTCCCACAAGATGTAGACCCAAAATTTCGGCGATCTTTGGTTTGCAATTCAAGTAAACCCTAGGTGACGATACCTTGTGAGAGCAATTGAAAATCCGACTGAGAGATTGAGAGAGCACGAGTAATGAGAAGAGGTATTTATCAGAGGTGGATTCACAATAGGGGATTCATGGTCTGTGCAGGAAACTTGGTCCGCAAGGCGACGGTGGTGTCTTCCGGAGGATTCCATGGTGTTCCCCCAAGTCCCTCCGCTCCTTCCTCCGCTACTGTAAGTTTCACGGTCTGAAATTCTCTGTCAAACTGATGAAAATAGGACGGACGGAAACACGGTTYCGTCAGTCAGTCAGTCAGTCTCACTGTTCAGTTTCTGCTTTCGTCATCCCTATGTGTGGTCCCCACCCACCATTTTTAATTGTAACTTTTGTTGTACCGGGACTGTACAAAAGAGGCCTTTMCTACTCAGTAAAATATACAGCATTGACGTCTGAGTCCCTGCAYAAAATTGTTCTGCTGTGTTGATTGCTCTGAAGTGGAACAGAGAAAAGAGGGAGAATACCGTACCAGTGGTTGTTCAACAACCCCTGYCAAAATAACTAATTAAAGTTAAAGTTGGTAAATGTGATTCAACTGATGCCAAACAATAAAAATCTTTTTTCTTGTTTTTTTGTTTTTGTTTTGTACAATTTTTATTTTTGAAAAAATAGTATCCCACATGATCGGGCATCTATTTTTTTTAAATATATTTTTGCCAACCTTCAACCTTGGCYATTGGGTACGGTATCCCACCTTTGTAAGTGCGTGAAAATTCAAGTTTTTAAAGTTAAAGAACTTTACTTTTGTAGGTCTTGAAACTTGAAACTAAGTTGGAAGGAGAGCAAGGAATCAATAGCTAGCTCCCTAGTGATACKATACATGTTCAATAAACAAAATGARCTATTAATCTTARTGCCTTYTAAAGGCAACCTTGGCTCCTTATYAAATAACRTTATTTTGTCTATTTCTTCTTATTTTTCGAATKTYAGYSAAAYATTTYTCCAATATTTGTGATTTATTTTAAGTGATATCATCTCACATTTTTCTTTCCTTTCAAAATTAGCAAAGAGTTKTTAGTKCCCTTCAACTATTGAAAGACATACTAATTAAAATATTTCTAATTATTTGATGTATTTGAAGCAACTTGCTATATTTGATACATTTTTGGATGATTTTGATAACTTAGCTATAAATGATATTGTAAATTGTTGAATTGCCTTCCAAAKCTTCTTWGATGAAATTAGCCAAAAAAAACTCTTTTAGCCATTTGGCTAAAATTGTTGATGTTAGAAATTTCTTGCACATTATTTGATGAATATTTTGGTTAAATGACAAAATATTTTGTATTGTTTATAGATGAAATTTTTTTCTATCATAAATATTTTTTACACTATCAAATTTAGATTTTGCATACTTAATATTGGTCTCTACTAGGATTTTGAAAATTAGAAAAAATACAAATACCAATTTAAATTAAATAGGAAAAATATGATTTTTTTTCCATAGTTATTGATATTTCTTAAGTGTTGCTTAAAACTCATACCATATTTTCATATTTATTTTAGTACAATAAGTGTATTTATTCTTTGAAGTTGGAGATATTTCTACATCAATCAATTTTCCTATAAATGTTCATTGTTTTATACAACATTATTAATTAAGCTCTATTGTCTTTGTCTTTATCAGTTGAACTTTATATTAAATTTCAACTTAAATATAAAAAAATATCAAACTTAGAGAAAGATACATGACTTAAATTTTTTTGGTTTCAATGGCAATTAAAAATAATGTATTATAATGAAGAAATAAATAATTCTTTGATCTTGTTTATAAATTTAGCAACTAGAGAAAGCAATAAGATATCAAGATGTGGATAGAAATTCCATTTTCTCATTTAGGACTTTTCTTGAGTTGATTCCCACCAAATTTAAAGTTAAATAAAAATTCTTGAAGTTGAGAAAGGGGGACAAAATGTTTTAGAATTCAAGGTGTAGACAATTTCTCCACCATTCCTTTATTCCATACCAAGTACAATTTCACATTTACTATTCTCAAAGAATGTGCCATACTCATCAACATTCAATAACATAAAACTAACTAAAATGCTCTTTAGAATGTGAAAGTGCTTCAAATCAGACGAGTGTCTTGTACATTGAGAACATATTARAGTTAATTGGTGCTAATTTGGTAGTGAATTTAAAACAACTTTTGGGGTTTTCTAATGATGATGTGATTTATTATTTCTAAAATATCCTTACAACTACTTTTCTTTGTTTGATACCTTTTAAAATTTGGTATTTTTTCCCTCTTCCTCACAACATTTAGAATATGTACATTAAATGGTGAAATTATGATTTCCTTGACAATTAGAATGCCTTAAGCACAAAAGTTACCTCATCACTTCATTACCTTGTTACATTATGACTTCATTACCTCACTACTAGTCCATGTAGAAGCATATGTAACTCCCTTAGTTTATTCTTGATATTACTGCATCCACTTATAAATTATGCCACTTGGGGGACAACATTCTTTTTGGAAGGGTATTGTACACTAATAATGAATATGTTTATATTGTGCAAAGTGTCAAAAAAATTGATGAAGGGCAATCTAATTTCACTATTTAGTATAATTGGATCTAACCTTTAAAATCCTAGGTGTTTCCTTGAATTTAGATGGGTACCTATATTCTCAATTTTTGATGTGATTTTTTCAAACTTTTTTTGTAGGAAAATACACTAGTTATTTAGGCAAATAATTTTTATTTCAATTGTTGCCTTGGAAGAAAAATTTATGCCACCCTTAGCTTTGAAAAAACAATTTAATGGAAATACAAAAAATCACAAAATACTAAAATATTTTTTCACTTTTTTTTTCCCATAGACTACATTTTTGTCAACAAGAAAAGCTTTGATTCATTCCATTTGGACTAGTGATGAGAAAGTAGAGAGAGTCTTTTTTTTTGTTTGAGCAATTAGAGCATGAAAAAAGAATTTGTAGAATTCATTTTTTAAATCAATTTTCACAATTTCTCTAAAAAAAAGTTTCAAATTGTTTAGTGGTTCTGTCTTCATCATTAGTGAATGCAAAAGTTTTAAAACACAACAATAGTGCTTGGACTTTGTCCAAAACAAAAGTATCTCATAATCATGGTTCATCAAATTTGGAATTGCATTTGACAAACCAAAGTGAGCTTGAAGATCAAAGAAATACCTCTTGGAATTTTGGACCAGTTGGAAAAAGTCAAGCAACCATCCAATCAAATAATATTGTATCAAATAACAAAAAAATACTACAAGTCAACCCTATAAATCTGAATTCAAACATTTCATCAACTTATTTAGAAAAAAATGGATCAAACTACAATACGGCTCTCCCAAAAGAACATGTGGCAATAGATATCTCTAAAAAGATCAAAACTGGAATTTCTTCAAACAAAAAGGTCAAAGAACAAATCCTTTCTACTCTAAACTCAAGTATGAGAACTCAACAGACTAGCCATAAAATCTCAAAGGATATGGCATATTGTTTGGATGAAGATAAAAAAGCTTTGGATCCAAAAAGTCTTCATTCTAATATTCTACGTGAACGAAAACTTGAAACACTGAATGTCATAGATTACAAATCTTTAGAGAYAGATAAAGGAACTATGAGTGAACCAAAAGATCTTTATAAATTTGAAGTTTATAATATATGTGATGAAAAGAAAATAGGATGCAATGCATCTTATGGTTGTGAGGTGGCTACAACTTTAGAAAACTCTCATTTCAAAATAAATCCACAAAAGACAAAAGGTGGGAAAGAAAATAGAGGCCAATTTGAAATCAAATGCGTACCTTTAAATTTTGAAGAAAATGAAGATATGAAGAATAAAAAATTACCTTCCTCAAGTTCTACCATTGAAAATCAAAGATTACAAGTAAGCATATATGATGCAAATCAACATGGAGACTCAAAAGAACCATACAAAGAGCTTCATCTTCAAAATATTAAGTTGTTAAAGCTACTTGAAGATTTGCAGCTTGAACATCAAACTTCTAAAATTTGCGATAAAAAAATAATATGTATGACTGATCCTGCACTCCAATGTGGATACTTGGCACAATATTTGAAAACAAAGAAAATGGGAGTACAAGAAAAAAATCATTTATCTACACTCCACACATGAATGGATACATGTTTAGGAATTCCCTCAACCATAAATCTTTAATAATTGAATTTCCAATGGATATTATTATTTGTATAAAAAYAATGTRTTCGAAGARAAARMTGTTGTTCTCTTGAAATTTTACTTTTCTAAAAGGTTTGTTTGTATTTTGAGAATTTCCAAGTTTTTAATTGGAAAATCTTGAAAAAACAAGGAAAATGTAGGCATATTAGTGTCAATTGGTACTATCTWAAATTCTTAGTTGTGACCTTTTAGCCATAAAATGTGCATCKAGRGWAAAGTCTTCAAGGAGATSAGACTAAATTTAATGCATATTCATTCTCTACATGTGTCTCAATTCAAAGGAACTAGGTGCTAGATTCCCATGCACAATGATTATTGTTTATAGAAACACTTAACATATGTAGTGTCAAAAATCTTCAAGTCATGATCCTTGAAACCCTTGTTACCTATGACTCATTTATTTATAAAGTGAATACGTCATCAACTATGTACACGTTGTTATGTAACTTGAATAAACTTTTGTCTTTTTTAATTACCAAAGTGAAGTTAGTGAATTCTTTGCAACTCTATACATTTCTATAAATTCCACTTTTACATGTGATAAAGTTAAGCCAATAACATTCTTTTGAGTATCCTCTACCTTATCACTACTTCCATTGCAAATTCTACAAATATTGAGGTAGACAAATCCATTTCTCTATTCACTACTTAATTCTGTCAACCTACTTTTGSCCCCAATACCGTCCAAAAAATCATCCAAAATCTTTTTATTTTTTTGTAAAAAGCATTGCGGTGACAAAACAATTTTATACTTGCAAAGGGGTGGTACTAGAGATTTAGGTGGAAGTTTTAGATAGACTAGATTTGGGGCTAATCATCTACCTCATTTTTAGCTTGGATATAATGTATCGTATCTTGAATCTCCATAAGTGTCTATAAGCCAAGTATCATGTCAATTGTATGGTGAACACTCAAGTACCATTGGATACTTGGGAGAGAAATTACGGGTTGTTCATAGGATATTCATGATTCCACTTTATGAATTATGGTTTTCTAATTTCAAGACATACCACTTCAAAAATTCACAAAATTTACAATTATAATCGGAAAATTACAAATCCACTAGGGGTTTGATTTGTAAAACAAGCTCACAACTTTGAGAAATATGTGCCCCTCTTGGAGTTGTCCCTAAGATATTCAGATTTCTAGTTTGCATGAAAATAGGATTGTCTAGCTTACGATAAGGGTAACTATTATCACTATGATCTGATTACTCCTATTCAAAAGACGATTACAATCCCATATTTTTTTTCTCATTCTAAAGCTGGCCACTATATACCTAGAGGCTGGGCCAATTCACTATGTGGGAGGCCTAAAATCCTCACTTGTGATTGGACAAAAGACTAGAATCAACCTCCAAAACCGTTACACTTAGAGGCCAGACCATTTCACTATGTCAAAGGCCCAAAATCCTCACTTGTGATTGGACACTAAATGGCTTAAATCAACCCCAATCCCATCAGTCAAAGTGAAGCAAACACTTCAATAAACTCGTCACAAGGCTTCATCTCGCCTAGTCGAGCGGGCTCATCAAAATAAGCCTTCTCCGCAAGCTCATCAGCAATCTCCACCACATGCTTCGACTTGGCCGCGATCTCAATGAGGAGTGAGGCAAACTTAAGTAGCGACAAAGCTGCCAAGCGCTGCACTGTGCAATCCCAGTGGTAGGCAATCGAGCTTTGCCTTTCCAAAAGCGGCGTTTTAGCCCTRGATYATAATTAACAAACATCASACYTTGTGAGCACAATTATAGACTAGAAAATGYTCAAGAGTATTATGGGACATAATGTCAAGTCGATGAGTTCATCACAAACGTATGTATCTATGCATTTCACAAATCTAAGGATGTAGAAAGAAGGGTTGCATAATGAATTATAATGCTTTTCTGACTATCCAATGGAATGGTGACAAATCTGCCTTGAATACTAGACTTGGCATTATGTAAGCACTCTGGTCAGTGGATTTTGAGTGATGAACTCATGATAATATCTAAATGATGAAACTTCTAACACAAGAGTGAGAGACCATGAAAGTTAGAGTGCAAACCACTTTACACAGAATTGGAACTGGACAATGTAATTAAGCCAAGCCCTAGACATTTAAGTGGTGCAATTTTTCTAGGGAAGTTCAAAAGTCATGTATTTCACCTTGTGGTCTTATCCAACGATTGAAAGACAATTGAGACTTGCTTTTATGCCCTCATGTGGAATTATCTTATATAGATGGAAGCCACTCAAAGAATTCACTTACTCTAAACATAAATTCAATGATCCAAATCTTTGTAAAGGTGACAAATTTCCATTTTGACAAGAGGACATATGTTACTTGTAATAGTCCTCTATTCAATTTTTGCTCCTATTTCAACACTTAGTGTCACAACATCATGTCAAACTTTTTCTTCTATGTCACCATTAATTTACCACAAGCATTTGCCACATCATGGTGGGTAACACTGGAATGCAGTGTGGCTAGTTTTAGAAAACAATACATTTCGAGCTACATGTGTAGCTCAACATGTATTCTTTTCAATAATTGGGCTCTTTGTTCAAGTTAACTAGTACGTACATAACCCCAAAATGACCTCATAATCTATCAATGACAAAGCACCCACAACATCCACTTTCCGACTTCTATTTTTTTCCCCAATTCTACTTTCTTCACCATCAAATCACTCCTCAAGCTTATGCAAGGTAATCCAAACTGTGCTCTACAATAGGAAATCCATAAACTATTTATTTATGCCTACCTACCCCATCAATGACAATATTAGATATTTCAAAGAATTTATCACTAATTCCTATATAAAGAACAGATTTACAACCCAATCAATTCATGAACCTCCTACCTTAACACAATTTTCAAACCAATGCAAATACAAGCGCAAAGAAGGTCTCTTACATTTGGGGGTGAAGCTTCGGCAAGGTGGATGATTCCATTCCATGTTTGTGCTCAGCCTCCTCATCGCCGTCTTGATTTGGACCCAACTGCAACAAAAGTGTCGATTGCTTGGCGACCTTGTGTTGCAACAAAATCGCCACCTCGTCCGCTCTATCTAATGCTTTGTGCAACGCATACTTCTCCATCCTCAGCATGGCTGCACCTAATTCTCGAAACACTCTGTCAATCCCACGAAGTTTGGAGAGGAATTAATTAAGGTCGACTTCAAAAACTATTTCAAGGAGTTTAGCTTCTCTAAAAACGCAATCAGCTCTTAAATGGCCGCTTCAAGAGCAGTATACCTTATCGCAATTTATCAGACACAGTCTGTAACAAAAGTGTTTTGAGTATTTTCATAACAAAAAAAGAAAAAATTATTTGCAAAATTGGTTTGTGATTGTTTTTTGTGTGATAAATTTTCACAAGAAGAAAAAAGGAATTGGCATCTAACCCAAGTCGTTTCATAGTTTTCGGACTTTCAAGGAATTAGTTGCAAATCTTTGAAGTTGTAATGCAGTGGTCACTAAAAGCGATCACCTCCTGAAATGTACACTGCTAGTACATTGAAGAAAGCAAAATGTACCCGTGTATCATGATCGCTTTTAGAGCATGGGCGCTTTAAGAGCAGACTCCCTTAACAGCCTGCCAGGTTTCTGAGTTCTATAGTCTCACCGCTGACGTGACTTTGATTATTAATATCACCATAATTGTTAAAAGGACAAAATTCAAGAGAGTTCACCATAGTTGTTAAAAGGACAAAATTCAAGAAAGTTCACCATAGTTGTTAAAAGGACAAAATTCAAGAAAGTTCACCATAGTTCACCATAGTTGTTAAAAGGACAAAATTCAAGAAAGTTCACCATAGTTGTTAAAAGGACAAAATTCAAGAAAGTTCACCATCTCGTTTAGAACCTACTTTATAGAGGTTTTTGTACTTAAATATCACAGTTTTGGCACTTTGAAACATGCTATTACAGTAAGGAATAAGACCCTTAAATTCCTAACTGTAATCTAAATGCTCTTGCTAGTAATAAGCTATCTAGTGCAGTGGCCAATTGAAAAAGATCTCATGATTTGCATCCCAAAACTTGGAAAAGAGGTCAGATTGGAATTGACACCAAAAGTGAGGTCCAGGACTGTCAATCTCTCTTACTCTGCAATTTCCTTCCCCAGCGCCACAATCTCCACTTGAAACATTGTTCKGAGGTGCATTGGCGCTTGAATCTCAGCACGAAGAGAACTGTCCAAAGCCACGATGTCATAGTAAGCAAACCTCAGATTCTCGCCAAGCTCCCGGTAGAGATGCCACGGGTACCCGAAGAAAAACTTCCCGTGCGGCGGCTCACACGCTGCGGCCACCAACTGCGCGCCCAAACCATCACAACCCATGATTCAATTTCACGCTTGCATTCGAAGCATGTGTGAATTCACAATTCCACACTAAGTACAAATCCGCCATGGGCTGCTGCAACTGCAATTGATGGTTTTGTTTTCACAAATTCTGTCAGTTCGTTTTAACGCAGTTTGTGGTAGCTTTGTAACCACAAATTTGACACAAAAAGCAACAACATTTCAACCTATGGCGGACTTGTAACAGTAGTGTAGACAAATCCTTAAACCGAAAAGGGTGAAGTGATGAAAGAGCAGCACATACAAGCTTGTCGATTTCCGAATCCGTGGACATGACTTCATGAAAAACGTAGTGCAGCTTRTCACTTCCCGCATGGTCATGCTCCTCCGGGTGCTGGCTTAAYACGGTCCCTTGACAATACTCCACCGCACACCTCTCGATCACGTCCCCAGCGCGGATGAAATTCTTCCCGACCAGCGTGTTGACGTTGCTCCCCGCGAAGGTGGGGAGGAGGAGGATGTTCACGAGGGAGGCGATGACGAAGCCCAAGGCGATCATCGCCAGGCGCAGCAASGGAAGCTTCAGCTTCTGCGTGGTGGGCGTGAGGATGAGGAGGTGGAACGTGATCATGGCCATCACCACGGCGTAGTTCCAGCGGTCTCTGAAGGGGCGGCGGAACTTGAAGAAGGTGGGAATGGCGCCGCCGAGGAACGTGCAGAAGGCGAGGTAGAGAGAGGAGTAACGGCCGGTGAAGGGGGAGAGAGAGTTCACCAGCACGGCGAGTAGGGCTGCGAGGAGGGTGCCCACCGTCCGGTTCAAACCTGGAAATTAAAACCATTGACACACTTAAAACAACTGGGTTGTCAGGATTTGGCAAATTTGCACGAATTTGAGCCTCAGAATCTCATCTCAGAAYATATGCGACACTCCGTTGCAAATTGCATTAACGAAATCAACTCCATTTTTGGAGTAGAAGACTTGAAAAACGCCCTCTACGCTAGTTTTGCTATAAGGTGGTTGCAGAAGCTTCAAAGAATTTCAACTAAAACAGAATTCAGCAATTCAATCCGAGTTTAAGACGCCCAGGGAGACCAAATTTTGTAAGCAGCCAGAGATGGGGTCATGGTGAAGTCTCCCGATCTTAATAACATAGAAAAATGGGGTGGCTTCTCCAAATGGAGCAACAGGGGATACAAGAAAGACTCGCCATATCTTCTCGATCTCTGGAGGACTCGAGAGCTCTACTGAATTTACACAAACAAAAACATATATTTTGGCAAACTGGAAAGCCTCGCCAGCTATTTGATATGAGGAATCAAGGCATGTTTAAGACAAATATGATTAGACCTCGCAAATCCAATTATGTAATTTTTTGAGTTTGTTTTCAAATTAGGAACAATGCAATTCTTCTTCAAAGTACTAGACCCCGGCTGATAGTTGTGGAAGGCGATTCGGTTTCTGCGGCTGTTGAGCTCTGACACCCACAAACCAGCTCATGACAGAAACACTAGCTGGAGAAGATGGTGTTACCTTTGCTGAACGTCAAGCCGACGTTGGTCTCCATGACAATATCGACGGTGACGACTGCCCACGCGCTGTTCTTGCTGAAGACGCTCAAGAATCCTGGAGCGTAGCTCAGTAGCGACGCCAACACCGCGGCCAAGCCTGCCTTCACGGGCAACGCGAAGGGTTGAACGTCGCTGGCGAAGAACCGTCGCAGCTGCATCCCAGGAAACCAGTGATGCCACCAAGTCGGACCCTCGTTGTTTCGCCTCGTGTTGTTGTTGTTGTTGTTGTTCCTGCTGTTAAACAGAGATTGCGTCCGCGCGTAGCTGAGCCCCGTTTGCGCGGAGGCGGTGCCCAACAGCCCTTGCTTCCCACCGCGAAGCTCCTGCAACACACTGTCGCGCTCCCTCTCGAACTGCCCCGGTTGCCCCGCCCGCAGCAACGGCTCCATCAAGGGCTCCGTCTCCATAGCCACAGCTTCAAGAGTTGTTCAAAAGTCGATCAGCTGGGTAATTTGTGCTCTAATCCAGGACTTGCTAACTCCTCCTCATTCGAATTCCCAAACCCACGACCGATCGATTGACTACCTTCAGTTCAACTCGTGCCACATCGATCTAGCTTGCTACTTCAATCAACGGCCCTGAGATTAATTCCCCTGAAGCGAGTCACCGAGACTAGCTGCTCCTGTCCAATTCAATGCGTTCGATTCTCCC
This sequence comes from Pleurozium schreberi, assembly GCA_006891605.1. NCBI lineage: Eukaryota > Viridiplantae > Streptophyta > Bryopsida > Hypnales > Hylocomiaceae > Pleurozium > Pleurozium schreberi. The sequence continues at coordinate 154,761 of VACF01001743.1, read as the reverse complement.
TTTCGTTGCCGATGACTCTCTCAGAAAGTACTCTCCACGCAACTAAGTTAACACTAGCAGAGACTGAATTYCCACCAAATGAAATAAGCGATCACAGCTACCTCAGCGATTCACCACACAAAGCAATCGTTACATTCCTGAATTCAGAGCTCCACTTTAATTGTGTCATTCCTCTGCGCGCACGGAGCTTTCAGAACTAGGACGTGAGTACGTCCACTAAATACACGATTGGGTGGAAGACGGCAACTAAAACTGCTAATTTCTTCTCAAGATTGTGCGCTCTAACAAATATGACGCGGATGACGACTCTTGACGTTGCTGTCATGATACTGAACAGTGTGTACGAGTTGGGGCATCGTGAAAGCGCCGATCGAAAGGCACTTCGAAGGTGATGTGTACAGTCACATTACGACTGATATTCGTAACAAATCATGGCTGAAAATCGGAACAAATTATGACATATTTGTATACCCGTCGCCGCTCATGACGTCGGGATGACCCAACAGGATTGGAGCCCCGGGAGCATCGAATTGAATCAACAGGCATTGCGTCTTTGGGTATGTCGGATCGGAGAGCGTGAAAATCGTAGCTAGAATTTTCATAATGTAGTACGGGACAGTTGCGTGGTTGGATTTCGTGGGATTGGTGGCCGGGCGGGGTGAAGTTACATTGGGAGCTTCTCAAATGGCTGGCGTACAAGAGGCAAGTCCGGTCGGGCTTGCGAAGTTACGATGGCATCAAGTTCGATGCGCGGATAGGGTACGGCTGTGACCATTTTGATGCCGTGAGAATCACTAAGGTAGACTCGGCTCTTAAAGCGCCCATGCTCTAAAAGCAATCATGATGCAGAGGTACATTATGCTTTCATCAATGTATCTGTAGTGTACATTTCAGGAGGTGGTTGCTTTTAGTGACCACTGCATTACAACTTCAAAAATTTGTAACTAGTTCCTTGAAAGGTCCAAGAAATATGAAACGACTATTGGGTTAGATGCCAATTCCTTTTTCCTTCCTATGAAAATTTACTGAAAATTGTTTCAAGGAGTTCAGTTCCTGAAAATGCAATCAGCTCTTAAATGGTCGCTTTAAGAGCAATCTACTTCAATGGATACAAGCATGCTTTGGGTACCCTACAAATGGCTTCGGCCAAGGTGAACTGACCCCTTCATTGCCCTTGTTGGAAGGTAAATGTAAAAATGGCCCCATATTTTGTGCCGCGTCAATTTCGTATTTCTTCACCTCTCCTAGCTAATTTGGAGCCTTTGATTGCAAATATGAATTTGCAAATTTGCAAATTTTGTCATACGTGGTAGATATAAGAATTCCATCGTTTTTCAGAGGGTTAAAAAAAGGGGCAATGAGGGGGGCAGTTCACTTTGTTGGTTTATTTGTTCAGAAAGTATTTTCAAATCACTTTGTTGGTTTATGATGTTTTGATAACCAATTGTAGTGATTTATAACTTGATATGGAATATTTGACTATTTTCTATTATTTTTCAAATCATTTGAAATAGCACAAGGAGGGGCTACGTTTGAGAGGCATTCAAAACTGAAGATTCTTGTAGATTTCATATTTGAAACTTGAAAAGTGAGTTGTAAACTAGTGAATAGGCAAAAAATCATGGTAAAATTTTAAAATATATGTGTATATTTTCTAATGACATGATATGAATTGCTAAATCTTAACCTCTAAGCGCTCAAACCACCATTTTTTGGTCGTTGCCCAACTTCGGGCAGAATTTTCGGGCAGAAAAAAACATTTTTTTGAATTTTTCATTTTATTTTTCTTAAAAAAATTGGGTTGTCCTTCAATATGTATATTCAAAACTAAGAGCGCTACGGTCAGAAATAAATCATAAGAGAAATAGCACAATGTGTTTAGAATTTTCTAGTGTTGAAAAGCTTACTATTTGAGGAACTAATTGATATTTTTATGACCAGATCTTATGCATTTTCTTACAATTCAATAGAAGCCACAATTTTGACCAATCAAAAAAGAATTCAAGTGTTAAGGATAGAAATTGTATTTTTGGTGAACTTTTGAAGTTATATCTTCAAAATTCATTTGAAGAGAATCTGAAAATAGTTTTATAATTTTGAGCATACGGATATCTTCTACTTTTTGTGCTTCACATAAACTTCTTTGATGCAAACTTCAAAAAAGTTATAGAATTTATATTTTATAACACATTTGTGTTTTGTCCAAATCCCTTTGGCTTTTAGGGGTTAATAAATATGAAAATAAAAAAATAATTTTTTTTATAAGTTTTGACTCATGAAAACGATTTTCCAACAATAATCAATGTTCTTAAAAAAATTACTCTCATTTTTATTTGCAAAATAAGCTACTCAAGAATTATTTCATTCTTATTCCATGTCACCTCACATTACATCTTGTGAATAATGTGAGGAGACTAGTGTACCCCAAGTATGCTTATATCCTAATTAAAAATAATCCAAAAGTACTCATTGGAAGTCAAATACTGTAGAATATCTCCCCTTTCCACACAAAATTCCAAGGATGAATAATTGCACTTGTATCCTACATTCATTGATTCTCTCTCATCTATTGGACGCAAAGCATCCACCTCGATGCTCACGGGATTAAGCTTATCGTACGTGAATGCTTGATTTGGTACACTCATGTGCCAAAATTAATTTCCACGTCAGATTCTCAGGGATCCACATCACCTCACATTATTCACAAGATGACATGTGGCACTTATGTACAAAAAAAGCTTAATTCATCCCAAATTTGATCTTCACTTGAGGTTCTCTGCATCTTGAAAAGAAGGTAAGGGCAACTTTATATTAAGACCAAATTGTTGACTTGAATTCAAAATCACCAAAATCAACCAATATAAGTGTTCAGATTCTTTAAATGGTTCATTAGTGGGGCCCATAAGCTTTATATTCAAAGTTGTCCCAATCTTCTTATATATGACATAGTCAATTAGTAACTTGTATGGCATTGTGATTCAATTATATATTATACAAGGTAAGTAAGCCCATTGTGAGGCCATTGGTGGTGTATATTTTAGAACTTGAATGCACACCACAATTGCAATTTTGCCCACAATGGACTTGCTCTCATTTTTCTCACAATGAATTTAGCTGTCTTAGTCTATTGAAGTAAAGAGTGTGTTTAATGCAAGTCCAAGAATGATTCCAAGGAAGTATGCTACACAAGTGACACTAGGACCATTGAAAAGGAAATTCTCCCCTTTTAGCTAAGTGTTCTTTTGAAGAGATTTTACGATAATACTAATTTTTTGTAGGTAATGTTTGTGAAGTAGAGGGTGGAGTAATTGTGAGTTTGGATTTGGTGTACATATATATTTAGAAAGAGATATGTGGAGGTGATATTATGAAAAATGAAATTCGAAAAAATGTAAAAGTGTGCTATTATGTGGAATGCTCAATATGTTGTCATTTGGTGACTATTTATGAAAGACACTTTTTATATTTCTTGTATAAAACCACATGTCTTCTATAATTTAAAAGTGATTTGGAATATTGTAGAATTTCTTAAAAATATCTTGAATTTTTGAAGTAAAATGAAGAGAATTCATGTTAATTACAAAGGTAGTTCAAAAAAATCGAGACTTATTTCATATCAATGTATGCAATAATGTAGCTTGTAGCATGGTTGAATCCAATTTTTTGTCTCTTTCTACAATTAGAAAATCAATAGATAGTGGTTATATGTCCAAGTTTTCAAACTACACATGCACACGATACTAGTAAGTGCAAAGTAATATCTCCACGTCCAGAATGCAATAATTGGGCACCATAGAAAATATTAAGAATTTTCAAGCTCGAAGATGTGCATGTTAAACTGTAGATGTTGTTTTGGATGAATGTATAATTTTGTCTCTTTAATGAATGACATTGTTAATAATGTAGATTTGTCCATATTACAAACATGTAGTTTCTATGGATATTTTGAGGCAAAAGTTTGCTAAAAATGGATACAATTTTTTGTAGTAAGTTTTCCATCCTCTAGGTGAAATTGCTTAATTCATGCAATTCCACCTTGTTTTTGCCAAAAAACATTCAAAACATTTAGTTCTATTTTAAAGAGAGATGTTAAATTTTTTGCTTTCCATAGTTAATATAGGATCTTCCACTAGATTGGTATGAAAATGTGTGTATTAAATTTCATAAAATTTGACCTTATAGATTGCAAAATAAATGCATTAAAAGTGAAAGAAAAACAATTTCATTGTGGCTTGCGAGACTAGATTTGAGACTGAGTCTTTTCCATTGAAAATCTTTGCTCTACAAATTTCAATAAATTGTTTTAGGTCAAAGAATCGAATTAAGAGTAAGATAAAACAAGAAAACAAGATTTTTTTTTTTTTTTTTTTTTGTAGATTTCTACATGAAAGTAGATAGAAGGAAGAATTAAATTCTCAATATGATTCCAAGATAGAATTGAAACATTTTAGTCCTCACATTGAGATCATTCAAGCTAGCAATGCAAAATTTGTAGAATTTATTAAGAAAAAAAATAATCCAATATATTATTTTTTCAGGAATTGTTATGATTGCCAACAAAACAAGATTCTCGAGAAGTTTCATATCACTAATCCACATGGAATGAAAAAAAATCTTTCGACATTGACAAAACAAGAAGTTATTAGAATTTCTTTCTTTCTTTCTTTCACATTTTTGTGTTAATTCCTTTGTTGCTTAAATTTTTTTAGTCTAAATGGCACAACCTTTTTCTTGGACACCAATTAAAATATGAATTAAATCTTAGAAAGCTAGTTTGATTTTCTAATTCTAAGAATACGTTCAAAGAATCATGTCAAAAATTGGGATCATAAGAACTTGCCCAAATTTTCAAGAAGACAATATAATTTTATGAGTCAATTACTTATCAATCTTGCAATGCTATTTATTGATGAATTTATACGCTTTGGGATGAATAATTGAAATTCATGCACCATAACCGGATATATGGATAATCTATGGCCATAAATGTAACTAACTTCAATTCTCATTAGAAAATAGAGCCTCAAGAAGATTGTTTGAGTTTAACCAATAATGAAAATACAACAAAAAGAGGAATGAAAAAAATAATTTTATTTCCTTGTATTTGCATTTTTGGTATAGCTTGAAACGGCTTGCTTAACCTTGGAGCGCTCCGATGTCCATTTTGTGGACAATGAACATATTGAAACTATAGCTTCATCCTCCTAATTGCTTGGATGAAAGTTCTAATTTGTGGAGATACTATAACAAGTTGGATTTGGAGATGCTCTATCTAAGGGTTGGATTTGGAGTTACTAGAGTACATTTTAAAAAAAAATTACTGACATGCAAGTATGTCAAGTGGTTGGCCAAGCCAAAATTGTATTGACTTTTGTTTAAAACTAGATTTGCCAAAATGAGGTCACAGATATAAAAAACAAAAAAATTTCAAAAAGTCACCATGTTAAGAGAACCTCATTTCAAATCCCTTCCAACAAATTTGACTCCAAAAATGATAATATTTTGCTTGTTATCAAATTTTGAAGGAATTTTGAATTTTTTTTCTAATTTATAAAAAAATTATTGGTGACAAGATTGGTGAATCTAACTGTACGGATGGAATTTTCAACTCTCACTTTACAACTTTTATTTGAATATCAATTCCAAATAGCACATTATAATGATTTTCCTCAAATTGTCAATTTTGGAGATGAATCACAATGCCTCCAGGGTTAAAGMCATTTTTTATTCTATTGCTAGTGAAGATCTGTTGTGCACTTCCCAAAATAAATAAAATAATCCCTAGAGTAGCCGACCCATTTCTGATCACCTCCCATTTCCAATCAATAGGTTGGTGCACTTGTGGCACATTATGATTGGTTGCAAGGCTCTCAATATTGCAACCAACCCTTTGTCGATTTTACAATTAACCTATGGTCACAAATAGAAACGTCTGTATCACCATTATAGGTTCAAAAGAATCTTTCACTAAAAATTCATAGTAATTAAATTTTGTGTAATAAAATTTTGGAAAAATATGCAATCCTTCCAAAATCTATTTTTGCACATGAAAAAAATTCCACATTCAAAAACCCTGCATTCCAAATATGTGTAATTGCTTAAGTGGTTGGAAATGGGTGGGCTMCTCTACTGCCCCTGCCCGCATCTTATTAGTCGGCCTCCTTTTTGGTGTACAAACACCTTTTCCAAAGATTTGCACAAAAAGCATATTATTAAAGTAACGAACAGAAAGAAGGCCGGCCCTTCAGTTAGTGGCTCCGTCCGTCCGTCCGTCCGTCGCCGGCGAGCATCTTCATCCGCCCGAAAGAAAAGGAAAACCCAAAGGATCCCCGAAAGACAAACCCCCGAAAGAAAAAGCCGAAGTCCAAGTCCCTCCCCACTGATCGCTGMAGAAAGAATCGTCGTTCGGAGCAGCACCAAAGCGCTTCGCTTCTCTACAACCCATTGCCATCGCCATCGCCCTTACCTTCTCTACAAAAAGATGTGAGACGCCGTCGCCCTTCCTCACCCGAGTTTCCTCACAAATCGCTCGCTAGTAAGTTCTATGACGCACGGATTGCGCAGTAGTTAGGGTTGCGGGGAAAACTCGCCGCACTGGCCACGGAGCGAAGCGAGCCGTGATCATTCGTGATCGGGGAAGAAGTGGAGGTGTCCGGGCTGTGAGGGATGGGCAACACGAATGTGCGCGAAGGCGGGGTGCGCCATCCGCAGCTGCCTGGGGGTGGAACGCGCGGGAGCTATGGGGTTCCGCAGGCGCAACAACATGGACAGCCGCACCCGCAGCAGATGCGGGAGAATCAGGGACGGCTGGGTCATGCGCCTTCCACGGAGTCTATGAGCCAGAGCCCGTCGGAGAGTCCCGGAAGCGCCGCGCGATCACCCCTCATGTTCACGCCGCAGGTTCGGAATTCGAGGTTTTGGGGCTCTTTCGGGTTTTGGGTCGGTTTGTTCGGATTTTTGCAATCGCGAGGGTTAAGGATGTTTTTGAGGAGGAGCTTTCGGCTGTGGTGATTTCTCGCATTGCGCATTGTGGAAATTTTAACGAGATTAGGGGTTGATTAGGCGTTTGCCGTTTGCCGATTGGAGGTGAATTTTTTGGTTATTGGAATTTTTTTAATGTGTTCGGTTTCTTGATACTGCACTTCAGGGGCGCACTTCTTTTTAAGGGATTAGATTTTCAGCCGAAGTAGTTTGCGATAAGATTTTGTGTTTTTTAGGGCTCGGGACCTGGTTTAATGATATCGCTGCGGGGGTGTGAGAAGTGGTTTTAGTAGTACTACTAGTGGTTTTATAATACTACTAGTGGTTTTAATATACTACTAGGTGGAATTAGAATACGATTAGGTGTTGATTGTGCGTTGTGACGTTCCCGAATGGGGGTGGATTTTTGTTTGGTTTTGATTTCCTTATGTGTTCGATATCGCGGCATTGCAATTTAGGGATGGAGTTGCTTTCAAATTTATGGCGAAGTAGTTTGCGATGAGTTCTTTCCTGATGTGTGCGATCTCGCCTAGATTGAATGATCGAGTGTGAAATGGCTCGAGTAATCCCAGCATCGTGTCCTGGGATGAGGTGGTTCTTGCACCAGAGGGGCGTTTTACTAAAAATTGGTGTAGGTTTTGGACTGGGAAAAATGCCCTAAGGCCAAATGTATCCGCTTCCTTATCGAATAGAGTTAGAATAAATTATTTACGAAGCTTCAAGAAAGGTATTGGATCAATAGACTGAAGAAGAAACCATGTCCTACATTCTCGAACGACAGAAATATGTTAAAACTTACTATACTCGACTGGTTGCTTCTAAACCTGATTGTGTGTTTTCAGTTTGTGCACTTAGGGGGCAACTTCTCCTCTTGTGAGATGTGTAGACGGGGTTGATAGAGAGGCATTGTTTTCTTGTTGCAGGTACCTATGGTGCCTATCCCGAAAGGAGACGAGTTGAGATTGGGAGGATACGGACAGCCGCAGCGCGTGCAACAAGCTTATTATGAGACRAATTTGTACGGGGATTCTGAAAAGGGGGTGGCTATCATGATAACGTGGAGTCATGGGGGCGTTCATGTCGGTGTTATAGGTTCATGGGACAACTGGCAAACAAGGTGCGGATCCCTTGATCTAAGCTTTAGGACACCGTAGAGAATCTCCGTCAATGCCAAAACAGGGACGAAATTCTGATTGTTTCCTTTGCCTTAAGTTTGCCTTAATGCTCGAAATTTAGTCSTTTCTTTAGGGCTTGCATTCCACTTCTGTAGATTTTTTGATGTTACAGAGTCGTGAAATTCAACCAGTTGGGTCGGATCGCGTTATGCTACAGGCAACCACTTCAGAGATCTGGGAGGGACTTCACACTGATCAAAGTGCTTCAACCAGGAGTCTATCAATATAAGTTCTGGGTAGATGGACAGTGGAGATACGCACCGGATTTACCCGCAGTTTCAGACGATACAAATAATGTGAACAACGTGCTGGATGTKCAAGTAAGTGTAGATCGATTTTCATTATTATGTTCTCTGCTGAGTGGAATCTMTTGTGATGCTTTCTTTGTCGTATAATTATTTGTTTTTAGTTGCAAGTTTTAGCATGCTATGTTCTTTATGAAGGACCTTGCTTCTGATTCGTGTGTCATTCGATCACATTGCAGGACTACGTCCCAGAAAACCTTGATAGTGTTGCTGGGTTTGATCCACCGCGATCACCTGAATCGAGCTATAACGATCCATTGCCGGGTCCTGAAGATTTTGCCAAGGAGCCTCCAACAGTGCCTCCTCATCTTCATTTGACACTGCTCAATGTGCCTCAGCAGAATGAGACTTCTTCAGCAAGTCTTCCTCGGCCACAGCATGTGATATTGAACCACTTGTACGTGGAAAAGGAGAAGACGAACCGTTCGGTTCTAGTGCTTGGCACCACGAATCGCTTCCGATCGAAGTACGTGACGACTGTACTGTACAAGCCCTTGATGATGTGAGTTTGGAAGCGTTCTTGGAATTACGGGCAGCATACTCTCGAGTTGAAGACCAACGTCCGATTTATTTATATGTAGTGTACACATTAGGTTGCGTCTGGCATACAAATGTGGCCAGCTTACCCCCACGCCACGCCAGAGCTTACAGATGGCAGGTTTTAGAACTGAGGTGGAGCGTCGAAGACATGGTGTGGAGAGGTTATTCCTGAGTTGGTGTGTCTGACAGAGTTGGTACTCCCAGCACAGATGTATATTTAAAGTTCGATGAATTTTTAGATGATTGCCAAGTTTCAATCATCATGGCTTTCTTGGCAACTGCTGCGTGAATCTATTGCGCTTGATAGCCCTCTTGTGCAATTCTCTGTCGTCTGCTGCTTTTGTGATTTCCTCTGTGTSTTTCGCTAGATTTGTGAAGCTGACAGGTTCGCAAGATTCTTGTATGCACAGGAAGTGTATCCACGACACTAACACAAGACGGCGACACCGAACATTCATGTTTTCATACGTACACAGGGCTGTATAGCACATGATTGTAGTRATTAGCTAGGGCTTGGTAACTTTGCATGATTCTATTCACTGCCCACAAGAGCATTGTGAAGGGGATTCAACGTGATTTTGTTGTTCGAGTTAACGCATTTGTTGATGTGATTTTGATGTGATCMATTGTGGTCACGAAGAGAAGTTATAGGGGAGAGAGCTGTCTATTGGATTTCGGCGATAACTCCCGATCGGGGTGGTTGRCATGTGCAGTCAACTGAAACCGTCTCCAGCCAACTACAATACCGGTACTCCTGCTACACTTCACCACTTTGGCTATGATTTTGCTTTAAGGATTGACTTATCGCCATTGAATTGTTTACAATTGAAACCACGTTGTCTCGAGGCTAGTGAATACTCGAGATCAACAGACGATGTCGATTGGTTCATAATCAGTGGAGAAGAAAGTATCGGGGTCCAAGAGTCCAAGGGACTAGAGCAGGGAATTAGAGGAGAAAGAAGGAAGTTACATGTCGGTCACATCTCCTGTCTACATGGTCAATTGCAGTTCTGACGGATGGACTCGTGCATTCAGCTGAAACTGTCGCCGGCTAACTACCCTTCACCTTCTTTTCCTTACGTCTTTGGCTAATTACGGGATTGGTTTTGGTTTAAGAATTACGCTTATTTCCACTGAACTGTTTACAATTGAAAAATCCAGAATTACTTTGTCTTTGTCTCTTTGTCCTCTAGATCAGCAAACGATGTCGATTGGTTCATTATCTGTGAAGAGGGAAGTAGCAGGGTCCAAGAGGCTAGGAGACTAGAGCATGGAATTAGAGCAGAAAGAAGAAAAAATATGGKTATCTCCTGTCTACAGGTTACAAAAGCAGTTCTAATCTTCTTGCACTTCTGCYGTAAGTGTAAAACTGATCACCTTGAGCTTCTGCTGGCTTCATTAGATCATTACAAGATAGACACCAGAGGGGAGTGGCATGCCATGACGACGAAGACAGTGAAGATGGGGCCCATCCGCTGCCAGAGAGACAGAGGGTGAGCAGACGGGGCCGCAGACAGGGCGTGGGATCCAGTGAGGATGACCACATTGTCGATGGCGGGGCCATACTTCTCCGACATGCTCTCGAATTGGATCTTCGTTGCAGCGCCAGTACCGGAGTAGACGAAGCTCTGCCTCTGCCACGTGATCTGGGAGACTGTGTCCGTGGTGTTGTACTTAACATGGTGAAGCTCCCAGTGGTTGGTCGTGGTGCCAGAGATCGAAGAGACTTTCAGGGCTGAGAGGAGGTTGATGGGGCCGTCTGGCATGCGGGCGCAGTCGTATTGCACCGTGAACGTCTTGCCTGTGGCAGGGTTTACAGCCAAGGTGGTGGCAATCAAGCCTTGCGTGCCGTTCGTGCCCGCCGGGTTGTTGAGGTGAATGGCGAACAKGCTTTTGGCTGCGAAAGTGGACATCTTGTACGTTGCGCTTTGGATCACCTGCACCCATGTTCGGAAAAAATCCAACTACTAGTGTAAGAGTCCTCAAGCTCTAGGAAAGAAACCAATCAGTGCTGTCGAGAAAAGTTCCTGTTCACAGCTAGAAACAGATGGCATTCCCACTGGATACTGTGTTTCTGTATCTGGAAATTTTGTCTCGAACCTTGTTTAGCAATTTTTTTCCTGATCCATATACAGCAAGCGTTCGTTTCCAGATACTTGTTTTTCAGATTCTTGATAGATTCTGGAAAAAATCTTAATTCCAGTGACTTGTGAGTTATCGTGGAGATCATGACGGTTTTCCAGATACAGATGTAGAACGTCCCGGTGGAGGGAAATCTGTGGACCATTTGGCTATGTGTATTCTAGGAATGGCAACAGACTTATCTCAAATCTTTTCTCCCGGACACTGACCTGCACACCCGCTCCGCCGGGGAGCCAGTTGGGGATCATGGTGGTGGCCGTGCTGTCGGCCAGCGTGGTGGCGTTCGTGGAGACGTTGGTACTCTCGAAGTCGCCGTTGATGAGCGCCACTCGACCGGATATGGCTTTAGCAGCTGGGGCGGGGGCCGGGGCCGTGGCATTGTCGAAGGCTTCGATGTCATCGTCGAACTGCCACCCGGTCTCCGTCTCGATCAATTCCGAGTCTAGATCCCCGGAGAAGGCGCTGCACAAACTCACCCATAGCGCAAGCACCAGGAAACAGACAGCCGTCCCTGCGGGTAATGACCGCCTTCCAAATACGCGTCTGCCCCTCCCGAAACAAGGTTAGCATCGCTGCAACAGCTTTTGCAATCATACTGATGTTTTGTCATGTTTGATTTATGTCGAGTTTCTATTTTATAGGTTCCAAGGAATCTACCCTCTACCCTCTCTAATGACACTGTCTTGTGGGACAGTGGACTCCTAGATGGCTTTCTTACTCGTGTTCCCAGCCTGACATGTGGAAGATGTCCAATCGGATCTGTATACAATATGACTGAATCTTAGGATATACAGGAAATAAGTAATTACAGAATGTGTTGTTAGAGATGGTTAATTGTACTTGAGAGAAGATGGCATTCGACATTTTTCTCAAAGGGTGGTAGAGGAGCGGCTTTAAAATTCTCCAGTAATCATCTACCTATATTTTTCCTCCAACAACGGTATCTCGAGGAACAATTGGGCGTGTAATTGCACTTACATACGTGTTTACCCAGCTCTATGTGCAACTTGTCAGATAAGATGTGTACATATCCTCAGGATATTGCACGGAGTGTACAATTATAGAGTGTCGTTTGAGAGAGTTAACTGTGCAAATTAAGTGTCACTCAGGAATGATGTCATCATCCTTTTAAGCACAAAGCCCACTTTGTAGAATCTTTGCATTGGGAATTTCTCACCATCTTATCTCACTTAGTTCAAAGCCCACTTTGTAGAATCTTTGCATTGGGAATTAATTTCTGCACATTGAATAAATCTAGTAGTTAGGTTTATAATATGTGAATAATAGGAAATATATTATATTTATTTGACATATTTGTATCCATTAGAACTTTTATTTTTGGCTTTTTGCTGCTAGATTGCACCAAAAAAAAGATTTGGCTAAAAGATGGCAAAAAACTTTGAAATGATAAAAAATCTTGTATGAAATCGCTCGATTGTGGATGAAAACAAAATTATGGACATGTGATATGTGCTAATGTAATATTTTCTATCTAATGTGGATGAATGTTGAAATTTAGAGCACTACTAAAATATTTTACATCGCCACTTTGGCACTTAAAAAAAATTGAAAAAAAAAGCCCTAGTATCCATCTTTTAGAGTTGTAAGATTTTACACTATTGTCCACATGAGTAGTAGAAGTAATACATGGATATCAATAATCCTAAAATTTGTTGAACCATTGCTCTTCATCTATTGTTCCAAGCAACCCCAAAGATCTATACTTGCTACAAAAAATATGAATTCACTCACTTGATCGTCTTTAAAATAACCTACAAAAGACTTCTATTCTAAGACAACCTTCTAGAGTCACTTCTCAAAACTACAACAAAAAATGATCCACCACCAACCTAATATTGGGATGAGCCTTTCATATGCATAGAACTCCACCACGTAATTGTGCACTATCATCTAGACAAGAAACAAGAAGTAACTGAAAATCTAAATATCACACCCTAAAATTTAAGAAAGACAATTGGCTCTTAGCTTCAAGAGCTCACTTTGCTCAAATTGAGCTCACTTTACAAAATATGGTGTCAAGAGGTTCCTTTTTCACGTCAATTTAGAGGGTAATCAACAAGGATTTTCTCTCCACAACTATACAGTATATATCTTTGAAAACTCACAATCCTACATGAGTTAAAATAAAAATTAGCTTAAAGAGAAGGAAATACCCCTACCTTAGACCGGAAAGTCCCGCAATTGGCATACACCAAGAARGCYATTTCATCAGGTATCTCTTYGTGGTGTTCTGATCGCCAGACATTGGACGTTTATCCTAATGGTTTTTGATTTGGCAAAGAATTTTTACTCGTACAAAAGATTTAGGGTATAGCTAAAGCTCTAATCATATAAGTAGTATATGCTTTTGAACATCACTACCTGGAGTATGACCATTGGRTGTGCTGATAAGTTTACCCGTAAATTCCACCAGGTATTCGGCCCACTAGATTGTACAAGAACAGGCAAGGTATGGCGGCATCCATAATGGATAGYTCTGGGTCTAGGCTTCGTGCGAATCCAACCAGCACGCAGACCGCTACAACAAGGGATGCATACGAGCTGTCTATCGTTACTTCATGCTTTCGACAAAGCTGGAGTACCTGAAACATGAATTGAATCCCAAACAAACAAAATCAGCTCCGTTACGAAGTTGGATCACAGCAACAAGTAAACACGTTTGGAAACGATTGGAGCATTCATGAGGCTTTGAATGATTAATATCCACATTCGACAAAATTGCAGAGCTGCTACACAAGCTATGTTTTCAGTACACGCTTATAATTATGTCTAAACTAATCACAATTTTGGCGCAATGAAATCATCTGCACAGTCAAGTATATGACCATACACTGGCTTTTCGCATTTCTTATTTGTTTCAAATCGAGTTAAAATCCACGTTCATTGCTTTTAAGCTATGTCAAAAACACGCCTTGCTACATAAATGTGGGTGGGAAAAATAAAACAATACTTGAGAAACTCTTCCTAGAACATGTTAACACCTAAAGGACCAAGAGTCTCGAACTGGGCATCATGTCGTTTTAGCACATTTTGAGTAGGACATGGGAATAATCTTTTGTCAAAAATGCGTTTTCAAATTAATCGACACGTGTAATGTTCTTCTCAATTTTGCTGATATAAAATTCGGCCCCATCTGGATTATACCGCTTACAATATGATCTACCATATTGGTCATTAACAAACCATGAATCCTTGGTACTTTAAGGGATGACAGGAGAAAAGACAATGGTACCTGTTTTAGAACGAAGTTGAGGTCTATAGGTCGAATTCTCAAATCACATTCACGATCAAATAATTCTTTCATGTCAGCAATGAGGAGCTCAGGCCTGGGACAGCGTTGTGGATTTGGCCAGGAGAAGTGCAGCAGATGATGCGCCTACAAGCCAAAGTGAAAACCATGAGACAACAAACAAATCAACCAGAGCTCCCAGTCATATATTGAATGCCCACACGTAGCATACGGATCATAAACGTCTCGAGTAGACCAGCCGAAGCAGCAAATAGACATAAAGAAACGATGGACATAACAGACGACACTGAGTGCAGATGCTACACACCGCACACTCTCCATCAGCTGCGCCGATGTTCATGATAAATGAGAGGAAGTGGTATCGGACTACAGGCGGTAATTCTTCGGCTAGGCCAAAATCCAGCAGCACCAACTGCAACTGTTCTAAGCACTCTCCTTCATCGTTTTCTGAGGAACAAACACACAGCAATAATATGAAYAATTCTGTACTTCCARTGTTCTCCTGTTATGCAAGCATGTTCAATGGTACACTCTACAACAAGTAGCAAATTGCAAGAGTCCCTACCCCAATAAACATGTAAGATTTTAATGTCTCTTTTCCGTATAAGTCTCGTATAATCCTATTCGATTGAAAATCCAAATATCATCTTCGATAATGGTAGAATGCCATCATCTCCATAATCACCTATCACAATTATTTCTGACACAAGATATTCAGTCTTTAAAATTGCGAGGCCTAACACGCTACTAATGCTTTTGACACATGCCTCATGTTCATTCGGAACCAGAATTTTCTGCACTATCGAATCATTCCTTTGTCTCTATCTTGGAGTAGAGATAACAAAGCACTACATCCCATTTCGTCCATGCAAATATGGAAGTCGACTGATAGGATNCTAAACTAATCACAATTTTGGCGCAATGAAATCATCTGCACAGTCAAGTATATGACCATACACTGGCTTTTCGCATTTCTTATTTGTTTCAAATCGAGTTAAAATCCACGTTCATTGCTTTTAAGCTATGTCAAAAACACGCCTTGCTACATAAATGTGGGTGGGAAAAATAAAACAATACTTGAGAAACTCTTCCTAGAACATGTTAAAACCTAAAGGACCAAGAGTCGCAAACTGGGCCTCATGTTGCTTTAGCACATTTTGAGTAGGACATATGGGAACATTCTATTGTCAAAAATTCATTTTCAAATTAATCGACACGTGTAATGTTCTTCTCAATTTTGCTGATGTAAAATTCGGCCCCATCTGGATTATAACGCCTACCATATTGGTCATTAGCAAACCATGAATCCTTGGTACTTTAAGGGATGACAGGAGAAAAGACAATGGTACCTGTTTTAGAACGAAGTTGAGGTCTATAGGTCGAACTCTCAAATCACATTCACGATCAAATAATTCTTTCATGTCAGCAATGAGGAGCTCAGGCCTGGGACAGCGTTGTGGATTTGGCCAGGAGAAGTGCAGCAGATGATGCGCCTACAAGCCAAAGTGAAAACCATGAGACAACAAACAAATCAACCAGAGCTCCCAGTCATATATTGAATGCCCACACGTAGCATACGGATCATAAACGTCTCGAGTAGACCAGCCGAAGCAGCAAATAGACATAAAGAAACGATGGACATAACAGACGACACTGAGTGCAGATGCTACACACCGCACACTCTCCATCAGCTGCGCCGATGTTCATGATAAATGAGAGGAAGTGGTATCGGACTACAGGCGGTAATTCTTCGGCTAGGCCAAAATCCAGCAGCACCAACTGCAACTGTTCTAAGCACTCTCCTTCATCGTTTTCTGAGGAACAAACACACAGCAATAATATGAAYAATTCTGTACTTCCARTGTTCTCCTGTTATGCAAGCATGTTCAATGGTACACTCTACAACAAGTAGCAAATTGCAAGAGTCCCTACCCCAATAAACATGTAAGATTTTAATGTCTCTTTTCCGTATAAGTCTCGTATAATCCTATTCGATTGAAAATCCAAATATCATCTTCGATAATGGTAGAATGCCATCATCTCCATAATCACCTATCACAATTATTTCTGACACAAGATATTCAGTCTTTAAAATTGCGAGGCCTAACACGCTACTAATGCTTTTGACACATGCCTCATGTTCATTCGGAACCAGAATTTTCTGCACTATCGAATCATTCCTTTGTCTCTATCTTGGAGTAGAGATAACAAAGCACTACATCCCATTTCGTCCATGCAAATATGGAAGTCGACTGATAGGATRTATAACTTTTCTTTATTGTCCAAYYTAGATGCTGCTACACGAATGTAGATCCAGATGTAGTGMGACAGAKTTTTCAAACCGAGTGGCTTGTCACTGATCAATCGTTTGATTTGCATATCAATGATGAATCTAAGCTTGAAAGATTCTGCTTCCCTTTTGAMAATYCTGGAGTTGGCAATGTGTGTGTGCAGGTCTTGCGGCGGGTCCACACATTGCAACAGACTGTAGTTTCACGTATTCCTGCTATGATAAATCCCTTCTTGCAGACCTTCTGCCAGATTAAGCAGGTACCTGTGGCAAGTTCTTATTGGTACGGGCAAGGTTGGGCCATCAAAAGGTCTCAAGACTCACCCTAATGAACAGTGCTATTTAAAATCTGAGGGAGGTGATTTAGTACCTGCCATCCGTGCTAGAATATTTCCAGGGTGCAAATCCGTGTGCACGAAGTTATCAGTGAGAATCATCTTGAGGTATGCGTCAACGCCAATTGCGGCAATCTGTTACATGCCCATGGCCCACGATAAGCGCACTGAAAGCTATACCAGAATTATTAACACTGTCCGCAAACAGCATGTCACAGTTCATTCGAGCAGCTGGTCCACTGACCTGCGTATTAAGTGACGATCTTTTACGAAGAAACTCATGCAATGCAGATCCTCTTTCAAAAGTCTCCACAATGACACCTTCAGASACCTGCATGGGAAACAGCCAAAAGYAGTTCAATTCAACCAATTAATGCCAGAAACATGAAGCTTTATAGAAGAAAATGCTCACTCCAGTAGCAGTCAACTTTGATGAATTAGTAACTCACAAGAGCAGGTACGAGCTTCGGCCAAACTACTGTTTGATGCAACCCTTGAAAATTTCTGTAGAATCTCTGCAGGTTTATAGCCTCCACCCGAAGATCTGCCTGCGAGGGCCAATTTAAACATTGCAGTTTCTCTTCAAAACTGAAGCAGCATCTACAATTTTTAGCAGCAACTGCATGAACAGTAATTTCTTCACTTTCTGAATTAGAAGAGAAAATTGACCAGGATAGACATATCTAAAAAATGTGCTTTCAATTCTTTATTCAGAGGCACGAGTATCAGAATCAAAACTAGGACTCTCAACACTGGATTGTCGTCATGCTTAGGAACTCACCTGGGATGTCATTGTGTGAGAGAATTGATCAATACTCTGACGTAAATTCAACCACCGAAGAGCAGGAAGCCCTTGCACAATGTCCGCAACCGCTGACATTATTTGAAAGTCTTGGTAAATCCTCAAAGCAACCGAGGGATGTCGCACCTGAATGATTGAACACAAGCATACTTAGTAGGAGCTAAATATCATTTGCATGTCCTCACGACCTTAACGATTAACACAACCGCGACCAACTAGAAATTTAGAAGATGGGCACATACCTTTACTGCTACATTTAAGGGTGTGCCATCGCCCGGATCTTTCAACCTAGCTCTGTACACCTGATGGCACGAAGCAGTTGTTAGTCACCTCAACGATGCACATTCGAAAGGAAAAGTGTTGAAAACTGGCCAAAGCTACAGTTTCTTTACCTCTTAATACTCCATTAATCCGCCTTCACATTGCTAAGTAGGTTCAGGTTGTGATACTACGGGAGTGAATGAATACGTTTATCACAAAATATTCAAAATAAAGAGGGCCAATTGTATCATGAATAGAAATGGGCCTAGAAGTGATAGCATAAAAGACTTCAAGAACGACCAGAAGATGCAATCAATCGATATATCACCTGCGCTATACTACCGGAGGCAAAGGGTTTCAGTGGGAAGTCATCAAATATAGCTTCAATAGGACGCTTGAAATGCTTTAAGATTGCCCTGCGAGTTTGCTAAGGCCACTCAAAAAGTCATTTGTTCCACTATTTTCCACCAATTCCCAGTCATGAGACGGAAGTGAGCCGACAGTATGGTCAGTGCTGCCAGTGTAGTTGTAGGAATCGACAACTTTCAGAGCCTCCTTTGAATCCTGTACGCATACCAGAAATTTACAAAGGCATCACAAAAATATATCTGAAAATAAAAGTCGGACTCAAAACTTTCAAAGCACAAATTGATAATGCATTCTTGAAAGGGAACCACTCGTTGTGAAGAGGTGTTCTCAAGACAGATGCAAATGTTTGGAGCTTGTCAAACACTTATACATAAACTAAAAGATTGAAGAATAAGCATTGCACTAAATAATTTAAAATGATGTAAAAACATGAAAGTCAAGTACATCTACCCAGAACTCCAGTAAGCATCCACCGGACGGACTTCGCATTACTGAATCTACTGTATCTGTTTCAAATAAGAATCATTTCCAGATTAGATATAGAAGGAAGATTTTTTTGATTGTCTGACGAGTCTTGCCTTTGCAAGAGTATCCACTGTTGGAGTAGAAACAATGATCTCCTTTTCAGCTTCCTTTAGATATAGGCAAGTCTCCCTTGATTTGAAGCAGAGAGGCAGAGGAACGGACACAAAGAATAGACTTTGTTGATTGACGCCAGGTCGAGACAGAAGTCCTCGCGTTCCTCGTATAGCAGACGATTTCTCAATGAGGTCGACTAACCACCCAAGTGCAGATGGCCTGCACCAGAACAATCCARTGCCATGCCAATCATCACTTCACTTGCATTCAAGCATGGAGATGAATAAGATCAACATTGACGAAATACGTTACAACTGATACAATCTGCGGACAAATATTCCATCTAAGAAAACCCAGAATCACGAAAGAACTTTACGCCACATGGTTACACGTTTACGAGGTTGAGCACCTTAAGCAAAGGTGTAGCACATAGGGTAGTGGAATTCTAAAAAGGAAATAGGATCCTACTCGCGGAACTCAGTCATTAGACCACAGAGACGTCGTGCAGCCCATCGATGACGTTGGCGCCACATTGCTTCCCCTTGCCTGAATCCTCCCTTTGGCAGTTTTTTCACTTGGCTGGTGGTCATAGCATAGCCAAGTCCAACAGGCAAGGCTGCTCCTACACACCGAAGTGTCTCCTGATCATATCCAAACGATATCCGTGATTAGAGGTGAGCAAAGAGGGAACTAAAATCCAATATTGTAAATTCATCAACTTTCTGCTCAACAAAAATTTCGAAGTTCGATGTCTCCCAAGTCGCTAATCCAAGAGAAGGCCTGAGGCTCTTGATAGATTCCATGCGGGTGGAAATGATTAACTTCAGGACTTACATAAGTGTAATTATCAAGGACATGAATAATTAAAAGATTGTTCAGGGCATCTACATACTAACAGGATTTTGACCCCTAAGGGATCAAGGATTAACAGTGTTAAATGGCAAATTCAACTCATCATATTGCGAAAAATATAATCAAACAGGGAAAAAATTTATATCACCCAAATCATTGAAGAAAATTGTATATGCATTGGTCACAAAATAAATAAAATTTAACAAACTAAAGTCACAGTATGACCTACTCAAAGCTGCTCAAAAAAATATGAGGACAGTTCTGGCCTCATGGTCCTTTACGGGTTAACCATTACAAACGCAACATTATTGATTGGGATTTCCAAAAGCAAAGAGTGGAACTTACATAGAACTGCCGGTACTGCGACTTCAATAGCGGGATGCCGATTGATAGCAATAACGAAGCAGCTGAGAACTCCTCAACTCTAAGAGGAATAGATTCTTGCAGAATTATCATTGAAGCCGAAGAATCGAAACGGCCCATCACACGTGGCGCAACAGCTTGGATAAAGCCCACCACAGCCATGCAGCCCATTGCAATCGATGCAACTGGGCCGCAAAATGCCTACATACATCATCACAAAAAGGACTTTTGAGACACAACGGGTTAAAATTAAGGGAAAAGTAAAGTCTAGTTTCCAGCTGCTGCTGAAGTTGCCAATGTTTTCGAATCAGAAGTTGAGACCTATCTTAGTGAGATAGAATCGTGTTAAGATATGTACTAACACTCGATTGCCAAGTGTTACTCAAGCATGACGGCTGCTTCAAACAACGGCATCCCAGATGCACTGTGAGTGTATTTCTGTAGAGTGAACTTGAGGAAGTGATAGCATATAGCATCAAAGTTAAAATGCACACAGTCACTTCGTGCCAAAGGGATCACGGCAAGTCTTTGGAATGCGATCGATAAAAGCGCCTTTTCTTCTCATCCGATGTATCATTTAAGATACAGTAGGAATTGCAACTGTCTGACAAAGCACTACCAAAGTATTCGAGAATGCGGCCTGTATTCTTACTTCAGAATGGTGAAGGTGCCTTCTAGTCAGGGAGCACGTGCATTTATGCTGGAAAACGARGGTTGATGCATTTTTCTCATGCTTTTTTGATATCTACAATAGAGTTTAGAATAGCAACAATTACACTAGAAAGTCAATTATTACTCAGAATGTACAACAAAGAGAATCCTCCGGTCAAGACTTCAAGGGCTCAGAAAGAAACCCCACCTGTGACAGAAGAAGAATGCTAGCGGCATCCACAACGTTGATCCCTGATTCAAGAGCCTTGCTACTACTTCGCCTCATCCCTGAACTGCATACAGCAAGGATTGATAGTTTGAAAATGCTCTGACTAGCCAGTACCAACTTAAAGCATCGTGACTACAAGCATTACTATCGTTTCCTAAAACTGCTGGATATTCAGTTTCAATGAGGGATTGGTATCCGAGGGTAYGTATTATACTCCAGATCGACCCACAAATCATGATGTTAATATTCCTACAAATTATATTCCTACATTCCGAGACTCGGAGAAACTAGGGTAGAGGAGTAGAGGACACTAAAACTGTTRGGGACTTGATCAGGTCTCCTCCGCTGAGCCCTGTGTCAAGAGTAACTCATCTTTTCGTACTGTCCGTAGACCTACAAATAGCAACTGGCATAAGCATGACATGGCTAAACGCTTATGGCCACTGATCTTTGAATGTAAATGGCGTTGTCTAYTGTCCTCTCAATAATGGTCTACAAACTCCTAATTTGAAATTGCATAAGAAATTCATCGAGTGTTAAAAATTTKATCTGAACAGAATTGGCTCTTGTCCCCAAAGCGATCTCCCAATGAGCGCTCTGTACATACTGGAAAAACTTAAGTGCTAAAAGAGACGGAAATAATATTACCTTATGGTAGAATCGAAATCATGGTCATTCTGTACGCCGCAGCCACCTTCAACACGAGCAAGACGAAGCACAAGACCACCGGAATCCACGCCGCCCATACCCAACCCAATTCCAAATTTGACAGGAAACGAAACGCGCACATTCCCAATTCTGGCAACACCCTGCCCTCGTCGTCGCTGTCCTGCCTCGGGCTTCCTCTTCGAATTCACAGCCTCTTCGTTCTGTACAGTCCATTCTGGTTTAATAGAAGAAGGAAAAGGCCTGACTTTCACAGGAGATAGCTTTGCCACCCAATTCCGATGTCGGTGGTTTCTGGCCATAGTGAAAAGCTTCCCTGTAAACCTCCCTCGCTGATCACGAGTGAACCTAAATTCTCAATAAGCACCTGCATTTGTAGCGACTAAAAKCCCCCTTCTGCGTGAMGCTGCGYCCCCGCAATTTGATCTACCTGTTAGCAGACTAACAATAATGACACTTAAGATTATCAAGCATAAGTAGGGTGGCCGACGGCTTGGGAGTCACAGCTGGTAACACCGACGTAGAACCGCGGGTTTCTTGTTGAAATCGCTGAAAGAAACACCCGCAAAGTGCTGAAAGCAATTCCGGTTAACAACGACGAGTACACTCCCTCCGCCTTGCCGACAGGCAACCCGGGAGGGGCGAGATTATCCTGAACAAGCTCTTTCATAAGTCCGTCGTCGTAGAGAAAGTCACCAATGATTGAAGAAGAAAATCAATCCTACATGAAAGCCCTGCTCCGCAACAAGGTGAAAAAGACGACAACTCTACAAACCAGCCCCCACAATGAAAGAAACTCTCATAGCACCTCTCTGCAAGCCTGCATTACGGCCAACCTTTGAAAACCCACCCACTTTCTAAGCCAAGGAGACATTAACCAACCGAGTTCAGACTCAACCACTGGAAAACAAAAAGTCACTCGTTACCCTACCACAGAAAGCCTGAACCATTCACTCCCCATCAGGCAGAAAAGCACAAAATTTCTTCACTACCTTCGGCTCGCCGGTGCGCTGTCWCTCAGTTTCATCACTCATAAAGCACGAGAGGATGAGATATTGTGAGGCCAGTAGTCTTCTGTGCATCACCGGCATCCATCTCTGTTCAGGGTACGTCATGGATTCAAGTCTTTACTGTGCTAAATCAGAGGGGGAGCCGACATCCCCGAAATCGGATGGCTGCGGATGTCTTTGGTTCATATCTGACCACGTGGAAGGTTGACCATTGTGTGTCCCGCTCGTTAACGAACTTCCTCGATATGCGGGAATACTTGTCCTTTGGGTCTCAAATACCGTAATGTCGCGAGGCCTCCCTGTGCTGAGACCAAATTGCCRATTTGAGTTCGGGCTTCTKAGAAAATTGAGTGTTGCTTGCGAGTTGTGWGGTGGATTCTTYTCTTCTGGCCATGGCCAACCCGAGCATCGCGAATGCTGCGAGTATGAARAGGAAGACCATTAGTTGCAGAGTCGCTTAAAAAAAATGGGTGACACGACCTTCGTCGTCTCGGTTGTGCGTCTTGATCACCACAAGTGCCTCGATTCCTACAACGGTGCATTCGGGGCCGCTCGATGCAGTGTTATGTCCGAAAGGTTTCAATTTTCCAGCACGGASTTCACCGCACAAAACTACCGGTGGTCGRTCCAACACATCCTTCCATCCTAGATAATCCGAGTCTCCTGAGTCCGAATTTGACAAACAGTAAGGGGTACGTGGTCGATGGAGTTCATTCTCGACCGAGCGTGTTGATAAGGCTGCGAAATCTGCGAGTTAAATCTTGCTTTTATCCAACGTAGAACCATTGTTGTGGCTGGAAGCGTTCATTTGATTGATACTTTGAATTGACGTGACGTAGTTCTGTTGTGTAGCTATCATATTTGCCGAGATTCTCATGGAGGCATTTTGAGTCTAGAGCTACAAGGCACAAATGGATAATAAGTGAACCACAGCCTTTGTGATTAACACCCAGATGRCAGATTGGATATGGAGGACTCTGATGCGAAGAAAAGACTCAGAAATTGGACTTACCTGCCAGCGGAATTTTGGGTATCATAACCAAGGCATAGGATGTCTACAAAACCAGAAGTTTTGATAGAGCAGCGGGGCTCTCGATGTCTGGTCGTGAACGATGTCTGTCACGTCAACAATGGTGGCATTGGGGAGTCGGAATCGATGGAATGGAACCGAAAGAGGTGTCACTATTTCCTCCCAGTTGTACACATACGTATATGCCCCAGTCTTTGCGATGGTCCACAGCAAGCCTCTCTTCGCTGGCGAGGTCGCCTGCTTCACCACGACCAAGATGTGATGCACCCTATGATTATAGATTAGGTTCTTCGCGCCTGTGAGAACTTTCGCTTGGTACCCTTCTGTATCTATTTTTAGCAGGCGAACATYGTCGTCCATGAGACTGTCAAGCATAGTRACATCAATTGTTTCAAGGTTCGGATGGTTGGCATCACGAGTTTCCGCAGTGTTGAGTTTTCGTCGTTTTCTCACGAAGTCGTTGAGAGCTCGGGTGTCCGTCTCCTTGTACAGCACTTGAGTGTCAGCTTGGCCTACCCCTTTCGGATGCAAGCGAATTCTTTCGAAATTGTTGATGGCCCTGGAGAGATTGAGGTAGAGCAGAGCCGCAGAGTTGGGCTCGAAGGAATTCACCCGGCAACCATAGGAGGCCGAAATGAGGGAGAAGTATCCCACGTGAGCACCCACATCCACCACGAGGGCCTTGCCATCTTGGCACCCATGGCGTCTCAACACATAATGGAAGATGAGTGTCTCCACTGGCGACCAATAGCCCAAGCTTCTCACCTTGTCACAGATGTCGCAGTTGCAATTGCTGCACAGGAACATGAAGAAGGGTCGCTTCATTTCCTCCATAATCTGCATCAGGTGAATCGTAGGCTTGCCAACTTGCGCGTTGAATTGCATGGCTTCTTTGAGCAGGGGAATCAACCTGAAMATGGGAAGCACAATGTTCATGTGCAATTCAGAGGTTGGACATTTCATGACCAGAGACGAGCAACGTCAAGTATAGCTAGGTACGTGAGGAATGACGGGTAGACTTGAAAAGTTAGGTTTGTAAAWCAACCGAAATGTAAATAATGAGAGAGGACGATGTTACTACATTGCCGCATCCTTCTCCTGCTTCGCGCTGGCTGAAATGAAAGCACCAAACAGTTAACATTGACGACTATCGAAAAAGTTCCCGMCTCCCAACGAGCTCACACATGATAACTGCTAATAGCGTAAGGAATTACTCCTCAGTTCAGAKGCATGCTACCGARAAAGTAGTTCGAAGGTGACACTCGATTGGATGGAGGGAAATGATTGCAGAAAAACAGATAAAAATTAGAGATCATGGTATAACCCTACAGGAAGMTGTCAAATGGTAACCCGCCCTGAGAATCACCTGAACTGTTGTGCAAGCCTGGTGCATTCCACGACCACGGCACTCCCCGCCAGACGGTACACATATTCTTGTACCTGGCATCACAACCCCTCTTGACCAAAAAATTTAGGCTGCTGGAGTTCAATCTCCAAAGATCAGGCATCAAATAGAATGCCTATATTTATAAAGTTGCGGATCGAGCATAAAAAACAGACGGACTTACTGGGCTAGACCAAAGCACAGAATGATCATCGCCAGACATGCAACAACAGCCTTCATCTGAACAAAGCTCGCTATAACGTCAGCTATAAATTATCCACTGGGCTTCTTCTTCACATTCATGCCTGATTTGGATGACCAACCGTAAACCAATCATAACCCTATTCTTAACATAGAACCCTAGATGTGTGATGCGGAAACCATGCCAAAACCTCAAAGGTTGTAAAGGATCCGGGAGAAAATTTCAAGACCTAATCTACAGTTCATTTTAGACGACGCAACCAGTTACACAGCATTGAGAAGATTGGCAGTCCATAATCGTTAGAAGATCTCGTGGTGTCTTCTTCATAGGGTAACCGAACCTCAACTGCCAGGGTTTGGAAAGCCAATAGGATCTTTTACAAAGAAAATGACTCCCAATATGTACCTGCTCATAGCGTTTGAAAGACACGAGAGAAGCATGTCATAGAATCGTGATGGTAGAGGACTGCGATGCTAGTGTTGGAAGGACTTGAGCTTTGCTTCCGTTATCGCTTCTTTCCTTGTGTTGGGACTCCTGAGTCCGTCGCACTCGCATMCAAGTTCATCCGGCTTTATCCACTTTTCATCCACTTTGAGGAAGGTGATTGCTCTTGAAGCTAAAATGACATCTACAACTTTTAATTATTTCTTCAAAGAATAATAGTGATTAAGTTATTTCATTTTATAATTTGTTCAAAGATGAAGTCAATATGAAAAGAAAATTGATTAATAATACTAATTGCTATTCATATCATTGATCATATTTATACAAACATATTCCTTCATTTCATCTTTTGGAGAAATTAGAGGTTTATTAGATAGATCATAGACCRAAAAAATTGGATTATAAACCATCAAAGTTTKACATGAACTTAGTCCTTTTTAACACACATGAGACAATGTGATAAGTTTARCTAYAYTAAGGTGTTTGTACARTAAAATTTAGAGATCTCATTTAAAAACTATTGTGATAATTAATACAAGTCTTTACAATTGCAAGGATTAAATTTTTTATTTTCACATTGTTTTAAATTTACTTAAGAAAAATGTAAATTTGACTTCGAAGTTCAAAACCTTAAATTGGATTTTAAAAGCTCAAAAAAGCATATTTTTGTAGTTGTAGTTTTTTTAAATGTTTATTTTATATAAATTTTGAGGATGAATTTGTCTTGAATTTTTGGTTAAAGGTCATAAATTATCTTTGGAAAAAAAGGATGGACATGCTAGTTTAGTTTTTGGAGCAAATATCAAAATTTTGATGCAAACTAATTCAAATCAAGCTTTTCTATGCACCTTAAGTGCATCTTATGGAACTTTCTAGGAAACTTTGTGTATTGTAGTGTATAGTTATCACATTTGTATGCAAAGTTTTGTGGCATAAGAATATATAATAGTGAGATGTTGCATGCCAAGTTCCTAGGATTGTCAAATGTTTGTCATGTTGCTATATAGACAACAATTTGTCATTTGTTATTTTGTAATATCGTATACATTGTGAATGTGCCACTTATTGAACAATTCTTGTTATAAGAAACTTARGCAATATAACATGCCAATATGCATTTTTTTTAATTGAATGAAGGTTGAAATTTTGAATTCAGGTTTTGTATTGCTTTTCAAATTGACAATTTTTTTCACAAAGCCTTTTTGTTACAGTTTTAAAATGCTTCTAAATTTTTTATTAGAAATACCAATGACCATTACTCATTATTTGACATGTTTTTATGTAAATTTAGGTATATTCAAACTTGTGAATATGATTAAATGTACCTAAGTACACCACACATTAATACGTTGGAGGCACTRTCAAGAGCACTTCAAAAATGAAACTTYWSTCTCCATTGTGACATTGTTTGATGTTAATTAAAAAGTCATTCARAGTGACTCTATTTTGTTGATAAGATTACAAAATTAGTATAGAGACTTGGTATGATATTTCTTTGTTTTGTAATATGGTACACACATTTCAATCAATAAATAAACTTTATTTAGATTTTTATATTTCATCTATATTCATTGATATAAATACTTTGTTATTTTGTGGGTTTCAAGGTTAATAAGTAGCTACCATCCTTTTGTTTTTGGCACCATGGTGCCAGATTGTACCATATTAAAATAATTGTCTACTTTTCTCCACATAAAGGTGATCTTTTTTTGCCAATTTTTTTTCACTTCCACTAAAATTTGGATGAAATTGCCAAGTTTGGATTAAAAGTGCACAAATATGATTAAAAGGTGATTTTTGGTCTAGAAGATGATTGGATGGATGTAGATATACAATGCTTCACCAAATTTTTAATAATTGCCATTTAGGCACTATCTCAAAAATTAAAAGAGGGGCTAGTAGCTACACAATAAGAAGTTTTGTCCTCATACTTAGCACTTTTAGTTTTGTTTTGTTTAGCTCTTAAATGACAAATTCCATGACCACAAAAAAAAGTGAAAAAACATGGAAAACATAGACCACAAAAAATATATAAACCACAAAAAATTTCATTGCTTTGTATGCTTTATTTTCCATATATAAGAGTAGAAATTTTATCTTTCAATGTTGTAATCAAATGTTTTCTAGAAATCTTGAAATTTTCAGATTTTTTAATTTTAATTTTAATTCACGTTGAATTTCTTAAAGAAAACATGAAGAAAAATTCTTATCAAATACAAAACATGCTTAGAAACATGAAATTATTGGCAATCGCATAAATCATAGTATAGAACATCACGATATGAATCAAACTTATGCATCATTCTAATTTTAGAAAATTGGAAGACTATAGTTACATGCCAAATGTTCAAATTGTAGTAAATAGTTGAATTTTATGAAGTTTTCAAAATCTCAAAATGGAGTAGAAACTTGGCCAAGTAGAGCTTCATTTCATTAGTTGAACTCCAATTTTAAAAAGATCTTTTCATTCCTAAAATTTAATTCAACATCAAGGAGGTTGGAGTCGCAAAATTCACTGGAAAATACACATATGTGTTTTTTTTAGTGCATGCAATAGAAAAATCATTAATACATCAGTGAAGGAATTTCCACCACTATGCATTAAATACACGCTTAAGAAACTATCTTAAAAAAAATAGGATGAAAAATTGTAATTTTACATCCTCTACTACTCATTCACTGAAATCATCCCAAAGCCACTTTGAGGTACCATGGTTCATTAAGAACTTAAGTGACTTGGTTCTTAACTAAAGTACTATTATAGCTTGAGGCCATTTTATGCAAAAAAATAAATTAAAACTTTTAAAGTTGAATGGTTTTGAAAATTAATAAGCCACTTTGCCCAATGGAAGAAAAATTTAACTTAAAGTAATTCAAAATGTTGCAAAAGATATCAATACAACTTAATCCCCACACATGTCCCAAGTAAATGTCACGGAATTCAAATTCCTTCCACTGACTTTACAGCAAAGCAAGGATATGATGAAATTAATGAGTTCATTGAAAGCTATGACTATGATTTTTCTGGTCAATTTAGAAATTCTATAGACTTTTTTAGCAATTTTTTAGCAATTTTTTCAAATTGCAACCAATTTTTTTTTTTCAAATCCACAACCTAACTTTGAACTAGTGGTTGACTTTTTTTCAAACATCACTTTTCCAAATATATTGCATTTGGGGCAATGAATAAGGAAATTTGACAGCTAGAAGAAAATCAACCTAGTAAAATCAGGAGGTTTACTTAGTGTCTTTATTTCAACATTTTAGGTCTTATAACTGAACAAAAAACTAGAAGTATAGGATATAAACCACTTATAAAAATTTGTGTCTTTTCTTCCTTTCTCCATTAAAAACAAGCAAATTCTAATTGCTCCGTATAAGCACCAGTGTAGCTAGTAACAAACTCAAATTAATAAAAATTGTCCTACTACTATCTCACATGGTTTCAAATGTCATTAATTGTGAATTCCTTAGAATGAAAAAAACAAGCTCTTTACACAAGTGGGGGGAGGGTAGGAGGTAAACTAAACCATCTAGGGTATGTAAATTAGGATTAGGAGAAGCTCAATTGCTCATAGTTAAGTCAAAAGCAGGGATTGCCTTAATTCAAAGCAAAATTTCAAACCTTATTTAGGCGTAGTAGAATTATTATTTTTTTTTTAAATTTAACAAAATTTGAATTACTTAAAGTAGTGAAATTAGGTTGCTCCATACAAATTTCTTGACATTTGACACTATATAAATATTTATTGTTGATGTAAAAGAATGTACTACCTTTAAATTAGGTATTGTTGTATTTGGAACTCATAAACCTCCATGTGTACGAATAAAAATATATGTAGAAATATTTGTTGAATTTGATGGCTTGCCAAGTAACTTCCTTGGAGTTAGGCAGTCTAATTTTTAAGGAAACCAAATTTCACTATTTTGTTTACATCAATGTAGAAAATCAAGCTAACTTTCATCTCTAGAAATCCATTTGACATTTTCAAACATCCTCACTAGACCTACCCATGCAGGGAGAGACTAGGGCAGCACCACATATACAATTTGCAGTATAACTGAAGCGAATAGATAGATGGATGTAATTTAATTCATCCAACTCCAGCTTCTTCAGCCTTCGGCTGTTGTGCGTCGACTTGCTATTCTTCATGAAATTGGCGCTGTCGCCTGTCAGAGCTTGGACTTGGTAAGTTAGGGCGAGAGCTTCACGGTGTGCAGTAGTTCGACGTTCAGTCGATCCGTGTCGCTGTGCTGGTTCACTCCTCGGGCGAAGGAGAGTTTGAAACGGTGGGAATCGATTGARCCAGACATCGAAGAATTTGGTGGATGGTGCGCGGTAGGGTGGTTTGTGGTAATCCCGAACGTTTGATTTTGCTATGAATTTCGTTAGGGTTTCTTCGAGGACGGTGTCGAGATGTTGTAGCGAAGCTTCGAATTTCGGTGTAGAATGACTTGGTATAGGGTTCGGATAGGGGTGTGTAGTGTGTACGCGAAGCCTGCCTGTTAGGGTGACATTTGTATTGAAGTGCGTCCTTGTGGAATTGCTCTTGTTGAGGGTGTTTAGTTGTTGTGTTGTCAGAGCTTGGTGGATCAGAATCATGGTAAAGCTCACCCTGATTGCAAGGGTGACAGACGGCTTACCACTCGCGGAAGGGTTGGATGATGGTCGGGACCAGAAGGACATCGAGTTTTACAAGCAGCAGGCGAAGCAGCTGTGCAAAGAGCTTTCTCGGCGCCAACATGAGGCGTCCCGGATGTCTGTTGAGACTGGACCCTACTTTTTTCAGTATCCTTTCTACGTTTTATTCTTATGTTTGAGTTTGTCGCGATCGCCAGTTTCGAGTGGAGTCTTTCGCTGGTAATGAGATGTGCACAAGTGCTGATCGGATCTGGTCGGCGGTTGCATGTGGCCTCGATTTTGGATGCATGCTTGACGAAGATACTTTTGGTTCACTCTGTCATGCGGTCGCTCTAGTTAGGGTTATACTTTCGACATGATTTGGTACAACGGAGTTGTCGGTGTGCATACTTCGCAACAAGTGAATGCATGTAGTTTGTGATTGGTTTATCCTGTCTGTAAGTTCTCTGCTTACTGAATTATTTCGATAGTACCCGGCCTTTGGATGGATCACCTTAACTAACTTTATTCAGCTACATTATAGAAGGAGGTGTATGTTATCTCACTCTCTGCGAGCGATCATACCCTAAGAAACTCGCGTATCAGTATCTTGAGGAGCTGCAACGGGAGTTTGAGAAAGTTAATCGATCGCAAATCGAAACTGTCGCGCGGCCGTATGCCTTCATCAAGTTTGGTATGTTACTGCGGCTCAGCTCTAACTTGGGTGTGTTAAGTGAGGCCAATCTTTGGAAGTGATGTGCTTATCAATGGAGATTTCTATGTCCTCTGGTGCGCTGTTTCGATTCTCCCCCTGCGTGTCCTCTCTCTGTYTCTTATTTCCATCCTTCCTGGAGAGTGAGGATTTGGTTCACCGTGTTCAATGTCGTCCAAATCTGCAGATACTTTTATCCAAAAGACCAGAAAGCTCTATCAGGATACACGAACTCAAAGAAACTTGTCAAAGCTCAATGACGATTTGTATGAAGTAACKCAAATCATGACTCGCAACATTCAAGAGGTTTTGGGCGTCGGGGATCGTCTCGACCGTACGTACTTCTGCCCTGTGTTTGATCTGAGGCTATAATTCCTCACGATCTTTGGACTGAATTAATTCTGCTTTGTTTCCTTCTTATATCGAATCTCCGTAGTTAGTCCTTCAGAGTTCTCTTATCTGCCGTAAGTTATTGTTTGAATCATTTGGTCTAGGCATTGTCTTTSATCTCGATCTTTTGGTAAAGTCAATGCCAACGAATATCAGTGTGGTTGCAAGAAKAATTTGCAAGTCTTTTGGATATGAYTCAGAAACTTGCACACAAAGCATGTTTTTTTAGGGCCAACCATTAGTTGTTTGAAAATGAGCTATGAATTCCAAATTTTAATTTACTACAGGTGCAGTGGATGATTTGACAGTCTTTCAGTGAACAGTTCTTAAATTAGATTCTTATTTAATTCTTACGKAAGTGCGAAATGCTTGTGTCTTTTGCAGAGGTGAGCCAGATGTCGAGCAGATTGTCTACAGAATCGAAATTCTACTCGGACAAAGCTAAAGATCTGAATCGACAGGTATGTAAACAAGTTTTACCTTTTATGCATACCATGAATTTTTAAATTTTAAAGTGATTTTTTTCTTGTACTGGCTTCTCTGTTCCCATTGGAACCAGAATTTTTCGTGATAACTAACCTTAACTTTTAAATTTTGGGAGACTTCTCCTGTTGAGCACCCGACGTAGGAAAGATGCACTTGTGGTAAAGCATCGCATTAGCACAATCATTCTTCTCTGCACGAAATCATTGATCTTTGAATTGAGTGATACCTTGCTTGCAGGCCTTGATAAGGAAATGGGCACCTGTCGGGATAGTACTTGGAGTGGTACTACTACTTCTCTGGTTCCGCCGGTTGTACTGGAGTTAGGATTGTCAGAACGGTAATATAGAGGAACATCATCTTAGAGACATGTCTCAAGGTTACATAAGTGATTWTTCTACGACGACASTTGCTACATAGTCTGGTAGTTCTAGTCATTCTTGTCAATATAGTCCTCCTGTTCCTCGAATCACAATTGTGGAGAYGTTGGACATAAGGTTTGGTGAATTTGGAGTAAATCGAGGTAATGGACCGACTTTCATCCAATTTCCAGTTCAATCGTGTGAGTGTTTAGATATTACCGGACTTTATACATAATTTGGTATTCTACATGAGTTCCTTGTAGTAATTCGGATCCARGGTGGTTATTCAACAAGCTTTCGGAGTCGCAAAGTTCAAGATCTTTGTACTTTGCAAACTTTTTTGCAGTATGGAGTTTAGGGAATCTATCTTTTGATGATTTATGATGAATTTGCAAATAAGAATTATGCGGTGGCAAGTGTTGCTGTGAAACTTTTGTGCGGATCTATATGATCGTCACCTGATTGTATGACCATATTCTCTTGAATCACTGGAACTTTGTAAGTTGGTATGCTMGAAGTACCTATGACCGTAACACTCCAATAACCCGTCACTGTCCTGCGGTAGAAGCACCTACAACCGATACTTTAAATAATTGTGTATACTTCTCAACACAACAGGTTATTTTCGACCCTTGAAAGGATGGATTGGTAACTGTGGAAATTGTCTATTTTGATACTGTGGGAATCAGTAGTTTAAAATAATTTGAAAGTGTTCATTGGAAGTCAAAGTACAACAGAAGATCTTCCCTTTCTACACAAAATTGCACTTCTGTCCTAAAGCAATTGATTCTTTGTCATCCATCGGACGTAAAATGTTCTAAGGATGAATAGTTGCACTTCTGTCCTAAAACAATTGATTCTCTGTCATCCATCGGATGCAAAACGTCCCCCTTAACTTCAAAGGTTAACACAATGGCAATAGAAAATCAAGATTTTTTAAAACAAATAGGCAATTTTTGGAATCTCTATGAATATGCTACAAAGTTGCTTAGTTCAAATATCCTAGGTGAAGGTGAGATTCAGTATAAACTAAGTCATTTTTTTTGAAATAAAGTGCCACATGTCATCTTGTAATTGGTGTGAGGTGATGTGACCCCTTGAGAGTCTAACGTGGAAATTCAATTTTGACACATCTTTGCCAAATCTACCTTTCTTGTACAATAAATGGTGTTCCCTAAACCATATTTTGCATTGATGTGTGCAAAGTGTACAATTTAGATTTCCTATATCTATATACAATATAACTTCTTTAAAGTCATAGCCCTAAAATTGGGCTTAAGTTCCCATGCTCAAGAATCTCAAGAACTTTTGTAATGTGCGTGTCTGGAATTAGGCCTAGTGTTGTTGGATCAGGCAATCAATACTTTAAAGAGGTTATTGCTTTAGACAAGTTCTCCTTAGAAAAATTCTATTGTATTTTCATAATTGGTTTGCAGCATAGGTTTTTGGAATGGAGACTCCTACCTTATGTTGTTTCATTCCTATTTTGTGATAAAAGAACCTAATTCCAATAATTAACTTCAATACTCCATTTAATATAAAATTTGGTTGTTTCATGTTGAAGGATGCAATAGAAATTGTAAGAAAAATTCCATCTTTTTCATATTTTACAAATTACCTTGCACAGAATAAAGAAAAAAAACTATGTAAGTATTCTAATTTTTTTCCACAAAACTTGATTCTGACATTTAAAATGATTTTTTTTGCTTCAGAACAAAACTAACAAGATGAAGCTTTTAAAGTTTAGTTTATGCTTTGTTTTTTTTAAAAAGAATTGAAGATAGGAATAAAAAATTTACTTTGATTTCCAGGAATATAATTTTATATGAATTTGAGCTTGAGAGCAAAAAATGAAGCTACCGTGAGTATAAATACTTGAATCAATAATAAAAATTTCAATAAATCTGAAAACACCGTGACTCTATAAATTTTATTATTTGTAAGTTTCATCCAAACACTAATGATTCTATTTATTTTCTTGGAGAGGAATTTAGGGATTACATCTAAATTTTCACCCATTTATTCTAGTGTCTAGGGTCCCAAAAGTATAATTAGGATAAACCTATGGCTCAAAATTGTTAGCATAAAAAGGTTATAGCCTACCTTTAGCAATTAGCTCAACCCGTTTGATATACATGGTGGAGTTGAGAGCAATTGTCTTGATGACACTCATCTCAATGGACTATCATAATTTTTGGCTTCCCTACCAACACTTAAAGTAGGAGGTCTAGAAATGGAGCATCTAAGGGCTGGTCCGCCTTATTCATATATTTACTTTGATGGGAATATTTTTTGCTTATTTTTTAGACAAAGAAAATCTGACTATGATTGCAACACAAGTCGTTTTGTATTTTTTGAAGCAGTTTTGAATTACTTATGAATTTTCAAACAAGATTAGTCATAGGGGCCCTATTTATGACCCTAGGTCTTCCATAAACAGTTCACTTGCAACTTTAGAGAGAAATGGGGAAAGCAAAGAGAATGATTGGCTCTTGCAATAAATAATGTTTTTTTAATCAATCCATTCAATGACTATAGAAGGTCCATTTAAAGACCATGTCATGTCCATTTGAGGAGAGTCTACATGGGCTATTCTAAATGCCCGCTCCATTTTAGAGCCTCCTCCCTTCAGTATGACAAACCTTTTTCATTGATGAGAGGAGGTGGACATCTGCTACTAATTACACCCAATGTCATGAAAATATGTCTCATTTCATCCATCAAGTGGATGATCACGTTTTCGTCCAGTCTTTTCATCCGTATTTCACCCGTCTTCATGTTGCAAAAAATTTCTTCGACGTTCTACGTTGTCACTCGAGACTGTTCGCCGTGAGCTCGTTTTGGAATGAGCTGTTGTTGGACGCTCTTCGGATCTTAACCCTAACRTATCCCAAGAGTGCCATAATTCGAAGAAGCCTGCTTCATACTTGTCCGGCTTGTCACCACTCTGTTTTTGATTACAGCGGCTCACGTACTTTTCGTGAAGAATCGACATAATTGCTGTGTACAATGCGTCATGTCGTCATGACCTTATACTGTAAGGAAAGCTATCCATAGTACACTGTTATTTGTCACGTCAGACAGGCCTAGGGAATATGCTTCAAATTGCTACCAATGTGCTCTGCAGTCTGCACTCATGATGCTACGCGTCGCCTCGCTCGCCCCTGTAGGTACCGAGCATCATGGAACTGACGTCTTTAAGTCTTTAAAAATATCCTACTGTAGAAGACAGCATTCTGAGTTTCATACTTGAATTAAATATTTCTGTATTGCGTAGTGCGGGTTTCGGAATTGATTGAGGAGGTGTGGGAAGTGGGAGTCCCCTGTAACCGCTGAGGTTGTTTTGCATATGAACAGAATGGATTAGGGTTTGAGATTTGTCGTGTGCAGAAGATGAAATGAAAGAAGGAAAAGAACCAGCACATGTTTCTCAACCGTAAGTCCTGCAGCGAAGTGGCATTGAGATACGTTGCCTTCATGATCGGCTCTGGATTCGAGTAACGCACATGTTCGTACATCACTTGTCAAATGTCGATTAAACGAGGCAACTGCGTACGTTCTGGTATCATCAACTCATCCTGCCTGACCGTGATTAGGTCTGGCCACAAATTTATGCACAAATGGGACCCAGCGTGACAAAGATCAGTGATGTACGTTCGTGCATTTTATATCTTCAGAAAAATCTGTATTCCTTGTGGGAAAGAAAAATCAGGCAAGGCGTGACAGGATGGGACTGACAACGAAAGAAGCACGTGTCCTGCTCAAGTTTAGAGAAGCACTCAGGAGACGACAACACAGCAGTTTGATCGAAGTTCACTGATTGAGAGCTTGGAGACAATGGGTATAAAGTATTGTCGGCATGAAGCTAATAGATATGCGTACTGAACAGGCGTAAGCCTCGCAATATCCACGATCTTGTGACCAAGTAGTGAGCACCGACTTTGCCTTATTACGAGTGTTTGTGTTTCGAATTTGATACCATACTTCCACTGATAGTCAGTAGAGAGGCATTGCTGTGAAATCAACTCTCGAAATTGCAGAGACATTAGAGAATAGGAAAGATCAAAAGTGATACGAGGAAGTTGCTCAATATGAGTATCATGAATGCGGATCATCAAGGGAGGCTGCAGGGGATGGACTCGATAAACTCAGAGATGCGTTTGCCAGTGCCGAAGTCTGTGGAGGGTGACAATCAGCCAGTTGAAATCGAATCTCTTATGCTGGACAAGTTCTTCAATGTTCTTCAAAATCTTCATGGGCCTGGCATTAAAGCAACGGTAAGTGAGTGATGCTATCCAAAATGTTGAAAGAAATCTTTTGCATGGGCGCCATTGGGTCTTACAAAAGTCCTCCACTTCTCTGTTTCGAGTCGTTGACGCACGGCAATGTTTAATTTGAGTCTCTTAGTGACCGTTACATTGGAGGTAGATATCTGTAAATTTTGTGTAATGTATGAGTTTTTCCTATACTGGGAAAGAAAGGTACTTCCAGTGTGCTTCTAGGGTTATGTATTAACAAACACCTTATTGTGTGGGAGAAAGCGATCATTGAATTCCTGCATTCGATTTGGGGCATCGTTTTCTGGCAATGCCAGAGGGATGGAAATTAGACACCGTTGATTAAATCTTCGGGCTTTCACTTTCTTTGACAAGCGTAGAGTGTGGGCCGTTCTTATGTTTCGCCCCTGCAGTCAATGTTCAATACTATATCCTCAATATCTTGCCTGCGATTGGTCAGGTGGAGAAATGTTACACGATATCACGAATGAACAGCAAATTTGGTGCTCAAGATGACCTTCGACGACTCGAAGAGCTTGGAGAAGTCCTCAATGAACTCGATGCCGGTGATTCCATTGTTGTAGCAAGTGCCTTCTCTCACATGCTCAGTTTAGGTAACTTAGCCCAGGAAGTTCAAAGCGCATTTCGAAGGCGTGCCAAGCAAGCCAGAAAAAATGATATTGGAGATGAAAATAGTGCCCTAACGGAGTCAAATCTGGAAGAAACGTTCCAACGTCTGGTGAACCAATTGGGAAAAAGTCCAGCTGAGATATTTGAGGCCTTAAAGAATCAGACCGTCGATTTAGTCCTAACAGCTCATCCTACTCAATCCGTTCGTCGTGCTTTGCTTCAGAAACATACGAGGTATGCACATTACTTACTTTCTGTCATCGATTGAAGCTCAAATTGGTGCGTATGTAGAGACATTTGGTTGGATTTCATTTGATATGAATGTGTCTGCACTTTCTATGTGCAAGTTGAGCTATTCTCTTGGGATTTATATCTCGTGGCTTTGACGCTTTGTATCTCCAGGATTCGCACCATCTTGTCTCAATTGCACCAAAAAAACATAACCAGCGACGAGAAGCAGGAACTTCACGAGGCTCTTGAACGAGAGGTAGTTGTTCACCTTGTCGGATTTGTGTCGGGATTTGAAATTGAACTGAATTCTCTTTTAGTATCACCCTTATTATTTTTATTATTCCTTTCCTTAGTACCTGGAAAGCTGTTGCTATGAT
Source organism: Pleurozium schreberi (assembly GCA_006891605.1). Taxonomy (NCBI): domain Eukaryota; kingdom Viridiplantae; phylum Streptophyta; class Bryopsida; order Hypnales; family Hylocomiaceae; genus Pleurozium; species Pleurozium schreberi. The sequence goes on along the minus strand of VACF01001743.1, from coordinate 116,797 downwards.
TGGTCGGGCCGAATTCACTTACGGAGACTCTTCCAGTGCATCTATAAGGCATAAAAGAATCTATCTGTCTATCCTTTTCTAATCATGATCATGAAAACCCTGAAGCTCAACATCTTTTCAGTTCTTTAATTGCGATACAGATTAGCAGTTTATCTGGAGAAGGAAACTTTATTAAGTCCAATGGTTTGGCCGTTTAAATAATGCAGATTCATGCTGCCTGGCGAACAGATGAAATCCGGCGTGCACCTCCAACACCACAGGATGAGATGCGTGCTGGCATGAGCTATTTTCAAGAGACTATCTGGAATGGATTGMCGACCTTCCTACGGCGACTGGACACTGCATTGAAAGCTATTGGTGTCAAAGAGCGGTTTCCTTATAATTTACCGTTGATTCAATTTTCTTCTTGGATGGGCGGCGACCGAGATGGTGAGTTCTCTGGACGTTTTTCTATTTCGAAATCTCATCCCCTCGGTAGCGATTCGATAAAACAGAACCAGCTATTGGCAAACTTTTGCTTCCATCATTAATATTTGAATTAATACTGCGATCAAAGTGGTTTTGGTAGTCTAWTATCAAGAACTCTCCTCACCTTTTATTTTCAAGGTACTCACTATGTCTTAGTCCTTGAGAATTTAGAGCATGTTGGCAAAATTGTGCAAAYTATTATTAATTGGTATCAGAAACAAATGACAACTGCGAATTTGACAGGTAACCCCAGGGTCACTCCCGAAGTGACCAGAGAGGTTTGCTTGCTGGCAAGGATGATAGCAACCGATCTGTACTTCGCGCGTATTGAAGACCTCATSTTTGAGGTGAAGCATTGTCCTTTTCCTACCTGAGTGACCTTCCTASATTCTGAAACTCACACAATATGGACTCGACTGTTAAGTATTTACGAGAATTGCGCTGTAGATTTTCGAATATAAAAGAAACCGATTCTGCATTCATCTGATTTCGCAGATTGTGCTTTGATACCATTGCATTGTTCTCAATTTTTGTGAATTGGAAGGAATTTAAAGGTTAGATGCTCTTTAATCTTCTTAAGCTGAGTAGAGAAAGCATCAGASGGACAGTTGTTGATGAACTGCAACTTGGCAGGGTAAATATTCTGATGCTAATGCTTTGTGCCTTACATGGATGAGCTTAAGCCCATAGTTTAATTACARTAACCTGCATTGCAGATGTCAATGTGGCGCTGCAGTGAAGAGATGAAAAACAGAGTTCTCCAGTTGGAAACCAATACTAAAAAGGAGGCCAAGCATTACATTGGTGTGGTAGCTTCAYAAATGCTGTGTCATACTTTGGCTTTGCATGGACCATTACTTTGAATTATATATGAAATTTGTCAATTTTTTTATACCGGCTTGCAAGTAGTATGCAGGATAGCACATTTTCACTTGCAACTTTATAGGTGTTGCAACTTGGACTCAGAACTGAAATGCTGTGAACGCAATGCAGAGTTTTGGAAGACGGTTCCAGCAACTGAACCATTTCGAGCCATATTGGGAGCCATACGTGATAAGCTCTACCAGACTCACGAGCGATTGCGGCAGCTAATGACGTGTGGCAAGAGCGAAATTCCTGTAGAGGAAACGTTTACAGACAAGAGTCAGGTACTCATTACCAAAGAAGAGATTGTATTGCTGATGGCTACTGTAAATATTGTGAATATGCTTCTCCAAGGCTAGTTGCTCTTTCTTGCAGGTGCCAATCCTTCTTGTTCATGTGGTTTCTTCTTGTTATCAAATGACAGTGTTTCAAAGACTTTGCAGATGGAAGTGAATTCTTGTTATTTTTATTATTTTTTGCAGATTCTAGAGCCATTGGAACTGTGTTATCGGTCACTATGTGAGACTGGCGACAAACAAATTGCCGACGGTAGCCTCTTGGATTTCATGCGTCAGGTCTCCTGTTTTGGATTGAGCTTAGTAAAGTTGGACATTCGACAAGAGTCTGAACGGCATGTGGAAGTTGTTGATGCAATCACGCAATACCTGGGGTTAGGCTCGTACAGAGATTGGTCGGAAGAAGATCGCCAGGTATGGTCCTTGCAACCGATATTCGTGATAACTTTCCCTGATAGTTTCTCTAGTTTTACTTTCAAACACATATTTTCTAGAGCCCTTGCAAGTGTCAAACGAAACACTCACAAAATGAGCAGGAACTTCTCATAAAACAATATTTGTATTCTCAGGAATGGTTGGTTGGTGAGCTGCGTGGTAGACGACCCCTGTTTGGATCTGACCTGCCCATGACCGACGAAGTCAGGGACGTGCTGGAAACACTACGAGTAGTTGCAGAGCTTCCCTCGGATTCCTTCGGAGCCTATGTGATTTCTATGGCGACAGCCCCATCGGATGTACTCATTGTGGAGCTACTGCAGCGTGAATGTAAAGTTCTTGCGCCGCTGCGTGTCGTTCCTTTGTTTGAGAAGCTGGCGGACCTGGAGTCTGCTTCCGCATGCCTTTCTCGCCTCTTTTCTATAGATTGGTATTTGAATCGGATCAATGGAAAACAGGAGGTAGCTTTTCATCAGCCTCTTTGTTTGGATGCATATAATTAAGGCCATRATTCATAAGTCCGACAAGAGGATAGCATTATTGACTATATAACTGCTTTATTCTGTTCGTCAGTGTTCTGATGATATTTTCACAATAGATGGTTAGTGAGGCAGAATCACATTGGTCATTTTCATTTCTAATAACAATTATATTTAGAGTCCAAACGCAAGCCGTTCCTTGGCAGTAAATCGAGTCTGCGAAGATGATGAATTTTCGCTCTGGTACAGTATGGGTGTCGTCAAGATTAGCAACTTCTTCCTAGTTTTCTACGGCTTTATTGAAAAACTAAAATTGGAATTGATACTGTATTGAGTTGACTGAGCAGGTCATGATCGGCTACTCCGACTCTGGGAAAGATGCTGGGAGGTTGTCTGCAGCCTGGCAGATGTTCAAGTCTCAGGAGGAATTAGTCAAAGTAGCTAAGCAGTATGGAGTTCATCTAACCATGTTTCACGGGCGTGGAGGTACTGTTGGTCGGGGTGGCGGCCCTACTCATCTGGCTATACTCTCACAGCCGCCAGATACAGTGAATGGCTCACTCCGAGTCACCATTCAAGGAGAGGTTATTGAGCAGTCGTTCGGAGAAGCTGAATTGTGTTTTCGCACTCTGCAACGTTTTACTGCTGCTACTCTCGAGCAYGGCATGCATCCACCCCTTGCTCCAGAGCCAGAGTGGCGAGCGCTGATGGATGACATGGCGGCAGTTTCGACTTCACAGTATCGCAAATTTGTATTCAACCACCCGCAATTTGTGCGATATTTTCGTAAGGTGATTGGCTAATGCACCTTCGGCAGGAGCTTTACTGGATAATAATATTCAGATGCCATCGTCATAGTGTTCGATGCGTTAGTTAATTACAATGAGAACTGTATGCGGTATGTGCATTAAAATTTGCTTCTTCCATTATTAGATCTGCTTCCAGGGTGTTTTGCACACTTATTGTTGCAGAACCGAAAATTAAACGAGAGTTTGCATTGCGCAGGCTACACCAGTATTGGAATATGGGAGGATGAACATTGGAAGTAGACCATCCAAGAGAAAACCGAAAGGTGGAATTGACTCACTCCGGGCTATACCTTGGATATTTGCATGGACGCAAACAAGGTTTCATCTTCCAGTTTGGCTAGGCATGGGTGCCGCTTTGAAGCAGGCTCTGAAGGCAGACAACATCATTATTAAGACGAGTATTAAGACTCTTCGCAAAATGTATGATCAGTGGCCGTTTTTCCGTGTGACTATAGATCTTGTTGAGATGGTTTTTGCCAAAGGTGATCCTCGTATCTCTGCTCTCTATGATCGTCTGCTTGTCGACGATGAATTGAAACCTATTGGAGAAGAGTTGAGATCCCGATAYGACGAGACTAAGGAACTTCTTCTCCAGGTATACGCTCAGTGATGAATACATTGAGAATCGATCCGTCTTTCTTTTAATGCAGCGACTCAGTTACCACATTACTCTATCTCGTCTTGCAAGGAACAGTTTATTTTAGGCGTCATCTAAGCATTTTAACATACGTAGGAGTATGAAATTTTTGGAGATGTATAGACCTATGGAGAAATCTTTGGGTATACGGGCCAATCTATTGAGTTCAAACTTTTATCACTATGCATGAATTGCATAGGGATTTCATTCAAATTGGGAAATTGTAGACCACTAATGGMAGGACAGTTGATAACCCCAAACCGTTCAAAGATGAGTGGCCRTAGACATTTTTGCCAAGTCATGCTTACTCCACTCGCTAATAATAATTCCAACCAAGTGTWATARTACCTGAGTTGCTGTTGGTYACGGGGATCAGTATAGGAGATRGGATCAKGTCCTTCACGACTGCAATTTCTCACTGAGTTTTCTTGACCAGGTTACAGGACACGATGAATTGCTTGCTGGGAGTCCATTTTTGAAGCACAAGTTGAGACTGCGGGARTATTTCATCACCCCTCTCAATGTTCAACAAGTTTACACCTTGAAGAGAATGAGAGATTCAAGGAGTCAAATATGCGATCCCTTGCAGGAGGCCATTCTGGAAGAGCTCAGGTCTGGTAAAGAATCTTCRGAGCTAGTAAACCGTAACACCACCACGGATTACCCACCTGGTTTAGAAGACACGCTTATTCTCACGATGAAGGGAATCGCGGCTGGCATGCACAACACGGGTTGAGGTTAGAACAATACCTACTTCCACTACCCTTCATCAACTTCCTCCTTCTAACTGAAAGTCTTAAAGACAAAACTGTAAACTGCTACTAACTGATCCACTATCAAGCCTGTTACTTGTTAAGGCTTTCTGACGTTCATCCCTAATGCAGGTCTAGACCTCAGAATTCATTACGCCAATCACTGTGGCTGGAGCAAGGCTGCACCATCGGTTGACATCCGGCCCACAGTGTCCAATTCTTGCTTGGATCTGAAGGTCGAGGATGCCCAATCTGCTTACGAGTTTGATAAGTGATCTCGTTCATATACACGTAGCATCCACGTATCATATSTAGCAATCGACTTCCTGATTTCTGCGAGCCTAGCWKTCAACACATCTGAAGCGGATCGATTGGGAACTCAACGGTGCGCTTGAAGTGCTGAGCTCATATTCTTTGTTTTAATCTTGATGCTCGTGTGAAGAGCTTTTGAAGATAGCAAACCTTTATGTTCAGCTCATAGTTATTGCTTGCGGGAAGGAAATATGTAGAGTATGCGTTATTTGTATAGACAATCACCTGCTGCAAAGCAACCTGTTTGTGAGAAGTGTGAGCAATAATGACTGAATTTTTTAGTACTAATTTTTTTGGCTTCAGTTTATTTGTTGGCAGACGTAAGGTACATGCTTAGACCTTGAAATACAGTAGTACTGTTAAATTCTTACATTTTCTAGCATTGGTTTCAGAGCTGTGTAACCCGTTTACCAACTTTCTGGTAATGAATCTTTATAACGATCCTGAACAATCTGAGTCCAAAATATCGGGCCACGAGAGGGTTTACGGTGGAAGCACCCAGAACCGTCAATATAAGAAATTCAGCATAGTCGGAGGCACCTTTTCCTTCAAATGAAATTTTTTAAATGAAATTTTTGTAGTAAGGTAGAAACACCCATTAGCGCACGGGTACCCAATCCTGTACCATAGACTACACCTAATTGCGTCCATTGGATGTAGTTAATATGTCTTACACATAATTAATTGTGATTGGCTCACACATATGAATGACACATACTCAATTCTGATTTGCTGACTGTAGATTTTGGCAGTGTTCAGATTTAGGTACACCTATAGGACAGTTCCAGTGGTCTAAGGAGCCGGCACTTCAAAAAATCATAGAAATTACATACTAGGGTGCTGCGCTTTGCCTCCAATGCGAGCTGCGCTTCGGGCCAGTCGGCGACCGGCTCCATGCGCTAGCGACCACCCACTCTTGGCTGTGGCTGCGGTGATGGTGCTGGGGAGAACCAAGTAGCTGAAGGCCCCTCGTGAGCCTGGGATCAGCACCGGGCCTTTGTCAGTGGGAGCCGCTCCTTTTCGGTGCAGGTAATGGTCCTCCTCGCCCTCTAGTTGCTCCACTCCTGAGTCCCTCAGATTTTGATCCTGCAACAGTGAAGCGGTCGAGGCCTCCTTGAGCTTGGTAGGCATGCACTAGAAGAAAACTGCGTTGAACTTGTCAAAAATTACGTTTTATTCAACATAAAAGTGTGGTCTGGATTTTGTTGAGATCCCCCTTTGTAATCCAAAATTTTGCATTCTAACACAAAATTCTAGGTTTCACTTGTCAAATTCTGTGTTGAAATGCTGAAATGCAAAATTTTGCGTTATGAAGGGAGAACTCAATAAAGTCCAGCCCACACTTTCATGTTGAGTAAAACGCAGTTTCTGTCAAGGACAACGCAATTTTGACAAGTGAAACGCAGTTTTTGACAAGTTGATCATAGTTTTTTTTCTAGTGGCAGAATGATGTGGACAAAGCCTTACAAGGAATAGGAGGACATAATTCTATGAGTTTTGTAGAGAGAATATAACACCCTTCAAAAGAAGTTGCGAATCAACTTTGGGCATAATCCCACAACAGAAGGAATTATATGGCAACGAGGACCGCACACAGATCATGCTGCAGTGGACTCTGCCAAGTGCAATGGATGGTGCTGTGCGCCAATTAGGTCACCGGAAGTTGTGCCACTCGTTCCCTCTAATGTGGATTCTTTGCCCAGCTTGGACATAACTGCTAATTCWAAGCAGAACCAGGGTATTCAAGATGCTTCTGAAATTTTCTTTCTTTTGCACAGATGCTCTCACATCTTGAATTCAAAAATGAAAGTATTGGTACTCATGGAACTACTATAAAAGTGTAGCTACTTCAATTACAGTGCAGCTAAAGTGATAAGGGTGGGCAGTCAACATTGCTCAAGAATGTTATGAAGTCAGAAAATCAGTGATGGGAGTGAATCAGGTTTGTAAGAAGATACCAATGTTGCATGATACTCAGTTACTCACCTCGGAGAGTTGGACGACATTATTGTGCGTGATGTCCAGGAGGAAGTGAGTGCACTCTGCATTGAGCTGGTCCACAAGGCGCGTGGCAATAATGTGGCGGTTGRTCTTTGCCCATTTACASGCTTCGTCGTGAGCTTCCARRTAATGTYGTSCTTCTTCTGATGCCTGCAACAAATAAACAATTGAATTCTGGATAGATCAGAACTGATAGATCATGTAACTCTCTCTGGTTGCTTTCAGCGCCAGATGGAGCATTGCAGTTGAGAAYGAGGAGGGTCAGAGTCATAATCCTCGTTTCTCCCCTGCACTATCAGAGACGCATAGATCTCCAAGGTTTTTTGTCCTGATAGAGGAGAAGTATGTCCAATAACTGTCTTGGGCTTCCCAATTCTTGACTGCTTAGCTAGTCCGTGAGGTGTTGACAGTTTCAAAACAGTCGGCATAATTACAAAAATTCTAGTAGCCTCACGTTTGAATATTTACAAGTTTCTGCAGAAGGGAGAATTCGTGTGCACGAAAATTGATGTCCGTCCTACCGGATGGATGCCAGCACCGCCATATTGTTTCGAATGCGTGTGKAGAATCGATTCACCATATCCACGTGATCCCGAGTGCACGCAAACATACACATTTCTTTCAGTCAAGCCCAATGCCGCTGCCGCTYCATCGTCTTCTATCCGCTCCACGACCTGAATATAGGAAGCAAGCYAATAAGCAGTAATTCTTCTCTTCTCAACAGCATCTAAGGTACGAACGCGTAAAGAGTCCAATAAACATTAAAGCGTGATTCTTATTATTAGATTGCCTTTAATTTCTATCCAGTCATGTTGGAACTTGGAAGAGGATTCCWATGAATCTTAGCAGATATTGATTGGACACTTAATAAGCYAACTATGAATTTTCAAAYTACTSTTTAAGGTGTACGAAAATTTMACCCTAGACTCCCAYGCTCAGACCGATACGTTTTAGGCAAGAATTTATAAGGGTTACTTGTGGGTACAGAGTGCAATTTGGTGTMAYAACSTTACATACCTAYTATAGGCAACCYTAAAAGCAAAATTGCAATTTCATGACAAAAAGGWTTTCTTACTTGCAACTCAGCAAAATGGTTGCCGCGGCCCACTGTGCCGAGACTATCGCGGTCAAACTGCGTAGGCTYGATTCCAGCCTTTTCCAGCATATCTACCAATGCAGGATTTTGAACACAAGAATGTGCAATTAGAGAGGGCCAAGAGTACCAAGCTGCTCAGTAGGTACAAATTTGCAAATATTCTTGGACAACCATGTCCTGGATTGCCAATTACCTAGTCCACCACAAATTCATCAAGAAACAAACCATCCCCTCTAAAAAACATCAAGAAACAAAGGAGACTGTCATTCAAAGCCATCAATGCACATACCAGAGTAATCACCATCCCAAGGATTCTCAAGCTGTATYCGCTCAGCCCAGCGATCCAACGTCCTGCTCTTACAAGTCGACGCCGAAGTGAGCGACGTCTTCGCCAAGAGAATCCCGCATCCAATGTCCGATCCCACCAGGGAGGGATAAATCATTTGACTGGTTGCTATGGCAGCTCCGATGGGACACGCAGCCCCAGCGTGAAGATCCGGAAGTCCCACTGCCAGAACCACTCCTGGCAGACYTGACACGTGATTCAGTTGCTCAAGCGCTGGAGCCTCCACAAGGCTCTCGCTTGCAATGACAATCACTTTCGCGATTCTCCTGCTTCCTGCCACATTCCATCTCATGTTAGGTCAACATTCGACCTCACCGTGGAAACCAATTCTTGTGGACTGCAAAGCTGAAAAGGAAGTAAATATTCATAGAATTAAGAATGAAAATTTTGATTGTAGTGCAGGAAGTATGATTTCAGTCGGGAGAAKTCAACATCAGCAGATTGAGAGGAGAAGATTGCACGTTTTAATTCAAATAAATATTTTTTCTAACAAATAGAATCCCCCGCATGAACYCGGAATTGCTACAAAAAAGTGAGGCTAAATAAGAGCATTTAAAATATTGCTTCTTTTAAATAGGGATATCAGAGCGTGTGACATCAACTGTGGGATTCTCTTCCTTTTGGGGCCTCATATAATTCTGAGCCCYAAATTCTCGCAAAAAATATTAGCTCTCCTGTGGAGTGTTGAAGTCTCGTTCGCGAATCACCTCTTAACGTCTCTCCCGTTTTGAAGATTGATATATGGGGTGTCAGTGCGAGCTTCTTCTTCCACGATTMTAAAAGGCGACTCCAAAACAGAATTTGAAAACAATGAAGGGGTGATGATTTTGGACTAGATTCCGAGGGTGTTATTGCAAAACAAAAGTCTCGCACTCTTGACAGACCTTTTGCAAATTTCCATTAGCGGGTGTCAAAAGTGCAAGGTTTCTCTTCTGCGATAATAATAATAAGAGACGATTCCAAACCACACTTTGAAAACTCTACATGCTCGTAATATATCTGCGACACGATTCTGGGGCTCAGAATCGCAAATACCAAATCACGCGAGACCAGAATGGAAAGATATAATGTAAAATCGCCCAACAGAAGCAGTCGAGACTCGTGACACCCCCTATGGCTATGATTGCAAATGCATGCAGCGAAGGTGGAAATTCCAAGGACCTGTAGCAGGTGCAGTTTTCAACACACACAATTCACCGGACGAGACGAAGAGAGTGGCCCGATTCACAACAGAAGCTAGTGCATCGTCTTCGGTTTGGACCTCATTGCCGCTTGTGTCAAACAACCTCACCTACATGACACATTTTCCTCCCGTGAGATGAGGGAGATGACCCCAAAAGAGACAACATCCAAAGTGCGACAAGTAGAATTAGCACTAAAAGAGAAGCACAAAGTCTGTAAAATCGTCCCAAGCTTTCAAAAGTATCTTATGAAAGTTGAAGAGTCCGTAGAAAAAACCAATCGCAGGAMGATCTTATTAAGAGATAACCTACTGTCARCTTTAGGTTCMTTAYGATTTCCACTTTGAAAATYCATAGAACGTTAKWGAAGTAATAAGAAAGGRCTGRGAYTGTGAATCTCTTCCATTTGACATAAAATTGCAGCCCATATTCTTGCTCGCTAAAATGGTGAGATCAGAAAAAGGGCAGCTGTTGGGGTAATTTGACTTATTGTTTGCAAGTTCGTATACCGAGCAAGATGTACCCTAACGTTGATGTATGAGCATAGCTTACTTGGGAGAGACGAATACGCATTTTGTTGGCCGCGGCTTGTCGCACTTGCTTCAGTAGACTCCCCTCGATTCCTTTCAGCAGCGCCAGACATGAATCCGTGTGGCGCACATTCCGCACCAGCGTGAGTCGCAAAACCTTTCTCGGCCCGTCGTCAGCTCCGTCTTCCTTGCTTTCGTCCATAGCGAACGAATTCAGAAATCGAAACACAGAAATTGGATCCCACTCTACTGAAACTGAAGCTTCTAATTGATTCCCTAGAGCTCAGTATGGATCACCTCTGCTTTGTCAAACTTTCAGATGCACCGAGCACCAGAAACTTTATTGTCCCCAGTTTGTTGGTGAGTTTAACCACGACTTTATAATACTGAATTGACTTGCTCCACGAAGAGGTTGAATGCTGTCACGACCTTGGAGGATACTCCAAAATTGCATTGCGTAGACCTCACGTCACATCAAATTCGCGGAGGAGAAGTGTTTCGGTCGAGCAGACAGGTCTATTCCTCCGAAGCTTGCGCTTGTTTCCACCTCAGCAATTTCTTATGTTACTTGCCAACAACTCCAATTAATACCAATATTAGTATCGGACATTTACTTGCGCGTCCAGACTTGTCCCGTTTCAGCGATCATATGTCGGTAGTACCTGAACGGTGACAGAGAAGCCAGCTATCGGTCAATTTGCGATTGTTATGCTTATGAAATCAAAAAATGTGTCCTAGTTCGCAAAAAATTGTTGACACCTCATATCAGCAGTCCTCAGCAATTAAATCCAGAAACACAGAATGTCGCCGATCGATGTTCCTGCAGCTTGGAAAACACTAAAAGCTTACTAAACAGAATACAACGTCACAAACCGACACCTGTAAATAATTCCGAAATGTTTATAAAAAAAACGAGCATTTGCTTGAGTGACAACAGAAGTAGCGCATCACTACGYAATACAACATCGTTGAGAATTCCAAGTATCAATCGGTTGAGCTTGTTCGGCGACAGAAACCAGCTTTCGGCCGATTKGTGATCGTTATACTAGAGCTTGTCATATCAAAAACTGTATCCCCTGTGGTTAAAGTGTATAAGAGTTCGAGATCGTTGCAGTTCCAAGAAAGTTGCACGAAGTCTCAAATTTCATGTCAACAGACTACTCCGCAATCAAATCAGGCGACACGGTCGGTTGCTGATTGATACGTCTGCAGCTTAGAACATACTAAACTGTCCTATACAGTATACAGTGTTACAACTCGCGCCTTGAGAGCACAAAGCATCTCCAAGAATATATGCGATATTCACAGCATCTCCGAGCGTATGTGCAATGCTCACAGCTTCTCCAAGAGCTACAACTCGTCATGCTTGTTGTGCCCCCAAAAGTGATGTCTCGTGGGCATGACGGGCTGCACGGCGCCCTTGGCATGAGCTTCATAACAACGCAACGCAGGCAGTGGTTTCCCGTGCTCGTTCCACAGTGCGCGGTTCCAATAATGGTTGCCTTCCCCGGGATACGCTTCCCCTGGCTCTAGCCACCCCGATTCCCAGTAGCAAACCCCGGCGCCCAAACCCTTCGGCACTTCACTAACCACCTTCAGCAACTCCCGCAAAGAGCCTTCTTGCGTATTCGGCCCGTTCGGCGGCGGCGTCCAATTGTCCGAAACTTCGACGACYACCATCGGCTTGTTATACTTTGCCGCAGTCGTTGCGAGGGAAGCTTTAAGGTCGGAGAGTGAGGCGGTRTCGCCAGGGTAGAACGACAACCCTAAATAATCGAAAGAGACCTGGTTGGCGAGCATCAAACCCATGAACCAGGTTACCAAGCCCTTGTCTTGGCCATTGTTGATGTGCACCATGGTTGCAATCCCCTTCTTCTGCACAGCAGCCAGGCCGCTTTTAAGCAGTGAGGTGAACTGTGAGCTCTGGCTAAGCGCGCCCGTCGGCCACAACATCCCGTTGGAGATTTCGTTGCCGACCGCCACGATGAAGGGTGGTGTGCCCTGGCTGTGCAAGGATTCAATTGTGTGACGGACGTAACCCTCCACGGTCTGGCACAAGGATTTGAAGTCTTGATTCGCCCATGCACCGGGTGTGAACTGTTTCCCCGGGTCGGCCCAGTAGTCCGAGAGGTGGAGACAGAGGAGCACCTTCAGATTCGCCTTCTTCGCCCGCTTCGCCATCTCCAGCATGCTCGCGTAGTCGCTGAAGCCAGCTGGGGGGTTCACCCAGACGCGGAGGCGGACGAGATTAGCGCCATGAGCAGCCACGATGAGCTCAGGAGGCTTGCTCTCGGAGGAGTCGAAATCGTAGTACTTCACGCCGTGCTTCTCGCATTGCAGAACYGTGGAGAGGTCGTGTCCCAGCAACATACCGCCAGAGGATGTTGCCATGATGCTGCTCTTGTTGCAACTGCTGTGGCTTCTTGTTGCGACTGATCTACAAGACTGAATCGGTTGCTTGAATTTAGAGACTTCCTGCAGGAAAGAAATCACAAGAGTTGAGGTGCAATACAATTGGAACACGGTGCATGCGAGGCGAAGCGCAATTCTGACAGTCAAGACTGATCGGCGCATCAAGCGGTTGCGACGAATTCATGACAAGCTGACGAAGGAGAAGCTTCAAGCTAGTACCACATTCACAATCCTCCTGTACGTCGAAAATTCTCCAAACGTAAAATTGCAACATCGAAAGCAGAGAATTTTCGGGGTTTGATTGCATACCTCAAATTAGATGGAACATGCTGKAAGTGAAATCAGAAATTCTCGGGGTTGAGTGCATAAGTTGCGTATTACCGAAAGATACCTATCTGGGGTCGGTCGAAATTGGGGGCTCCTAGCTTACCTGCCATTTCCAGCTCGCCTCCTTTCCGGGTTGACAGACACATGGCAAGATTGGCACAGCTCTAGATCTTCTTTASGACAAATCTTCATGACAACACAGCTTGCATGGGCCCAGCTGGGTTTCTAATACGGAGTACGGAGTATTGTTTAGATGCATACGACTGTCCTGGCACACACCAAGAACCGGAGTCAGGATTGCAACAGTATATGTAAAAGAGCATAGAACCCTAGCATAACAGACTGGCCAAGATAGAAAAACAACGCAAGCAGAACAACACAAAAAGGAATTCAAATTAAAAAAAAAAAAAAATTCCATGAAATGAAGTTGTTAGTATAAACGATAAATTAGTGGCAGCAGTACTGACGTCAAATAAGACTGCAAGGACTCATTTAAAGACCATGATATTGCATCTCTGCAGGAAGTTTGGGTAAGCTTCATCTGGACAGCAGAACTGAGCCTATGATCATAGAAGATGGCAAACCACGCCCGTCATACACTTTGTATGTAAGTTTTACAATTCAAGTGCTTGCTCTTTCTACACTACCTGAACTATAATAATGGCGAAAGAGAATGATTCTTCCCCCATCTCAAGACTGAATGAGAGTGATACTCTTGCAATCCTGACTCCCATCTCAAGACAGTGGCAAGTGAGCACGGATCACTTGCCATCCATCTTCCCCCATCTCATCTTGGGCCATCCGTCTTCCCCCATCTCAAGACAGTGGCAAGTGAGCACGGATCATGTGAACCTCCATAACGGGCTCTCACTACAAAGTAGAAACCGGTCCAACTCTTCAACAACCTCCCGGTACCAATGATATATTACAATGAGCAATYAACATTCTCGTTCTCATGCTCTGAGTCCTCATTTTCTAATCTCTCTTTCTCCGAGTCCTCATTCTCATCGTCAGGCTCAAATTCAGGCAGCATGGGCACGAAGGTGCAGCAGAATGCCTCCTTGTCTTTCAAAAGTAATGCAGTGCCATCCGGTATCCACTTCAGTTCGGATGCATAAAATTCGGAAAGCGGTATTTGGACGCAACAAGCGCCGGCTGGTGTCCACAAGTACAATTGGGAGCTTCCTGTGCACAGTGCGATGCGAGGATAAATGGGGTCCCAAGCTGCAGACCGGATGGGATCCTTCTGAAGTAGGAGGGCCAAGAGCTCCAAACGCACCACATCCCACACCCACAAAGCGTTGGGCATGTTATCATTCTTGGTGAAAAAATACTGGCTGTCGGCACTCCATGCAAGCAGACCTGGATGCACAATCGCGTGAAATTTTACCCAGTCAGCTGCCGATTCATCTGTTGGTGAGACGAGCAAAGTATAGAAAATAATTAGGAGTTGAAAAAAAGAACAGACACGCAGACAGACATWAGGAAAGCGGATGCCTACCAATTCCTTGCTTTGGATTGGGTTTATCAACTGGTGGCTTCTGYGAGGGGATGGTTACAGGGGCCTCTACCACTTTGTAGAAAACCCTGCGTATGGAGTCACTAGGAATACCTGCACCCCAACATTCACATGRACTCGTATTCTAKCATTAGGTTGATCKCGTACTTCGGCACCCAATATCAAGTCACAAAATGAACCTTGGTAGTCCAGCAGAACATGTTGATTAAATAGTATAATGAACCATGATAGGAAAAAAAAGTTAGAAATAAAAAATAGAGAATGGCAGAAAAATACGACAGAGAGTGGAAAAGAATCAGTGGGAACCAGACAGACATCTCAAACTTGGTAAGATAGAAGGGTTCRTGGTTTTATTAAATGAATTACTTTGATAGAAAGGTCCGTGTTTATTCTACATGAAAAATGCATTGAATGTAATAATCATCACATGACGCGTGTAGAAAACGTCGCACAGCACGTAATACGAAGAAAGAGAATTTTTGTGGCTTTTYAAAGGAACGTGTCCCATGAGTTCCTGACAGTGAAAAYTATACACGATTTTGCTGCATTTTGTACATAAAAACAAAAAGCTATATATTTCCACATAAAATGCGCAAATCATGGTTCCTTTTCCATCTCTAGTAAAGTTCGAGATGTGATGTCGGTTAGAAGTTTACCTTTGGCATAAATCGATTCTAAATCTGTACGCCATGGTTCATCAACCTCCTGAATCCAAAAGAGCATATGATAGAAAGAAAATCAGAGAATATAACCCTCGTAAATGAAGTTGATCGCGGTAATTCATAAGGAAAACGAAGGAAAACGATCTCTGTTCAGAACRATAACCTTACATCATGCATGCTTGAGTAAGCTCGCACCTTAAAAACGATCGTCGTTGAGGGGGGCCGGATTTGTGCTGGATGGCTGAATTCAGCAGCAGGTTTCCAGGTCAGGTGGTTGAGGACTCGCACAACTTGGTCGTAACTGCCAACGCCCAAAAACTGGCCACACGGTGACCACGTCGCCGACTTCACTCCCAACGCATTATCGTATGCGGAGTATTTGAATAGGCAACGGCCATCAGGGGAGTAAATCAACACCTGTGGATTGGAWATAGAAACGTTACGCGTTAGAAATTTGGAATAGAAGGCAAGACGAAACCATTTGTGAAGATAACAACCAGAAGTGTATACCTTGTATTCAAGAGGGGAATCCCATACAGCAATTGTACTGTCYGTGGGCGACCACTCAAGATCAGCAAGATCCGAAGTGCTCATTTCAAAATTTCCCACGACCTCCCACCCTTGACATGCCAACAGATGAATGTAATCCCTGCAGTCCCGCCGAGTGCCAATAGCAATATACTTCCCGTCTTTGGTGAAGGAAACAGCCCGAGTAGGATGTTTCGGCCACGGAACATGGACACACGCAGTGCTTACAAGAGACCATACGGTGAGCCGGAGCTGAAACTCAGAAGTTGTAAGAATGTGACGGCTATCTGGACTCCACCTGCCAAGGATTCCAACAACTTATATCAATCCCAAACATGTCAATACATGRAAATATTCACAGTGTAGGGGTACAGTATCAAAATCTAATGAGAGYAGTTTCAGTCATTTTGAGTTACTGTGAGGATTTGGCCGCCACCCATTCTCTCGCTCCTCGACTGCAGTGCAAARAGAATTTGGATGCACTACATAAAACTAACTAAGAAATTACCTACCTGGCATGTACTATCCCTATAGAACCTTCATCAATCTTACACGTCCACTCAGACTGTGTCACCGACCATGCTTGAACAATAGCACGCTTGAAGAGTCCACACAGCAGATACTCGGAGTCTGGAGCCCATTCTATAAAGCTGATCTTGTCCAGACAAGAGTACAATTGCACAACCTGCAAACCCAGACCCCAACTWTGAAACTGTCAAATCGTCCCAGAAAGTTCAAACGGAGATGGYGAAGGCCATAATCTCACCAATTTCCAGTTCAGAATAAAGTCAAAACTAGGAAGCTCATGTATTCCTTTACATCGAAGAGGACTATAAAATTGAATTATATGAATTAGCTCAAGCAAGATCAAAAGAAGATCTACAAGGTAGAATGGAACACAAGCATCGATATTATTATATCTATCTAATACTTCCGTCATAAAAAACGATTTCAAAGCCCATCAAAAATACTACTGTGTGAAAGAGCGGAGGAGAGATAAACTAGCARATGATAAAGAAAACTCCGGAGCAAATGAATCACMGAAACGMAGCGGCAATTCAACATTACTTCCCACAATGTCTCAGTAATTTCGGTTGAAGGAAAAAAAGATCCATGTAAAGTCTGAGCTTCGAAATARTAAACACAGCGAATAATCCAGAGTAACAATACTCTTGAGATTTGCTACCAAGAGATCAAAGTCGCTTATCTAGCATGATCCYATTTTCAAGAGCTACATTCGTCCAAGACTAAGGCAGAGTAGTACTAGAGCAACTTGTTCCTTCCGATTCGATCAAGCATGCACACCGACTTAACTGTGTAGGGACTTCGGAAGCACAAGCAACCATCAAGACACCTAAAACGAAAAATAATAATAAAACTACCGAGTCATTTTCGCTGAAAACAACAATGCATTACAAATTTGTACGCAGATGGCAGAGCTAGTTCCTGAGTAAGGTGCAATTGCCTTCTTGCATCACATTACACTCCTCTCCTCGCAATGTCCACCATGCTACAATTGAATGCAGACCGTTRAATTCCAGCCTTCATCACTTACTTCTGGAACAACGCCATGGACATATGCCTTGAAATCTTTAACTAACAGAGCTATTTCTTTGAAATAAAAAGATACATATAGAGGGCATCGAACTGGGCTCCTCTAATCACAATGCTCGTCATACTGCCACACTGTGCAGACCATAGAAGTCCGCATTTATCATTTGCTCGCCTTCAATTCTTGAGCTAAAAYAGCCCGTTCTTGAAAAAACAAAAAGATGGAGAACAGAGGAGCACAAGAATGCTCACCTTCAGAGAGACGACATCACGAATCACAAGGCGATAGTCGACTGCCACAGCCAGAAATCTGGCATCAGGAGAAAAGCAACAGGCGCCCGAATGTTTGTACGTATCGCTAAATTCCATCACTCCTCCACCACAAGCCAAAAAGAACACCGATCCCTAATCTCTACTCTGCAGCAAAAACTCTAGCTCCTCCTCCGTCGTCGCCTCTCATCGCTTTTTCTCCCCTCGCAATCGATCATCAGCAAAGACAATGCAGACGCGCCACCTTCTTCTCCACAAGCTTCGCCAGCTCCTCTCCCGCCGCAAGAACTCCAACAGACGAAAAGTCGGGATCCATGACAGCACCAATGCTCAAGAGAGCGTGTGTTGACAGGAGCGGGAAGGCAGCCACAAGCAGGGGTTCGAGAGAATTAAAGATGAGTTTTTAGAGTGCAAGAAACAAATCTTTCATGGCGGCTCGGCCTGGTTGCCGGAGATTGSCGGATCTTTCTGTCAACTCGCCGGAACAATTGATACTAATTTTACATGAGAAATTTGCAAATGGAGTGGCGGAGCAGAAATTTACGATTCAAAACACCGGCGTGACTGCGTGAGAGCGGCAGAGCTCCTCATTTTTGGCATGGAAGAAAGCGATGTRGGCATGGACGGAGTGGGCCTGTGACCGTGAGGGGAAGCCAGACAGGGGGCGGGGAGTGCGGAATTTTTGAGATGACTTTTCGAATTAATTAGTGTAGACATCCCATTGACCAAGCACTAACCCTTCACCGTGCTGGTGAAAGAATTTGCAATTGAAGCTAACAATGTTTGGTCCATGGTCCAACAAAAAAATTTGCTTGGTCATTGGCATGCTTATTGTAACCTCAATGGACCTCGGGTCAAATTTAGAGTGAAAAGTGCTTAGGAAATTTTGATTTGCAAATTCCTCTATGTTTTCTGTCTTTTAGCTAACTTTGAATCAATTCATTTTCTTTGACCAATGTCTAAATTAAAGTTTTCTTGTATCTTTTCAAAATACTTTGTGATACATTTCCAAAGATGAAAACTTCAAGTTTAAAATATAATTTTGTGAAAAGTTAGAATTTTATTTGGAGGAAGAGTTGGGAGAGTAGATTGAAAATGCTCTAAGGTAGAAGACCCTAATTGCAACACTTTCTATTCTCTCACAACCAAAAAATGGCATTGAATGAACGTTTCCATGACTCAAAACCATCACAGTTTTATATAACAATCAATAAGAGGTGAGGAGTTCTTTAGAAGCAAGCAATGAAAGTTGAGACATTTCGTGCTCCACCGGTATCCATTCAAGGTGAATTTGTTGTTAAGTATACTAGGTTATCCAACTTGGGTTGCATTTCATTTGATTATATTTGCTAATAATTACATGACATATTTTTTATCATTCAACTTTTGAGGTAGTGGACTAGGAAAAATGTCACTTTTAGGTGATGATATTTTATCGCTATGATTTTTTTATGGAGTGATTTATTGCTCACAAGAGCAAGAATATTTGACAATATGTTTTTTTTTTGTAGTGAATGCAATTGTTGGATTGCTACAAAATCCTCAAAGAATATCTCACCATTTTGGATGAATGTATTACACATTTAGATGTGCAAATTAATCATCATCTACATTTGGCATGTTTCATCCAGAGTTTTTGTTCTATCTTAAAAAGACAAAACCTATCTCTAAGGTAGTGAGTGAGAAATGATTTGGATTTTGGACTAATAGGTGTATTCTTTGTTTTTCTCAATAATCTTGAAAGTCATCCATTAGCCACTTTAATTTGGGTCTTTGCAATGTTTCAATATAAAGATAGAAATATTTAAAACCATTCAATTAATTTGATGTGCATAGATGGAGTCAAATTTACAATTAGAAATWGTTTTTTATTTGTGGAGAATTTTTTTCTAAATTTAATAAAAATTTCTATTTTTGAAAAAAAAATTGTATTTTCTATGAATWCTCAAAGTCAAATTTTAAAGTGTTACATAAAAGCATTTCAAAGTCATCCATTGGTCATTTTTCAATTCTTCAATTCTAGATAATCATGAATATAAGCGATAATCATGAATAAAAATGATAATCATGAATAAAAGAACCGTTTTGGCTTTTTTTTCAATATTGGTTCAAAAATCAAATCCGTTTGGCTCACTACCTTGGTAAAAGGGCTTGCACTTTCAAAGTTCTCTCAAACAACACTTAGGACAAAAATGTTCTTCAAATGGTTGAACAAGTTTTGTGCATATTGAAGAATGAATAGTTTTCATCCAAATTTTGGTATGCAAATTTATTGATACTATATTTAGTTATTTACATCATTGAATTATATTCAATACATTTTAGCTTCTCTTTATTTTGTATGGAATGATTTATCAAAAAAATAGTACACTATATAATGTGTTTCAATATTTTGACTTTTTTTTCATTTCTCTTCAAAAATTCATGTTAATTTGAAAAAAAATTATAAAAAAATTTGAAAATGATGTGAAAAACAAAACTAGAAAACTTCACTTTTAAATACAAAAGAAATGGAGGATACAAAGTGTCAAAGTCATAGACGTTCAAGTGTGAATATGCAATCATAGCAGCTCCTTTCTTTAACCCTAGAAAGATGCCATAAACATTAAATGTCCAAGAGACGATAAGTGAAAATCTTTTTATGCAAGATAAAAGTGCAAATGTTCATCCTTAAAAAAAATCATATGGAAAGGGGAGACCATGCATAGAAATTTGACCTTCACTCACCATTATTGGATATTTTTAAGCAAATGATACATGTATTACCAAAAAAGCTAATTTCTACATTGACTAGTCCACCCTTTGGAGGTCAACCTTGAAGTTCATCGATGTACATTTTCTAGATGATGACCAAATTGCAAATCACTTTTTCTCTCATTATTCCTTTCTCATCATGATTTGTGGAGATACTTTATGAAGTTTTTGTCCTATTTAATTGTTAGATTTGGTATTGCTAGAGAACATGTTTTTTGGAAGTTACAAATGTGGAAGTTTGTTAAGTGGTCAACCAAGCCAAAACTGCATTGACTTGGTTCAAAATTGGATTTGCAAAAATGAGGTCATAGATTTAAAGAACACAAAAATTTCCAAAAAATCAACATATCAAAGAACCTCATTTCAAATCCATTCCAACAAACTGACTTAGAAAATAACTATGTTTTGCTTGTAACAAAATTTCAAAATTTTTCTATCAAAATTTATAGAAAATTATGGGTGATAGCATTGCTAAATCTAAATCTATATATGGAATCTAAAATTCAAAGTCTATAAGTTTAGTTGTATATCAATTCCAAAATATTCTTCCAAATAGTACTTCATGATGATGTTTTTCAAATTGTCAATTTTGGAGAAGAATTTAGATGTTTAGATGACTCAAATGCATATCTCTTTGTGCATTGCTCTCCAAAAATGAAATGAAAACCCCTACATATCACCAAGCTACCCTACATGAAGGTCAAATTTGATACGAAGTATGTCATTTATGATAATAAAAAGTGCCTCGTGTCCTCTTGTAAATGGTGAGCTGATATAGACCCTTGAAAATCTTGTCATGAAAATTCAATGACTTTTACTTATGGTAATCATAGATGGTCAGGGTGAACTGACCCCTCGCTCGGACACTCCATGTCATTCCAAAGGTGCAAGTAAAATAAAAAATCCCCCTAATATGGGCTTGATCAATTTACATGGTACACCTCACTTATCTAATATGGGACCTTCGATTGCAAATGTGAATTCAAAATTTGCAAATTTTATCATACGTGGAAAATAAAAAATTTCAGGGTTTTCCCGAGTGGCCAGTTCACCCCGGCCTCATGGATGAGGTCAATTCCTTTGAAAGTCATTAATTGGATACTTCAGTTTTATCTGCCGCGATGATCGTAATAAAATTTTCAAAGTGCCACATGACACTTGGCATCACGATTCTTCTTCTTCCTCGTCATGAAGCAAAGAATTCTTCTTCTTCTCGGACACCTAGATAGCTGTGCGAATTTGAGTAGCCGGCACCTTTCAAGAGTGACTTACATGAAGCTCTACAATTGCGAGATGAGAGAGTTTCGAGCATCGCTAAGAAATTTTCTTCTCTCCAATTCGAACCGTTCTTTCTAGGGCTGCAACCACGAAACCCTAGAAGTCTCTACACTTTGAAACATTTGCAGTGTAGTAGGAAATTTGCTGTAACTACGCTCAATCGGAGGCGATCGTGGAAATGACCAAGTCTTATGAGGAATATGCCACCCGTAAGCGAGCTCCGGATGCCAAGAAGGCCGTGCTATTGGTGATTGACATGCAGGAATATTTCAGGGGCATGGCGACTCCGATTTTGCCAGCACTTGAGAGAACAATCGAGCTTGCTCGGCAAGCTCACATCCCGGTCATCTACACACAGCATTCGCATGAGGGACCTGAGGATTATGGCATGCTTGACGAGTGGTGGGATGGGAATCTCATCAAGGCTGGGTGTCCCGAGGTTGAACTAATGCCGGAGATCCACAAGCTYGAAGTAAGTGTCAATTATCCTCGTGCTGTTGTCGATTAAGCTAGAATTGGAGCAATCTTTTGGTAAATCTTGCGTATTTAATGTAAAGTCTCCATTCACCATACAGGAAGGGAGAGGTTCCATTCACCTTGAACCTTTCCCTACAACTATGTAGAAACTTGTACCATGTAAAATTTGTTCACATGTATTTTTGTTAAGCTACAAAGGAATTGCAGAAAAGGATTTGTCAATACATGATTGAAGTATTTTCTCACTTAGCACAAATCAAAGCTCACCTGTGTCGTCAATAAATCCTCGAATGGTTGATGGAGTCTCTAGCTTACTTGTTAGCATGTGTGTGCTCCTGTAAGTTAAGCTTTGGTTTTTCCTTCCACGGGATGTGGGAAGGGTTTTGTTTTAGTTTCGCATTTTGTACTAGGAAATTCAAATTGTTACTGGATCCCTGGTTGTGCAAAATAGTAATTGGCGAGCAGCGAAGGATGTACTGTACTATTCACGAAAAGAGATCCAGATTTAAGTTATCTAGCATAATTCATTGAGGGCGCTAGAATCTTGATCCAATGGTGACGAAAGAGGATCTTGAGGATGTGGATTTTTGTTGTGTGGGAAAATTTAGCAAATCCATATGCTGATGGTCTTTCCATTGCAAAAGCATAGCATCGAAAAATGTACTTGTTCCACAACCAGTCTTCATTTCTCAATGACTCGAAACTCCAAAATATAATGAGTTACCTAGCATGAAGACGCAGTGTTTCAGGGTAATCTGATGGGAAAGAAAACACATCTTGGGAAGGTGATAGTCACAATACAAAACCGAAAAATAGAGTGTGGTTATGGCTTTCTGGCATGTCCTCACGATTCCATGATTGGCAGGCTTGTAACAGAATTAGACACAACGTGATTTTTCTGTCCTCAAAGTCTTAGCTCCTGTGTAGGGTTTTGAAACATGATAGTGAAATTGCCCTTCTCCTGTAAGCGACAATCCCCTAGTATGATTTAAATTTCACTGAGTGATTAGTTAAGCTGTCGTCTGGTTCATGGAAATATGAATTGTTTCCATGCGCAAGAACTATGTTGCACCACTATCAATGGTTGCTGTTGTTGGATTTGGGRTAATGTTTCTGTAGCAGGGAGAAGATTTGTTCTTTATTTAACTGTAAAATGTTTGAATGGCTACAAWTTGGCCTATYCCCTGACGCCACTTCTGTGTTTYTGAATACAGAGYGACAAGCTTGTGCGAAAGCACACCTACTCTGCATTTCAAGGTACAGACTTGGAGAGCTATCTCAAGGAGACCGGGAAGACGGAGGTGATAATAACCGGAGTCATGACAAACTGCTGCTGCGAGACGACAGCTCGGGATGCWTTTGTCAAGGGATTCCGTGTGTTCTTTTCCAGCGATGCAACAGCCACCAGAAATGAAGATCTGCATAGCAGTAGCTTGAAGACCTTGGCCTTCGGATTTGCCTACCTTGTGGATGTCAACAGTCTCAGTGCCACATTGAAGTGAGGGAGCCTTCTACCCACATGCTGGATTCAGATTTTTTGTCTCTGGCAAAATGGATCATGCCCGATATTCTACAGCAAGTCAATGAGAGTTAAATTGTTGCAGTGATGGAGTGTAGGAATSAACYTGATCTTGTGCATGTTTAAGTAACAGCTCTTGGTTGTACAAAATGGCATTGAAAGATGTCAGTACTAATGATCTGGTGACCCCTGTAAAGTAAACACCAGGACGCTGCTGCAGTCAAAGATCTCTCAGAATTTCATCCCGTTTTATTGTATATGCTTTGTTAACCGATGGATGACGTCATCTAGGACTACATGATGGGAAAAAACATTTTTYAAGTCCTTTTTGTGGTATAAACATGGTGTAAATCAAAGTTATTTTATCATTAGAAAATTAGAAAATCAACAAGACATGGTTACAGGCCCAAAGTTCATATTGATATAAAATATTGAAATTCATGATTTTTTCAAAATTCCCAATTGGAGTAGAAACTACACTTGATAAGCTTCATTTCGTTACTTGTACTCAAATTCAAAGAGCATCCTTTTTATAGCTGAAATTCCATCAAGAGAAAATAGCAAGATATGGTCAAAATACACTACAAGAGCAATCCATGGATTGAGCATCTTCTTTTTTAGCAAAGTCAAGAATACCATAGGATGATAGGAGGGACTTTGCAATTTTTTTCAATTCTTCAAGATGTACCCAAGTACACTCCAAACAAATAAATTGGATGAAAAAATATTTTTAAATTGCCAAGTGAAGTCATCCATCGGACTATTCTAGTCTACATTGTCTTTACAAAGTTAATCTACACATCACCTTTATTAGATGTTTTTCAACTATATTGAAGGGCCGTTTCTCGTTGGTTCCCATGCTGAGAACTAAATATTGTTAGCTAAAATTTCAAAAAAATTCAAAATTAAATAAATTAAATAAATAAATAAAAAATAAAATAAAAATATCAGCAAAATGATTTTCAAAAAATAATATTTAAAAAATAATATTTAAAAAATAATTTTCTATTATTGTTTGACATGGCAATCTCTTTGCCACGTTGGCCAATTGTTGTGGCCAAGTTCCCGTGGTCCGAGAATTTGGAGGGACTCGCGGCCTTCTAGACAAGGTGAATTTCATCTAATGTGTAGCTGTATTTTGGCCATTTCTTGTTGTTTACTCTTGATGTGACTTTTAGTCATAAAAATATATCTTTTGAATTTGAGTTCAAGTAATGAAATGAAAGCTTATTGAGCTTAATTTCTACTTCAACTCGAAATTTTGAAAAATTTATAAAATGAAATATTCTATAGCATTATGAACTTTAGGCCTATAACCATGGTTTGTTGATCTTCTAATTCTAAAGTGACATGGTAACTTTAGTCTAAACCATGATGTTATATACTATAATATACATCAACGGGCATTTTTTTTTAGTATATTTTGTATTTGATATGAATTTTTTTATTCTTTTTTTTGAGAAATTCATAATAATTTCAAATTTTTCTAAAAATACTTAAAATTTTTGAAACTTATAGCAGACACATGAATTTATCATCTAAAAGTCAAGTGAAATGGCAACAAATAGACTGATGCACAAAAAAGCTTGAAATTGGTGGTCACTTGCTCCTCTTTTAAGGATTAACCCTTGATGGACGCAGTCCCTTTATAAGGTAGTTGCTAAAGTGCTTCAATTATTGGAACGATAGGTGCATTCTTTGTCTCTACAATTAACAATGCAGTTATCATCACAATTTGGGTTGTCAACATTCTTCAGGGTTGCATAAACCTTTTTTGAATTTTCTTGCATAGTTTTGCTTGTATCTTTGTACATATATTATTGGCCTTAATTGAATCAAATCCTGTATATGATAATATGTAAACTATATCATGATTTCATCCATCATATTCTCATATGCCAAAATTTCATATGTCACATTCTCATCTTTATATTTTTTCATTCATTTGTTCTTCCTAAACCCCAATTTCATCCAAACATCTTTTCAATGAAACTTTGAAGCTTGATGAATTAAACCTTTTGATGATTTTGCTTTCAAATTGCATTCTAGTTGGTTATAAAAAAACATTGATTTTTATTGATTCAATGATTACTTTAGGTCAGAGGTTATTTAGATTAAAAAAGCATCATTTCTAACCACGTTGTTCATCATCATAAATACGGGCTTTGAGAGGCTTAATTCCTACAATTTGTCAAGGCCTTTTTTCCTTAAAAAAATCATTGAAAACTGCCATTGCTACTGCTTTGAGTGAAAAAAACAAAAAAAGAGACATTTTTTTGGAAATGTAATCACAGGATCTAATACCAAACTTGCAATGCGAAGATATGGTAAAAAAAATTCAATTTGATTGTACAGATTTGCAAAAATATGCATTGAACAAAAATATATTTTGGACTCTCACTAAGAAATTCAAATCACTTTGATCAGCTTTTGTGACAAATTCTTTGCACTATGTGTTCTAAACTTAAAACTCTAACATACTTGATATCATGTCATACCAATTTTCAAATGAAACAAAGCCACATGGAACTCATCCAATAAAATCCTGTAATGCACGGATGTCTTGAGAATTGACAGTACACTAGGCTTCTTTGCAACAAGTTTTCCACTTCAAGTTGCAAAAATCCCAACGGTAGATTGAAAGATCTTGGGTCCGTTCACAAGCTCATCCAAAAAATAAAATAAAATAAAATAAAAAATTTCTCCATTTCCTATAGATTTCAGAAGGCCAATGCTAATAGCACCTCCAATGTGTACACTGTTACAAGCACAATATTCAAGTTTTGAAGTGGAGGTAGACGGACTTCATTTTGTTCCAGTGACTTTTGAAAAAAATGTTTCAATGCAAAGTTGACAATCCAAACCTCCAATGAACACACCTTTAGTGCATCATAAAAAGAAAGAAAGAAAGAAAGAAAGAAAGAAAGAAAGAAAGAAAGAAAGAAAGAAAGAAAAGAAAAGAAAAGATTCTACATTATATATTGACCTTTCATGCAAAAAAGGAGAGCTTGAATTTATAAGCTATAACCACCCATAACCAATCACTTAAGAAATTCTAGACATATTTGGGTGTAGTGCAACACAAAGCAAATATTTTCAGAGGTGCAACGATAGAAATGATGGGGATTGCAAAAAATTTGGTAGTTTTATCGCTTGAATTTATATTATTATGAATTTTCAAAGGCAGAAAGTGCGCTAGACCTATTGCCAATCTCTAAACTCTTCCAATTCCAATCACTCAAAAAAATCACTTTTCCACTCAGTGCTTCTAACTTTCTTGCTTACTAAGTTGGGACATGTAACATGAACTTTTAGTCCCAACTTTGAAAAGGAGAAAAAAAACATTCTAGCTTTGGTTAGAAATATGTTAGTCTATAGGTTGGTTGTTAAACCCGCCTGATCGGGAATTAAGATTGAACAAAGATTGAAWTTTTTATCCTAGGCTCTTGACTCAATTCTTCAACACAAAAAAATTTAAGTTCTAAGTCTTCAACTAGTGCAAATTTTTTTGACAAAGAGCAGTTGAAGTCATTTGAAATTGCAAGCCAACATTTAAAAAACTTCTTTTTTCCAACTTTGAATGCTCATATCTTTCATTCCATAAGGTCAAACTTCACAAGATTTTTACCATGTGATCTCAGACATGTGAGGTATAAGATCTTATAGTTAGATTTTGAGAAAAAAATGTTTTTATTTTCTTGGATGATCTCAACAAAAATGGCAGTTTTGAGTTGTTTTTGACGAAAAAAAATGGCTTCAAGACCTGAGGGGTTAAACAAAGTTGAAAATGTATAACAATGTTGACTTCTGCTATGGTGTGCCACCTCCCGGGCTCTTCATGTTTCCTCAAAATGACGAGCTAGGGATGAAAAGTGACGGGCTCGGGAATAATGCCGATTGCACTAGGGGGTATTTTTTTAGGATCCTTGTCCCTATGAAGTTGGCGCATGCATTTCCGTGTTGCATTGAAAGTGCTCTAAAACAATGGGCTCTGATGCAAATAAGGATCCTACTAAGGGCCCATGCTGTTCATGATAAGTTCCTTTCATCGGAACCGTCAATCTTTTCTTCCTTCAATCTTTTAAGAGGTGATTCTTGGAAATTTTAGAGTAGGGTGATTGCAAGAAACATTTGTCCCATTTGTCTCAAAACGGCCTATTTTGATGAGTCTTGCGACTTTTGGAATAAATTCTTTTTAAAGTATTGAAAATAGGATGCCCCTAGAAATTCAAACCTAAAAAAATTTATCTCTGAAAGATATTTACAAAAAGGCACAATGGAAAATTCGAAAAAATTGGATACTTTGTTGTTTGATTTTTAGAAAATAGTAAATATATACATATTTATATGTCCTAACTTAAATATGCTTCTTCTCGACCATTTTTGTCTTTAGAAAAAATTATTTAATTCTTTGCAATTGCGCCAAGGTAGTGCACTTCGAGCACATGAGGAAGGTGGAAACTTTACTATTTTAAGAAAATCTCTTTGCGGGCTTGTATAACTTAAGTTAAAGTCTTTGTATCCCAATTTTGAGTTTCAGATGTGCATTTTTGGGTCAAAAATAGAACTGGAAATTTCCAAAATGACCAATGTAGATATCCAATTGGGGGTTGTTTAAAAATAGTAAAATAAATTTTAAAAAATCCCAAAAAATTAAATAATGTCTAAAACTACTACATATACCTTAAATTCAAATTTCATATGAAACCAACATACAATACAAAAAATATGAGCAAAAAAACACTTGTCCGAGACTAAGGGGACAAAAAACAGGACAAGACATTAGATGGGTTTCCAGCATTGTGGAGGGCTGCGAGTTATCAGCCTTGGGAACTGTTGCRAATTCCCTGCGAACTGCCTGCTGATGTGGACGAGCGACTGCCACATCGGCATATTTTATTTTATTTTATTTAAAAAATAAATAAAAAATAAAAAATCTGTTTTTTTTCTCATTGCAAGAATGAATTTTTTTTTTTTTTTTTTTTCTTTTTCAAAATTTTTATATCGGGAACGGCTCGGCAACGGCTGTTCCCCAAAACTGCCGGGGGGATCAGGGTCGGGAACAGGCCTGAAACGGCCCTCCCCACCCCCCAGAAAACATCTAATGATTTTTTGCGATCACCTAGTTTGTATTGGATCAGCAATGGGGATTTTTTTTAGTTTTACTATCTATTTCTTTTTAATTTCCACTCTATCCAATTTTGCAAGTACAAAGTCCAATTTTTTCTTTAATTTTATTCCAAATAGAAATTTTATGGATTATTTTATCGTTTTTTTTCCCAACGTCTTCGAATTGTGATCAAGTTTTTCTCCAATTCCACTAATTAACAATGAACTAACCAATGGTTTTTCATTGGTGTTGTATTACATGTCCTTCTTAATAGCCATGCATACTCCGTCTAACTTAATCCCTAATGATCCTCGGGTGGGACACTTAGCGCATTTTAAAAACAACGTGCGGCGGAATATAGAGTGGATTTTATTCATTGTGGGTAAAAATTATAATAAACTTACAAATAAGGTAGGTGTAGTTACTTAATTTTACAAACTTTTTGACTATTTAGCCTTGTATGTGTAAATAGCAAGTAGATATTGTCTAATTACCTTTTGTATGTGACAAATAGGTGAATACTTGATGTAGAAGGTCAATAGACATTTACAAAGATTTGAAAAGAGCTAATAGACTAGGATGCGAAGTAGAACGAGTAGTCTCGGTGCTCTTTGAAGTGAACAGTTGCCTTCCTTTTCTTTTTGGGACTAAAAGTCCAAATGACGATTAGTCTTTTTTCTCTCTCTCTTGAAGTAGAGCAAAATAGACTTTCCAGTGTATCAAGTTGTTGTGAATCAAAATCTAAAATTCGTCCAAATTGTTTTGTATTCTTGAGCTAATTGATTCAACCTCACGGGTAGTGAGTGTTTGACAATTAGACTCTTCTTTTGTATTTAGAGTGGAAGGGTATCCCATCTCTTTGTGTGTATTTCTTGAACGAATTGTTGTTTGTAAGTTCAGTGGATTTGTAGATCTTAAAACTGAATTGATAATTTATCAAGTGTTTTAATTGTGAATGACTAATTAAATTGATTTGGGAGGATATCCCATTATTTGTCTAATTGCTGTGGAGTGCAGAGATTGTATAAATTGCAATTAGAGAGTAAGATCTAATTGACTGAATTTGAGCAGTCTTGTTTGACTGAGCGAATTGACTGAAAATTGTTGAGTGATAAATTGCTTTGGCGGGTAGCCAGGGAGAAGTAAGTTGGAGTGTGAGTTTGTGACAAATTGCTTAAGTTAGAACTGTGAGAGATACAGTCTAAGTGAAGTATAAACAAATTGACTGGGAGGGTATCCCAAGAGTGTTTGAGACTAATTGCTACAGACTGGGAAAGTTAAGTTAATTAGATCTCAAAATGAAGCATTGATGAATTGTTTGAGTTAACAGAATGAGAATTAAATGAGTGAAATTAATTGATGAGCTAATTGGCGGGTAGCCAGATTAGTGGAGCGTGATTCATCGTCTCTAGTTTGTAAACATACAAAACATTGGCAATTAATTCAATAAGAAAATAGTTGAAGATTGATTATTCAACTAGAGTGTAGATGAGGGTATCATCTAATTAACAATTTGCTTCTATACAGACTATTCGCACATCTTGAGTTGAGTAAGAAAATAATTGTGTTTGACAAATTATCTGAGTGTGAAATAGTGTTCGGTGTGAGCTGTAGTTTTAAAGAACCAGTAGTCAGAGTTTAGAGATTATTGATTGTTGTTTGTTTAGACAAATGGATGGGTCCAATTGCACTGCAATCTTGCCTTGGATTATTTGTCTGGCGTGTGCGTGTTCAGTCTAGTGGTCATAGCCGAGTTGAATGAGTTGTCAAATAGACGGTCATAGGGTCACTAGTCACGGTGATAGGCTAGAGTTCAATGACAATTTGACTCAAGATCAACGTGCGTGGAGAAAGATAAATGGACTGGAAAAGCAAAAGCTGAGGATGGCTGTCGTGAAGAATTCGACAATCACCAGGAATGATACTTTACCTTTCATGCTTTGCATACTGGATGAATTGCTTTAGAATATGGATTGTGATATTTGTATGATAAATTGTTATTAGGCTAGTAAATAGAATACGGCCTAGAGGAGAGAATAAAAAGAGGAAATGATTAATTATTTATTTTCCCTAAAGTTAATTGTATTGAAAAGTATATACCTTGGCATTTTGATTAAGTTGATAGTGCATAAGTTACAATGACGAATTGACCAAACCTGAGGATTTGTCCAGAGGATTTGCCAAGAACCAACGCATACTATATAGGACTGGAACAGCATACCATGGAGTCTTATATAATAGCATTGGGGTTGGACTGAGACTATTTGCCAAAGAGTGGGGTTTCTTTGTTTATTCCCCAAATTGATGGAGATTTACCCTAGATAAGTATCTAAATATGGAAAATGAGTGACCTTAGTCAGGTTACGATCGACTGTTTTGCTTTTCCTTGAGGATTTACCCCCCCTATACTACTAGTCCTGGGTTTTGTTGAATTAAGGAAATTCACATTACAGTAGGGGACATTGAATTGAACAAATCCATTATAATTAATGAAGGTAGTGTAGAAATGTGGGCCATTAAAAATTAGTACATTTAATAAAGGGATCCAAGATTAGGATCCTAAATAATGTATTTAGTACAAGTTGTATGTAGCTGGATGCACATTTGGTTGTACAAGCAGATTACAATAAGATTGGATGAAAAGTTGGGACGTTTCCAAAAGTCTGTAGAGGCTCAGGTTGTCCTCATCTGACAAATTGTCCATCTCCGACCTCATTGAACCCTAGAGATGCTTGAAGGTGGGTTGGGAGCAGGAGTTTCATGTACCTTGTGCTACATGGGATCCGTCAAATTCCTCAGTTTGGATTACCCCAACGCTTCAATCATGAGGGGAGATTTTGAGGATGGAGATTTCTAAATCRACCTTCAACYASCAGGAGCTATAGGGTGCAAATTTTGATGGCAGATTTCTTTAGTTTTGGTTTTAGAGTTTTGTGATTTGGACATCACATTYAGTATATGCACATTTTGGCATCAATTCTACTATGTGGATTGTCTTCTTGTTGTATTGTTCAAATTTTGATGGACATTTCTTACGGTCCTAGAACCGCATTCAAACATTCATGTAGKTTTGTGAACTTTCTTTGCATGACCTTSTGTTTTTCAACACATGTGAATGACATTTCCATGCAAATCTCTTTCAAATTCATTTTCCTTTCATGTGTAGTTTTGGATAGTTTTCAAACTTTGTTTTTTTGGTTTGCCTTTGTTGTGTCATGTTTGCTAAGGTATACGGTTTAATGGTGTGCATAACAATTGAGATAACAATGTTGGCTCAATTGTTATACACACTCCAAGGTTGCACATTTCAAGTATTTGTTTTTCTCTATTTTCTTCTAGTTCACATTCATACAATGAATTTTAATCACATGTCCCTAAATGCATGAAAATAGGTTGAGTTTACATTATTTTGTGGAGGCTTCTTTTTTTTATCACTTTTGTTTTTACGTTTACTTCTTAATTCAATTTTTTCTTATAAAGAATATAGTATTCCAAAAGTTACATTCCCATTGTTACTATAAGTAATGATAGTGAGCTAGAATATAGGCCATTTTTTAAAAATAAGTAATTATAGGGGTCTTTTTAATTTTCAATAGGAGGTAAATAGCCCCCTAAAAAATACCCCCTCGCCGCACGTGGTGCACAAAATATACATAGAGTGTCCCACCCGAGTAATGATCCAATTGGGATGTACTTCAAAATGGGCCAAAACCGCCAAGAACTTGAGCAATTTGTTTGCTCAATCATTCTTGAGATTGGATAGAATGTACCCACATGATCTTCTAGTTCACATTGAGAGTGAGCTTTTAAAAAAAATTCAAATTAAATGACCAAATATATTTTTAGATAATCAAGTTTAAATTTTTTTTGGATCTATGGAAAAACAGGCTATGCACTTGAAGGAATTTTCTTAGTGAGAGTATTTAAAAAATGCTATTTTTCTACTCAGAGAAAGACAAAAGAGTTAAAAATTCTCATTGAAATTTCACAACATTCTAGTCATTTTGCAATTTTGGGTGGAGTTTGCAATGCACAATGGTCAAAGAAACAAGACTAGTGATTGTAAGAAAAACAAGAATGAATACACCTGTCTTTTTCTTGAGCTCCTTGGATTTTCCCTTTTCGAAGTAGACAACAATTGCAATGGTTGGCTGAATTTCAATCTATGCCTAAACTGAACCAAAAAATCATGAGCTATGAACTACACTATGGTACACCACTCAACTTCAAAAAATTCCAAAAGGTGGAGTTTAACTTGGAATCAACAAAACTACCACCATTGGATGCATAACACAATGTACTTTCTAGAAATAATTTTTATTTTATTTTTAAATAAATTTTTTTGAAAACAGGCAACTCAAAAAAGACTTAAAATCGATCACTTAGTACATCAGGGATTAACTCCAAAATGCCTAAGTCCTTTTTTGAGCTTCTAAGAATTTGCTCTAAATTGAACAAAAAATCAACATTTTGATACATTGTTTGGATTTTTTTGAATTGTAACCTTACAAATTCAAACTAAGCATGTTAGAGAATACATTATAAAACAAAGCAAAACAAAACAAAACACTGCCCCTTATGGGTTGAAAGATTGTAATGTTTGGTTATGAGTGTGTTAAAACAGCAAAAATGATATGAAGTCTTCCAATCCTCTTTTCACATGAAAGTTAAAGAGACGGACATGCATAACCCCAATCAATTTATGGCTTCTTAAAATCTACTTAATTTTTTATTAATGAATTTCTAATATGATTTGTTCTCCAAGATCTAGTGTGTTTAACCCCTAAAGGACCAACATGCATTTTTTGGCAACATAACTTTTTTGGGCAGGTACGTGTGACTGGAGATTTGCATATTTTGGGCTGAAATGTTAATAGAATGTGGGTGCCCGATTTTTTGCAGGGCCCAAAAAAGGATTTTTGCCACTTCCAATGCTAATATCTTGCAATCTACATGGTGGAAATTTCTGAAATTTTTTCCACATATTCTCAAACTAGAGTACTACAAGATCCTATGGTTACATGTGTCAAAAAATGATATTTCTCAAAAATTTGATACTTGTACTAGAAATGGCAGTTTTGAAGCATTTTTGGTGAGAACACAGTCAAAGAACTTTAGGGGTTAAGGCTCATTTTCAGAGACCTAAACACTATAGAAAGTCAAGATTGCAATGGACACCCTTGAACAAAATTTTGAATAGAAAAATCAATATTACTCATTTTCAAAATCGTATTTTTGATGCTAAAACTAGATTTTACAAAAAAAGATCAAGAATTCAAAAAATTTAAAAATAGCAACTTGGTGAGGTTTTATTTAACTTCAAAGTATTGCCGACACGTCTCGGCATGTGGGGGTAGGCCGTGAGGGGCCTCATGGCCCTTCTCTGCGCTTGCGATCCGTTTGTTTGCTTGTTAGTCTTGTGACGGGTTGGGGTGTCTGGGTCTGGGTTGTCTCATTGCCATGCCACTTGTGTTTGGCCGGCTTTGTATTCTATTTGTGCAATGAAATTCCATTTCATTTGTGTCAAAAAAAAAATATTGCCGACATCAAAATTTGGTGCCTCTGCAATTTGGAGTTAATGCTTACATGTAACTAATCCCCATCAAGGCAAAACAACCCATTCCGGACTTTTTACCCATTGTAGACTCCAAGGAATGACCTCGTTATGTTTTCATCCAACCCCATTATGGTTTTCTATCAGTGAATCAGATTTGCACCACAATCAATGTCTTAGCTAACTACAATGGAGTGATTAGTGACCATATTAATAGGAACTTTCAGCTTTTTAGTGTTAATTCATTATTGGAAGTGACTTTTTGAGGTCTAATGAATACTCCTATGTCATTGGACTTGCATGAAATTACAAAACCCTTCCCTGCCATGAAATTAATCTAATTGTATCTTTTATGTTGAAAACTCTAGAATATATTAATTTATTAACATGCCGTTGCCACAGTCAAAACAAAAGTAAAAATAATTTTTTGATTTTAATTTTTATTTGTAAAATATTTTTTAATTCAATAACATTCACTTTGTAGGTCCAAATGCCACTAAGCAAAGCCCGTGTACCTCTCTATACAAAGAGTTTTCCAACAGTACCAAGAATGCTACCAAAAAACTCACGGTCCAAGAGATCTCTCCATAATAAACGAACTAACTAAACTAATGTAACAAAACTTATAAACAACCTAACTTTTGATATGGATTGGCTCTATCCTTTGGATAAAGACTAAAGTAAACTAATTTTGTAATTTATGACAAGAAAATCACTTGTGATAGACACCTAGGAAAAAACCCATTATAGTCTTGCATTGACGTGTGACAAAAAAATTTACAATAAATGAGATTTGGGCTACATTAGGTTGAATTAGTGGCCATAATCAATGTCTTGGTCAAGGGTGATGGAGTGATTAATAACTACAATGTAGAAACTTCCATCTTTTTAGTGGAAATTCATCACAAAAATTGACTTTTTTAGGCCTTTAAAGTGGAAGCACCCAAAACCGGCAATATAAGCAATTCAGCATGGTTGGATGCATCTTTTCCTGAAAATTATATTTTTGTAGTATTAGCGAGTGAAAATCATGAATATTCAAAAACAAAAGTAGATTTTTCAGATGTGGTATGTGATTTCCATGATTTTTTAAAGCGCCGACTTCCTAGACCACTGAAATTGTTCCATAGGTGCATCCAAATCTAAACTCTACCAAAATTAGCTATCAGCAAATCAAAGTTAAATATGTGACATTCACATGTATTAGCCAATCAAAATTAAACATTTGGAGGACACATTCAACAAAGTCTAGGGATACAATTGGATGAATCTAGGGCCCATCATTAGGAACATGTGCTATAATGAGTGCTCCTACCTTATGTTCTGGCAATGTTAGGAACTATTGTGATTGCTTTGGGTGAGTAAGATGACCATTAGGATACAATTTCTTTAAGTTTTGGGATCTTTTAAAGAAAAGCCCTATTGGATAGTACTCTTCAAAAATTCATAACAAATTCATACTTTGTCAAATTGAAAAATATAATGTCAATTGTTCTTCCCATTTCTCGCATTGGTCTTTATATGCAAAGAAATTTTAATTGATTCAACAAATCAAGCAAGGAAAACCAACCATTATGTCTATAATAGGTTGGTTTCCATCCTAGCATCAACTCTCAGGTCAATCATGGTTTTTGAATTCAAGTTTAGATATCCTATCTACAATTGCATTCATATTGCATGACGTGGTTATGATTTGGTTGGAAGGGTTTGGCTAGTCAAACCTCCCTCTTCTATCCAAGTGGTGGGATAGGGGGGTTGGTTTTTAAATAAATTATTGTTTTTGCTAATATATCATTGATTTGATGATTTCTTTGTTTTATTTCTCCATTATCCATCATCAATAAATATATATTGTTGTTTATCTAGGATAGAGAATCACGGTCACACTGTTCTTGTTTAGGATATATTCAAAAGATGCATTGTCAATATTTTTAGAATCCTTGAAGTCCTTTAATTCCAAAAATCCTAGAAGACGATTTCTTTCATAAAGCTATGAAAAGACAGTCAATAAAATCCTTAGTAAATTAAAAGTACTTTGAACTTGCACTCAAATGTTCAAACACATTTCTCCTAGTAATATAAAAATTATGCAACAAGCACTTGGAAAATATGAATGTCAAAATGAAAATCACATGCATTTGTAGCCTTGCCACCACTAACATAAACACCACTAATATATGAATCAATAACATAGTTAGACTGTAATTATAGAAGGTTTTTGTAATATAGACACCGTAATACAGATGAACGTATGAATTTATTGTCACATGTGGGACAAAATGTTTAGCCTTATCAAGGAAGTTTAACAATCACCTGTTCACAGTCTTTTTTGTTGGTAAAAAAAGTATGAAGATTAACTTAGATCATCAGTTTTAGTTGGTTTGGTTGCAATTTGACATTATAGAGTCAAGGACAAAAAGATTCATTCTTCACTGAATCCCTTCACCATTGTCAATTCTTGAACAAAGTTTAATCCCTAAAGGACCAAAGTCCCTGCGGAGGACACTTGGGATTTTGGGCAGGCTTGTGTGACCTCAACTTTTGACATTATTTTTTGAAACTTTTTTTGAAGATAGTAAATCACATTAGCTTTCTCAAAATGTAATTTTTTATTTCAATCAGTACCCGGGAGCAAAAGTTATGCCACCCTATGTACAAAAAGGAGTTCGTCGGGCAGAACAAAAAAAAGACAATAAAAAGAATTTTTGAAATTTTTAATTGTTTTCTCAAAGATTATGTTTTTGTCTACATTTGAAGCTTTGATTCATTATATTTGGACTAATATTGAGAAAGTAATGGACAATCTTGTTTATTGGGCAATCTAAGCATGTTTTTAAAAAAATAACTTGTAGGAATCATTTTTGAATGCACTTTTTACTATTTTTCAATTTTTATTTTTTCATAGAGTTAAGTTTGTTTGCAAGATTAATCTCACCGTTGGGATTTTGGTGTTTCAATTCCATCTTAGAGCTATTAACAATCTAGTGTTTTGCTCAATCTTGGACCTACTTCTACTTAACAATCTTTTAAAGATTGAAAATCAAATTTTTTTTCTTCAAATTTTTTAATCTTGAATCTCAACTCAAATGCTCAACATAAAAAATTTAGAACCCAAGGCTTTTAGTGCAAAAACTTTCCACAAATGGTGGTAAAAGTCATTTGAAATTGCAAATTAGAGTTCAAAAAAACTTTGTTTTCAACTTTGAATGTGCTCATATCTTTTAATCTATACACTCAAACTTCATGAAAATTTTACCACATTCTCTAAGACAAGTGACATATGAGATCCTACAGTTAAATTTACAAAAATGTTTAGTTTGGTTCCTTGAATGAAGGCAACAGACATGGCAATTTTGAGTATTTTTTGAGCCAGAAAATGCCTTGGTCTTTTAGGGGTTAAAACTAACAATCAATTCTAAAAATTGTGAAAGATAAACAAAAAGCTATTAAATTTTGAAGAGAAACAAACAAAGAATAGCAGTTAAAAAATTTATAAGCATTGAATTACAATCATGGTTAGTAGACTCTAGAAATTGCTTTAAATCCACTACCAATATACCACCATTTTTTCACTAATCTACTATCAACCTTCAAGACGCTCACTAGATTTGAGGCGCTTTCAACAGTTCTAAAAAACATTCTAGAGCCAAAGCAATGTTGGTGGATGTTGATGACAAATTCCGTAGGAGTTGTAGATGCAAAGTTGTGCTTGGCATGGGTTAATCAAACGAAAGGTGGGGTGGACAATAGTCTACTCTTCAAAATTTTAATGCAACTTGTTCCCATTTCGTAGCTCTTAAAAACATGCAATTAGTTTTTAATTTGGTGAAGAATCGATTGTGTAAGAAAGATCAAAATAAAGACCAAATCTATTTGTCCTCAACTCTATATTATCATATGCCTCTTTTGCAATGGAATTTCTAAATCTTTAATGTCAAATTATTTTTCTTATCTTTTTTAAAATTGAGAAAAAGAAAAAGAACAAAAAGAAGCATTCAATCAGACGCGCCCAAGCTTTCCCTCTCTCTCATCAGCTTTTTCCTCCACCCACCACCCTATTTTTTTGTCTTCTTCTTTTTTGTCTTTTTCTTTTTTTGTCTT
Organism: Pleurozium schreberi; assembly: GCA_006891605.1. NCBI lineage: Eukaryota > Viridiplantae > Streptophyta > Bryopsida > Hypnales > Hylocomiaceae > Pleurozium > Pleurozium schreberi. The sequence goes on along the minus strand of VACF01001743.1, from coordinate 78,529 downwards.
CTTCTTTTTCTTGTCTTTTTCTTTTTTCCTCCTCTGTCAATTGGATACTTCAGTTCTGGATGGCATAATTGACGAAATTTTAATAATTGGGTACCAATGGTGGTTCTTTGGACATATGTGAATATTGTTGGTAAGAAGTCCTTGGAAGTACGCACGGACACTACCCAACTAGTACATGCAGGGGACGGAGAATTCCATAAGAAGGTGCAAGCAAAAGCCCCAAAGATTGCACTTCTTCCCTCAAAAACAGACAAGGACACGAAACTGGCCACAGTGGCTRTACTGTTAAGTTAGTACTGCAGAAGTCTGATATTTCCCAACAACAGGGCAGTCACCTGCACACTCAAACATCGACTCCTTTGGGTCCTTTCCGCATACAGTAAACCTCTGCCAGGAATTGTCCCATTCAGGGGCAGGTTCTGTGTCGCGATGAAGTCATAAGGTAAGGTAGGAGGCTTGAACTCTGACTAGGCATTTTGAACCAAACATGAAACAGAGGTACATTTTGCTTTCTTCAATGTACAAATTGTGTACATTCTAGGAGGTGGTCGCTTTTAGAGCCCTATGGCACTTCAACTTCAAAAATTCATAAGTAATTCTACAAAGCTCCAAAAAATATAAAACGACTCGGGTTAGATGCCACTTCCACTTGTCTTTCAAGGAAAATTTACTGAAAATTATTTCAAGATGTTTTACCTCCCCAAAATTTTGTTTCAGTGCTTAGATGGTTGCTTTATGGACCTCCTACCTTAGGAGGTCCATAAAATGGCCCATCTAAGGGCTGAAGCTGAATTTTGGCAAGGTGTAATTGTTTGAAGTAATTTTCAGTAAATTCTCCTTGAAAGACAAGTGGAATTGGCATCTAACCCAAGTCGTTTTATATTTTTTGGAGCTTTGTTAAATTAGTTATGAATTTTTGAAGTTGCAGAAAAGTGCATTTCAATGGGCTCTAATATGGACCACCTCCTCACATGTAGACTGCGTGTACATAGGAGAGTGCAAAGTGTACCTCCAAAGCCTATTCCATTTTAGAACCCACTCCATTTCAGGACCTCCCACCTTACTGCTTGATTATGGGGACAAACTTGTGTGATAAGGCATTATGTATTTTTCATCCTAATTGTTCATTTCCACACATGGTTTCACACAAATTGTTCAAAATTTTCATTCAAGCCCATGGTTTCCGACGGACACTTGCCGCTCATCGTTGGAGACTGTGGTAAACAAACAGCCTCCTCGTCGGGCTTTGCACTCCTTGTTGCCCCTTTGTTTAACACAAACCCCAATGGTGAGCATCATGGCCTAAAGTAGACTACTCTTAAAGCGATTGTTTAGAAGGTGATTGCATTTTCAAGGAAACTAAACTCCTTGAAACAATTTTCATTAAATTTTCACAGGAAAAAAAAGGAGTTAGCATCTAATTCAAGTCGTTTCGTATTTTTTGGACCTTCAAGGAATTAGTTACAAATTTTTGAAGTTGTAATGCATAGGTCAATAAAAGTGACCACCTCCTGAAATGTACACTGATAAGACATTGAACAAAGAAAAATTTACCTCTGTATCATGATCGCTTTTAGAGCATGGGTGCTTTAAGAGCAATCTACCTTAAACGTAAGGGCTAGCTCACCCGTGGAGTTGAGGCCCCTTGAAGTGCAACGATCGCCATTGGAATGGAATGGAGAGTTTTCTTTTTCTGATGAGTTGCAAATTTTTTGTAATGATGAGTTGAATTGCCCTAAACAATGATGAGTTGGGACAAAATTTGCAACTATGGTTCATCAATTCCCATGACGCACTTGAAGTTGATTAAACAATCAATTTGTACTACTTTGCACCCAAAGAACCATTTTTTTCCTCAAAAACCTATACTAGTATTAGAGAATCCCCCCATTTTACCCCCACTAAATTCACTATTTCCTCAAGAAACAACCTAAGCAATTATCACCCCATGATTTTTGTGAAATGCACATTCATAATCAAGAAAAAGTGGAGAATAAAAGGTGGCATGAAATTTATCAGCTGCATGTCCCAAAAACCAAAGCTCGGTTCTCAAATTCCCCATTGTGTAAAGTACGTCCTTCACCTCGTCATTGGATCCCCTTTCAGTTTACATGAGGGAATGCATGATGGATCCTTTTATTCTTTTTTTTTTCCTTTGAGGTTGGAAAAAGGTCTCCTTACACATCCGTGCAACATCTCATCCACATCCGTGCAATGTCTCATCCACTTCCACATCCACACGGCATGCATTCATTGGTTCCCCCCAAAGGCTCCCTCCAATATCTCAATAATGACAAGGAATTATAAACTCCTAGACTCTGGCAACTTCAGTTGTATTTTGTTTTCACTTTGGTCTTTAGTTTGTCCTCAGCTTGGAATGTTGGAACGTGGAACATTGGAACATTGGAATATGGAACTTTGGAACATTAGAATGTGGAACWTTGGAACATTAAAACATTGAAGCTTCATGCGGCCACCACGTGACACCTGAATTTTTCAAGTTGCCATAGCTCTTATGACGGAGTTTCGGCCGTTGGGACCCCATATGAATATGTGACGTTGGGTTTCGTCACATTTTTTCAAATATAAAGGTTCTCAAAAAAAAAAATTCATGTTATTTCATGGAGTTTCTCTATACCTTCCATGCCATGCGATATTCTAGTATGATTGGAAAATCAACTACCCTTTGGGTACAATGCGTGCTTTTTATACTGCTGTTGCTTGTCGTTTACCGGATGCCTTGCATTGTACAACAATTGAGGGCTTGCATCGTATGACGATGGTATACAAAGTGCTTGCGTGCATGGTGCTGTTGTTCAAAATTATTATTGATACCCTATGACAGGTGGTTACCTACTGCAGGGTTAGTTTTGTATACAATGAAGTATAATTGCTAACCCCTAACCCTTAAACGACGTAGCAGACATTTTGCGTCCAATGAATGACAGAGAATCAAATTATACATCAAAGAAGTGCAACTATTCATCCATGGAATTACAGTCAGACCTCGATAAGTGTTAGGGGTTGGGAGCATACTTTTAGTTAACACTTAGACACTAGTAACACATAACACTTATAGAGGGTGATGCCAATGATTTGTAACACTTATAAAAAATAACACTTAGAAGAATTAAAAAGGTAAATACATAACCTTTATAGAAAAAATGGATGAAATTACAGAATATTGATTCATTATTCATCTAAGTCCGTCGAAAGAATGAATCAATAGTACTTTGGCGAGTTTCTGCTACACTTAAACACGCTTCAAGATTCTACTTCCTTTTCTAATGCTTCAATCTTCCTAAAAGATAACATGGTGTCATTAGGTCTTTGCTCCAAAAACTTCTTCACAGTTTGAAGAGCACTACCTACATCTTTAAAGCCTACAACCTCTTCTACTATATCGTGAGGATTAGCTTCATCAAGATCACTATCTTCATGTTCATTACCTTGTTGTTGAGATGGAAGCATTTCAATAATTTCTTCATCAGTGGGTTGATAAGGGTTATTCAAATCAAACTTGAGCTTATAATTTAAATACTCTTGAACATTCATGTTAGGGGTCTCAATCTCAGAGGATATCAAACTTAGTTGTTCCAATACAGCAGCAACCTGCTGCCTTGCTTAGTTGCCTTTTATTTTTAAGTTTATAAACTTAAAAGTACACTTATCTTGTACTTTATGAGCTTAAAAATATATGATCTTTTATTTTATGAACTTAAAAATACATCTACCTATCAGTTTGTTTCTAGAATGGACATCTAGAGTCATTTTGCAACTAGAAACTATTACTTTACCTCAAAATTATCTCCCCCCAAGCGATGGCTCTTACGAAAAGCCTTTTTTTGAAAACTTATCACTTACCGAGGTAAAATTAACAAAGTCAAGAGCACAACATTGCATAACGCTTAACACATAACACTTACTAGTCTTAATTTTAAGGGAGCGAAAATCTCCATAACACATATAGAGTTTTAACACTTATCGAGGTAACACTTATCGAGGTAACACTTATCGAGGTCTAACTGTAGGGGTGGAAAGGGAAGATCTTCTATAGTACTTTGACTTCCAATGAGTATTTTTTTTTTTTAAACTAGTGATTCCCACAATATCAAAATAGACGATTTCCATGGTCACCAATCCATCCTTTAAGGGTTAAATGAACTTGGAGGACATTTTGTGTCTAGTGGATGACAAAGAATCTTTTTGTGTAGGATAGAAGTGCAACTATTTATCTGTAAAAATTATGTGTGGAAAGGGGAGATCTTCTCTAGTACTTTGACTTACAATGAGTGCTTTTGAATTTTTTCAAACCTTCAGCTCCTTGACTATGTTTTCACCAAAAACACTCCAAAATTGTCATTTTTAATACAAGTACCAAATTTTGAAAGAAAAAAAAAACATTTTTTGGCAAATGTAATTGTAGGATATTGTAATATGCTGGTTTGAAAAGATGTGGAAATTTTTTTAAAAATATCCACCATGTGGATTGCAAGATATTAACATTTGGATTCACAAAAATCTTTTTGGAAGCCTTGCGAAAAAACGGGTAGCTGTACTTTACAAGCTCATGTCTATATGAAAAAATGCCCAATATGGTGGTACTTCTTTAGATTCATTCTTCAAGGCAAGTTGACTGTATGGTTGAAAAACTTTGGATCATGCAAAAAAAACTCTCATGCAAAAAATATCGCAATTGGTGACACCATTAATAGGACTATGAGGACCTAATGGCAATATCTAAACGAAAATGACATTTTTTTTGGTGGTATACTTGATTGTAAAAATGGGGATGGAGGCGAAATGACAAATGAGAATGGCGACTTCTAGTGTCATGGAGCAACAAGTTTTGGCCAATATGGGTGCCATATCATGACATATCATCACATCATAGGCAACATGTTGCCCTCCATATACCTACGGTTGGCAATTGACGCTCACATATGTCTTTATTTCCAAAGTGTTTATTTGTCAAGATATGAAGGGAATAAGGATTCGGCAATTTTTTCACCTAAAAATAAAACACCAATTCTCAACACACAATTTAATCTTAGAGATTTGGATGTCAAGAATGAAACATATTCACAAAATTCATAAACAGTTTTTTTTTTTTTTTTTTTTTTAAAGGACTACAAATTAAAATTTTATCTATTTTTAGAAGTTACAACCACAAGATCTTATTCCAAGCTTTTATTAAAAGTTAGTTCATGTCAACCATAGAGCAATACTATTGCTTAACCCTTAAAGGACAAACCTATCGCCGCAGGGAAAGGCGGGRTGGAATATGTAGTGCTTGACCGAGGGAAAAAACACTATTCACGCACATGTTTAGCTTCGGAAAAATTGTACAAACCAACACCTAATGTGACAGCCACCCATTCAAAAATTGCAAAAAGGGCAGCATGGCACAAAACACTTTCATGTGAAAATCTTTACTATCTTCATAGAATTAGAGCTACCTAAAAATATGGAAGCAATTAAAGACACTAAATTTGACTTTCCATGATGATTGACATATGTGTGGTCACTTTCACAAAATGTATGGATGAAAATTGGTGAGTATTCACTCACCAGATGAGATTTTTGTCATCCAAAGGACAATAAACGTCCGCCTCATCCTGCAAGGGTTAATTACAATAATCATCGTTTCAAATTGATATTGAGTCAATCAATATTTTGTATTAAAAAAATTCCTGATATTATTAAGGATTATTTTCAGGCGTTTCAATGAAAGTATATTTTTTTTTCATGTGTAGCAGGGGAGGCAACCCATTTTCGATCCCCCCCCCCCCCCCCCTATTTCCAATTTATAGATTGTTGTCTTTCCGTGAAGTTATGGCGCAATCTCTAGAGTAGTTGTAGCTCATTATGATTGGTTGCAAGGCTCTCAATATTGCAATCAGTCCTTTGGTCCATTCTGCAATTAGCCTATGATTAGAAATAGAAAGGTCTATATCACCATTGTAGGTCAAAGAGAATCTTCCACTAAAAAATTCATAGTAATTTAGTTTTATGTAATAAAACTTTGGAAAAAATATGCAATCCCTCCAAAATCTATTGTTGTACATGGGAAAAATTCCATTTTTAACCCTTAAACGCCCCCGCGGACGTTTATTGTCCTTTCGATGACAAAAACCCATCTCGTGAGTGGACACTCACTAATTTTCATCTGTTCTTTTTCTAAAAGTGACCACACATATGTCAATCATCATGGAAAGTCAAATTTAGTGTTTTTAATTGCTTCTATATTCTTAGGTAGCCCTAATTCTATGAAGATAGTAAAGATTTTCACATGAAAGTGTTTTGTGCCACGCTATCCTTCTCGCAATTTTTGAATGGGTAGCATCAAGTATTGGTTTAAACAATTTATCCAAAGCTAAACATGTGTGTGAAGAGTGTTTTCCCCTCGGTCAAGCACTACATATTGCACCCCGCCGTCGCCCGCGGCGATAGGTCCGTCCTTTAAGGGTTAAAAAACTTGCGTTCCAAATATGCGTAATTACTTATTTGATCAGAAATGGGTTGCCTCCCCTAGTCACCTGAAACAACAGGAAATTTGATTCCAAAACAATAATAATGTCTTTTTGGTTGAAAATGTTCGGAATAATGAAAGGGGCCCTAAGGCCGTGGATATTCCAGAAGTATCACAGGTGCCTTCTCTGAGGGAAGCCAAGTTCCAATCCTTCTATCAATTATTGTTGGTGACATGGCATTGCCAGATCCAGTGAGAGCAGGAGAGCTGAATTCCAGAAATTAAGCCCTCACCGCCCAAGGAGACCAAATGTGACCTCACACAAGTTAGTTTAGTTTAGCAGTCAAATTCAAAGTGCTGTAACTTTTGCATCCTATGTCCAAAGTCAATAAAACTTGTTGGTGAATTTGCACTCTCTTCTCTAGTTTGTGTGGTAAAGTTTTCAGATCAATCCAAGATGTACTGATTCTTTGAATGCCATTCGAAGTCCACAGGTTTCATTTGGGTTCACCAAACTGCATTATTATGCCTGCAACTTAGCGGCTTGTAACTTTTTCATCTAATGGTTGACTTCAGTAAAATATGTTGAGTTATGTTTCACTTAAAGTTTAGTTATTGTGGGAAAATTTTCATGTCAATCCAAGTTGTTTTAAATGTTTGTGAGCAATTGGAAGTTCAAAATCTATATATACATTTTTGGATTATGGTGAACTTTGGCAGCTTATTTCTTCTTCATATAGTATTTGTTTCCAAGAAAATATTTTGAGGAAAGTTGCACATACTAGTCTAGTTTGTGTTGTTAAATTTTCATATCAATCCAAGAGGTTACGAGTGATTAAGAAGAATTTTAGTAGAGGGAGGTGTGTGTGTGGGGTGGGTGTGTGGGTGTGTGGGTGGACAACAATAGATGCAAATTGCAACAATTTTTTTTTTTTTTTTTTTTTTTTTTGTCATTTACAAACTATTTTGCTAACACAAGGAGTCAATTGAGTGATATTTTCTCCCACCAATGTGTTTGTATGATAAGTCTAAATGTCACTAAGGTATGGAAATCTCAACCTTTTTGTCTTTGTATCATGTTCGTTGTTATAATGTAAATCAAATTTGGAATCATTTGGTTGTGTAGATTGTAAGATTATAGTGTTTTAATGTTGGAAAAAGATGCTGAAATTTTCCTAAAAACACATTTGGAGGAGAACCTCAATTTCTAACCTTCTTCAAATGAAATTTTTTTTTAATTGCAAAGTGATTCAAAACCATAACACTTGAAAAACAATGATGCTTTTAAACCCCCAAAAGGCCTTGGGCCTTGAGGGGTTAAACTTCCTTTTTGCATTATTTGATGATGTGGCTTAGAAACTCTAAGCACATTTGCAATCCAACATTTTTTTTTGAAAAACATGGACATTTTCTAATACAGAACCAAATGACACAATCTTTGGTGGCATTGTTTACATTTCCGGAGTACCATGCAATTGGCTTTCATGACAATATCGACATTGTAAAAGGAACAAAGAAACCACTTTCCAATGCAACCGGCATAGCTCTCTCTTTATTCTTGGGTTCGTCATTATCCTTCCGGCAATCAACAAATTTGCAAAATATGAAGGGCCCGCAGGTTGACTCGTTGTAGGAATAGTCATTTTTATAGTACCTTTTCAAGCATTGGTATTTGTGTTAATAAACTTGGCCTTCCCTTGTTTGCATGAAAAGTTAATAAACTTGGCCTTCCCTTGTTTGCATGAAAAGTAATATGAAGGGCCCGCAAGTTGACTTGTTGTAGGAATAGTCATTTCTTTAGTACCTTTTCAAGCATTGATATTTGTGTTAATAAACTTGGCCTTCCCTTGTTTGCATGAAAAGTAATATGAAGGGCCCGCAAGTTGACTCATTGTAGGAATAGTCATTTTTATAGTACCTTTTCAAGCATTGGTATTTGTGCTAATAAACTTGGACTTCCCTTGTTTGCATGAAAAGTCTTATTTTAATGTAGATAAATATTTTCTTTTTCTTCTTTTTATAATGTAGAAAAGTTCATTTGAAGTTTGGATTGTCGACTTTGCCTTGGATCAATCTTTTCTCAAAAATCCCCTATGCAAGCCTTGTTGAATGCTTTGCCATTTGCCTATGAAGGGTTTGTTTCCCAAGAGTGCATTACAAATGCTCTAGGGTGGTAAGTCCAAACCGACACTTTATGCTATTGTGTCCAAATGCTATTATTAGACTAGTAAAAATTTCATTGATTTTCTTGATGGCAAGTGAAAGGAGGTTCCAACGCACCAAAGAATGCAACATTCCAATATTGTATGCAAAGTTATGAGGTATTGAAGTTTTTTTGGAAGAAATTCCAAAAACAATTCTTCAACATATGTAAGGTAAGACTACCCATTGTGGTCAGAATTTGGAGTTTGGCCTCACCCTACTGTTGAAATTTTTCAATTTTTTCCCGACATTAAGACAAGAGTGAGAAACAAGTGCAATTGAAATTATATTTTTTCGGTAAAGTATGAATTTGCTAGGAATTCTTGAAGTGTTCAGTTTTTCATGGCCCAATAGGGTCTATAGACCACCCCATAGCCAACAAAATCTCAATCCATGATGGTCATCTCACTATCTAATGCAATCACAATATTTTTTAACATGGAATGCCTAAAAAATCAATCTTTGTAATGAATTTCACTCACACTGAAAACTTAGAAGTGCCTTATGTGGTCTTTAATCACTCCATCACTACCATGTAAGACATTGATTGTGGACCAGATCTCACAAAACTAAAAAAACACAGTGGAGCCACTTCAATGGACCACAATGGAAGAAATAACCGCAATGGGTTGTCTTACCTTAGATAGAGTGATGATGGGGGGTTCAGGTAAGGTGCAATTTTGGGTGTACCCACCGTAACTTAACTTACTGTGTGATTGTAGTGGTGACTCCTCCCTAAAATTCAGATTGATTAGGGTTTGACAAAAATTCACTATAAGTAGGAAATTTGTCTTCAAAACCTAACTCCTCAAACTTATAAGGTAAATATTAGGGAAGATTGACCTTGTCATTGCCCCAAGCAAGGGTAATTGTAAAAAATTGCCCCTTGTTTTGTGCTACATTTTTAATATTTCTTCACCAATTACATAAAATTTTGGATCTCTCATTGCAAATGTTAATCCCTATGTGACCAAGGCTATTTTTTTGCAAAAAAACACTCAAAACTGCCATTTTTATAGCAAAGAGTAAAAAATTTGAATTTTTTTTTGCACATTTAACCATAGGATCTTACACCTAATTAGTATAATAATATCTTGTAAACATTCAGAATTTTTGACTGCATAGATTGCAAGATATTTGTGTTTAAAGCGGAAAAAAACAAATTTTTCAACATGTGGGATAAGATTATTTGACTTTGAACCTTCTCAACTTTAATTATTTGCACTACACAGTTTTGAGCTTTAAATCTTTATGGTGGAGAATTGAGTTGGGAGTATGGGAAAAAATATATAAATACAAAAAAGTTTCATTCTTATTCTCACAAAGCTAATCGGTTTTCAAAAAAGTTAAAAAAATCAAGACAAAAATGGGCCAAATTAATTAAGACAAAAATGTTAATATAATTTTGCCCATAATGGACTTGCTCCCATTTAGCCCTCAATGGGTTCATTTATCTTAGTTGTTCAAAATTCAAGTTTACAACATTAGAACAAATTAATTTGGCTTATTTTCTCGAAAAGTGGAAAAATCCAATATGAAGAAGATTCCTTTATGGACACTTAGATTTTGATTGAAAATGGATATATATGTTTAAAGAGTTAAATTAGGTACACGGAAGGTAGGAATTAGAAATTTGAAGATTTATAAAATAATATTCGAATGTCAAATACTTATGAAAGATCTCACCCTTTACTCATGCCATGATTGGTGTTGATAAAGTTCTTACATTAAACTTGAGTATTTTTTTTAAGACAAATTCTTGCCAAAAAATTCTTCAATGACTTGCGGGAATTTTGTTACAAATTCTATAATTTTTAGTGGATAAGTTCACTAATGGTCTATCTCAAAACACAAATTATGGACAAATTTTCCAAACATCAAATGCCACTATCCATAAGAGTCTCATACTAATAAAAGCGCAATGCTCTAAGACCTCTTTTCTACTAACATAGAACAACCCCATGCCATTAGTCATCCAATTCTAAGCCCCTTCCATTTGTATTATAGTCACCCAACCATTACCACAATTTTAGTGACCTTTTAGCATCATGACAATGTACTTGAGGAGGGGACACATTAGCAAGTGGTTTAGCATGGATCTACCCATCAAAGCTTTAGGAATTTAGTCTCAACAAACTTTGGAAAACCATTAAAGTTTTAGGAATTTAGTCTCAACATACTTTGGAAGACCACAAGAAATTCATTTGTTGTCGGAGTCTCTTGATTGTACTTACAAATGTCTTTTCTCAAACTCCGCAATATTTGGAAGATATATGAGTTAGCAAATAGCTTCTATGAGGTAACTAGATAGCAAATATGCTTAGTAATCAAGGCATGTTGACCTTAAGGTGGGAGGCTCAAAATTTGCTCAGGTTCTAAAACCGCCTACTTCACCAAATGTACATTGCTTGTACATGGTGCTTTCTCATCTTTATAGGGATGTACAAACAATGTACATTTGACGAGGTGGGCGGTTATAGAGCCCTATGCAATTTCGACTTCAAAAATTCATAACTAATTCCACAAAGCTCCAAAAAATACAAAAAGACTTGGGTTAGATGCCAATTCCACTTGTCTTTTCCAAAAACTTATTGAAAGTTTAAGCTCTTCTTCTTTATGGACCTCCTACCTTACTTCATGCATGAATGAATGGATGTTTTTATTCAAATTCTTTCTTTTAGGGAATGATGTGACATTTGTTGGCTCTATCTGAATTTCCGAATCCTATCTACAACCACATTCACACTGCACAATAAGGTTAGGGTTGGAGTCTAGATGCAAGGTCCAACCAGTGAATGAATTAACCTGTGACAAAGCCTCGCGGTTACACTGTTCTTGTTTGCTAAAATGGCAAGATCGCTAAGGGAGTATACTCTTAAAGCACCCATGCTCTAAAAGCGATCATGATACAGAGGTACATTTTGCTTTCTTCAATGTACCGGCAATGTACACTACAAGAGGTGGTTGCTTTTAGTGACCATTGCATTACAACTTCAAAAATTTGTAACTAATTCCTTAAAGGTCCAAATAATATGAAACTAAGGTAGTCTGCTCTAAAAGCAACCATGCTCTAAAAGCGATAATGCTACACAGGTACATTTTGCTTTCTTCAATGTACCAGCCGTGCACATTCAGGAGGTGGTCACTTTTGGTGACTAGTGCATTACAACTTCAGAAATGTGTAACTAATTCCTTGAAGGTCCGAAAAATATGAAACGACTTGGGTTAGATGCCAATTCCTTTTTTCTTCCTATGAAAATTTATTGAATTTTTTTTCAATGAGTTTAGCTTCTTTGAAAACGCAATAAGCTCTTAAATGGTCGCTTTAAGAGCGGTCTACCGTAATTGAGTTAGATGCCAATTCCTTTTTTCTTCCTATGAAAATTTACTGAAAATTGATTCATGGAGTTCATGCGCTTCCCTGAAACGCAATCAGCTCTTAAATGGTCGCTTTAAGAGCAGTCTACCTTACTCATGCTAACTTACTTCCCATCAAACCCAAGGGCTACAGCTCCCGCCCCCATGGAGATCCATGTCAATGATCTTTCTACCAGGTTCAACTGAAGACCCACTGAGCCAAAACACTGGTTTTTGAAATTAGTCGTACATTAAGCGTACATGACTCACTGTAGGTGGGAGCCAGTCCCTGACTAAGTTAAGTAGCTAGCTACAGCAAATGACGCGCATTGGTACTGGCAAGTGTACTGGTACCAGCAAGAAAACCCCACAACCTACAGACTAGCCAGGCGTAGTGGTCGGGGTGAATTGACCCCCTCGCTCAGCCACTTGGGGAAACCCTGAATGTTTTTTTTATTTTTCACGCATGACAGAATTTGCAAATCCTGAATTCATATTTGCAACCACATGCACCAAATTAGATGGCAGAGATGTGCAAGGTAAATTAATTGAGCCCAAAATATTTTTATTTTTATTTTACTTGCACCCCTAAAATTACTTGGAGTAGCCGAGCGAGGGGGCAAGTCCACCCCGGCCCTCGCTCGACCCCTTCAAGTCATTCCCAGGGTGCAAGTAAGAAAAAAACAGTCCCCTATTTTGTGCTTGATTAATTTACCTTGAATACCCCTCCTAGCTAATTGGGGGCCTTTAATTGCAAATTGATGAATTCAAAATTTACAATTAAATTTTTTTTGTCATGCATTGAAAAAAATATAAAATTTCAGAGTTTTCCCAAGGGACCGAGTCAGGGGGTCGGTTCACCCCGGCTGGTCTAGTAGGGCTTGCTGTAAGTTCAATTCWGTTCAATGAGTTCCATGTGAAGGGATGGTGTGTGCCAATTGGAAGTCAGAAACAGCTCATCCCTGAACCCCCAGGAGCACACCACAACTGGCAGTGGTATGGGATGACATCACTCCCTCTGCAAATCAGTCCCTTTCACACTGGCATAAAGGACCGGCTTCCATGTGCAGTTCAATGGGGGCCGGTGAAGCTAAGGTAGACTGCTCTTAACCCTTAAAGGACTGACCTATCACCGCGGGCGAAGTCGGGGTGCAATATGTAGTGCTTGACCGAGGGAAAAAACACTGTTCACACACATGTTTAGCTTTGGATAAATTGTGCAAACCAATACGTGATGCCACCCATTCAAAAATTGCGAGAAGGATAGCGTGGCACAAAACACTTTCATGTGAAAATCTTTGCTATCTTCATAGAATTAGGGCTACCTAAAAATATGGAAGCAATTAAATACACTAAATTTGACTTCCCATGATGATTGACGTATGTGTGGTCACTTTCAGAAAAGGAACGGATGAAAATTAGTGAGTGTCCACTCACGAGATGAGTTTTTTTGTCATCAAAAGGACAATAAACGTCCGCGGCGTCGTTTAAGGGTTAAAGCACCATTTAACCCTCAAAGGACAGACGTGTGGCCGTGGAAATCATGCATTTTGATACCGTGTGACATCATCTCCTTTGAAAAGCTAAATATATTCATTGGAAGTCAAAGTAGTGGGAAAGATATCCCCTTTCCACCCCTAATACCGAGGATGAATGATTGCATTTCTGTCCTACAAGGAAAGATTCTTTGCCATTCACCGGACGCGAAACGTCCTCGGCGTAGTTCAAGGGTTACGAGTTGATTGCGTTTTCAAGGAAGCTAAACTCCTTGAAATAATTTTCAGTAAATTTTCATAGGAAGAAAATAGGAATTGGCATCTAACCCAATTAGTTTCATATTATTCGGACCTTCAAGGAATTAGTTACAAATTTTTGAAGTTGTAATGTAGTGGTCACTAAAAGCAACCACCTCCTGAAATGTACACTTCTCGTACATTGAAGAAAGCAAAATATACCTCTATATCATGATCGCTTATACAAAATGGGCACTTTTAAGAGCATCCTACCTTACCCCACCGTTCAATGGTGGAATGGAGACTGAAAAAAAAAGGCCGGAGTGAAACTGACGTGGCCTTGCTCAGCTCCTCAGGAGAACACTAGTTTTTTTCACGTATGATAAAATTTTCAAATTTTGAATTCATACTTGTAATCAATGGCCCCAAATTAGCTAGCATGAGTGAATAAGGTAAATCGATTTACCCCCTAAATGCCCAAGGCCTTTTTTGAGCTTCTAGGAATTTGCTCTACATTGAATAAAAAGCCATGATTTTGATTTGATGAATCAATTTTTTTTAAAGTAATTGTACAAATTCAATCCAAGCATCTTTTTGAAAAAATAACTTGAGGGATTCATTTCTGAATGCAATTTTCACATTTTTCAAAAAAAAAGTTCTACAAGGTTTAGTTTGCTTGCTCAAACAATCTCACCACTTGGATTAGTGCATTTTAATTCTATTTTAGGGATATTAATCATTTAGATTTTTGTTCTATCTTGCACCTGTTTCTACTTATCAATATTTTTAAGAATGAAAATTGGATCAATTTGTTTCCTCCTTGACACTTAACTCAAATTCCTGCTAAAAAAATTTTAACTCCAAAAATATGTAGTGCAAAAAAATTTTAAGTTAAAAAGGTTCAAAGTCAAATAATCTAGTCCTGCAATGTGCTAGAAAACTTGTTTTCTTCTTTGAAAACACARATATATTGCAATCTATAAGGTCAAAAATTTTGAAATTCATTCCACACATTTTCATGCTAGTTAGGTATAAGATCTTATCATTAGATGTCCAAAAATAATAATTTTCAAAGTTTTTTTACTCTTTGCAATAGAATTGCAGTTTTGAGTGCTTTTGGTGAAAAGAGGCCTTGATCCCTTGGAGATTTAGATAATCCAAGGATTGGGGTTGGCTATAGAGCAGTATAGGACAATCTCATACATAATAAGGTCCTCTTTTCAAGGATGCAAAGGGGACCTTGCCTCATTAATAAATAATGTTATACACTCTCATTTCAATTCCTTTCTTATGTAACCAAGGGATACATTCCCAAGCAAATATGCACACTTAGAAGGATGCAAGGGCCGGACCCTTGCTTGGCCTCTCGGAATAACCCTAAATTTTTTAAATTTTCCATGCATGATAAAATTTGCAATTTTTGAATTCATATTGCAATCAGTGGCCCTAAGTAAGCTTGAGGTGTACAAGTTAAATCATTTGGGCACAAAAATAGTTTTTTTTATATGTACCTTTGGAATGACTTGTGAGTCTGAGTGAGGGGCTCAGTTTAGTTAGAGTGAACTCTGTTGCTGGGCACCTTGGGAAAATGTTGAAATTTTTTATTCTTCATGCATAATAGAATCTGAAAATTTTGAATTGATATTTGCAATAAGAGGTCCCGAATTAGCTAGAAGGGGTATAGAAGATAAAGTAATCAAGCACAAAATAGGAGGATTTTTATTTTACTTGCACCTCTACAATGACTTGGAGGGGCTGAGCAAGGGGGTTGGTTCACCGTGGCCCTTAGTTCACTATGCATAGCCAGGAAGGATTGACCCCTTATTGCCCCGTTTTTTACCCTTACATAAAACATTGGATTTTTTTATTTGCCGCTTACGATAAAATTTGCAAATTTTGAATTCACGTTCTCAATCATAAGCCCAAAATTAGCCAATGGAGGTGAAGAAATACAAAATTGACTTGACACAAAATATGGGACAATTTTTACATTTACCTTTTGACGGGGCAATAAACTAAAGGGGGCAATCCTCCTCGGCTGACCGATGTGAGTGACAAACTGAAATTTGGGTGGTAATTTGACCCCTAAAGAACGTGATCCATTGTGAAATGGTCAAACATCATGTCTAAGCTAAATTCAGCCTTTGAAACTATGTTCAAACAATAATTATTATGTTAATAACTTATATAACTTATTACAATAAGAACTTATATTTTTGTTACTTGAAACTCTAAATTTTGTATCATTGTGAGAAATTTCAACTTAATTTGTGAAAAATTAAAAATTTTATCATTTTGTTGCAAAACTCGAACATAAATGAGCAAAAATACCAAAAACAACCCAATTTTTTTGAAGTTTTTTCAAGAGGTACAAGTAGCATTGGAAATTAGTGTGAAAAAATTTCAATTGCTCATTTTATTTTTGACACCCATAACAACTACGACAAAGACCTTGAAGTCAAATTCAACTATTAAACCAAATTCATCCTTTTATTCAATAGGTGTATAATTTTTTTAATATTTTTTCCTATTGAAAAAATATATTTTCTATTTATATTATATTTTTTCAATACTTTTTATGGAAAAAAAAATTATTGTGAATTTTTAAGGCTGAAGGTGGAATTAGAATTATATAAATTATAATACATTTTAGAATGATTTGTAATTTTAACCATAAAATGAATGGTAGAATGAGAAACATGATTTTATAATTTAAAAATAAAATCCATTTCATAAAAAAAAAAAATATGAATGAAAAACACACCATATTGTGTTCTTTGGATTTTAACTTTTCGAGCTTTCAATTGCAATAACTCTTTCAATTTTTAAAGTTTTTCAAAACTTTTAAATGGAGTAGAAACAAAACTTCTCAAGCTTCGTTTTCTTAGTCTAAATCAAATTTCAAAAAAGGTCATTTTGAAAATTGCAATCGAAGGCGCATCCACTTTTTGGATGCCCGGACAAGGGGTTAATAGGCTGGGTCACCTACGTCACACTGTTCCATAAAAAGCCCGGAACGTCCTTTTCACACTAGCCCATGGAATCCACCGGAATTYCATGCGGAATACGCACCAGCAGCCGCGCGTCCGTTCCGGGCGGGTGGCGGGCCGAATTATTCTCGGGGGCGGTTCGAAAGGGTAGCCCCGGGCAGAGGGCAGACGGGTAAAAGTTTTAGTTCGGGCAACGGGCCCTGGGGGCAGTGTGGGGTTAAAGGTTTCCTGTTCCCTCCCCGGGCTGTGCGCTATCTTTCAGCGCGTTTTTCGTCTCTCTGAGTCTCTGTTGCTGTTGGACTTGCGCGGAGGGTGTGCTTGCGCTCGGGGGAATTGAATGGGGGATTTCTGGGATTGGCAGTACTGTAGATGACGAGGAAGGGCGCCTTTGAACAGTGCCGCAGTGCCGCCATTAACAGGTGAGCGCAAAAGCGGGATCTAAGTTACTGTGTGGACAGCGAGGCCTGGAGAACCGAGGGAGACTAACTTTAGGTGTGTTTTTTAGGCTATGGAGGAGTAGGCTATGGAAACGAGTTTGAAATTGGAAATCGAGGGAGACAGCAGCGTGCATTCAACCTCCGCCGCGTTGGCGCATGTCACGTTGGCCTGGATCTTCGTCGGTGCAGAGTACAGATTGTACAGTAGATCTCTCTCCTTTTTGTTGC
The DNA here is from genome assembly GCA_006891605.1 of Pleurozium schreberi. Taxonomy (NCBI): domain Eukaryota; kingdom Viridiplantae; phylum Streptophyta; class Bryopsida; order Hypnales; family Hylocomiaceae; genus Pleurozium; species Pleurozium schreberi. The sequence continues at coordinate 61,110 of VACF01001743.1, read as the reverse complement.
GAGGGCGGTCGTTGTAAGTTGTAGCCGCAGTTGTTGTTGGGAGGGAGGTGTGTTCGTGTTGGACAGGCAACGGACGGGATGAGCCTGGGGACGAGTTCGGTTTGGTGACTGATGAATGTTGGTGGATCTGTTAGGTCCTGACTCTCTGCCGAGCGCGTGTTTTCCGCATCTCAGGGTTTGGTAGTGAATGCTGGTTTCGGGTGAGAGGAGGTTGCAGTTGATCGGCCGACCGTCCGACGGTCGAGTTGCACGCTCCGCTGGTGGTGGAGGTTGTGGAGCCCTCGCTCGCGCGGYTCTGCTGAACTTCATGCCCTGCGGCTGTGGTGTTGTGTGGCACACTAGGTTTGATAACTTCATTCCCTTTSCGCGCTCGCGTTTGGTCACATTTCGTCATTGCTCGTGTAGCTCTTTGGGTCGTCTCTCTCACGCTACCTGGGGAGATTCGACTCGAGAGCGGCTTCTGAATTCCTGTGTTTGTGGAAGTCGTTGAGTTTTAGGCGGTTCGCGTACCTGTCGGTGCTTTGTAATGTAGCTTTGTTCTTAAAACGCTACGACTTTGCAGGAATGCCAGGGAAGCTGAATGTCTTCGGAGTTGGTGAACGTTTTTTTTTCCCAACGAAGGTTGGCATGTCTATTGTTCTGTCCTCGGATCGTTTATAGTGCTTGAGGGTAAATATGCCCTGCGAGCCTTGACAGTTGCGAATGAGCAGTTTCTTAGGCATTWGTGATCTCTTTTGGACTGGCACGAACATTTTTTGGCGAATCTATTTGATGGTGTCCGTAGGCTTAGCTCKTACGAATATCATCAATGCTCCCGTTCACTAGTAGGAGATCTTTAGACATTGATGTGATGGATCTCCATCTTCCAGGACTCGAAATCTATTTTGCAGTCTGACACGACTCTTTTTAGTTTTGATTTATTTTCCGTTCCTTCAGGCTCCCATTGAATCACTTCGAGGTGTTGACAATGAGTGTACATACTCTTTAGTGGAGTTCTCAGCAATTTATTTGCTACGATCCTGATCTGTCCGGGAATTATGCGGGAAATCTATCAGACTGTAGAACCCAGACTTTTCCAAGCGCATTTACTTCTTGAGTCTACTTTCTTTCTCCAATTGCCAACTCACATTTCCCCACCTTATCCTTTCATTTTCGTTGTGACATAGTGTTTTGTAGACGTGTTACGAGAATAGCCCTCTTTGATMACCAATGCTCTTATCCAGAATGTTTGCATCCATTCAGGTCTCTTGTAATGATACAATGATGAAGTTTCATTCTTTCACATAATGTGTTTTAAGTTAATGTGACTTGTTTCCCTGCCTCTTGTCTAATTAGGAACTGAGGACTCTTTAAGATGTTCTGATAAACCATGAATTCAGTATCCTAGTTGCCCTCATAGGTCCTTCAACCTTCTCTTGTACCTTCAGTCAATGCATCTTGTTTATCTGCTTCTGATCGCACTTTATGCTCCCTGTCATCCCCTCTAGTATGTTTTAGTCACCTGTGTCTAATCTGTTGAGAAAGGTACAAGAATGGAATATCGAACTTGTAAGTTTTTTCCAATTTTTTTCATGAGATCGTTGCTAAGCTTGTTGCTCTGTTTTTTTTTGTGCGCAGTGTGCTAAACAGTTTGGAAGACATTCTTTAGGCCTATTGGACTGTGACGGTGTTCAAAGAAATCGTTTTGAAACCTTGACGAGGTCCTGAGTTGGTGAGCACACATTAAACATCAAAAATTTGAACATGGCTCCTTCTATACAAGACAATTTTCCATCAACACCTGGCAAGGTTAGCACTCTTGTAACTGTAACCGTAGGTCTTACCATGAACATGCTGAGTATTGAAAATGGATCCGCGATCAGATTATGTAAAGTCTCAGACTCTTAATAGCCACGAATAGAGTACAAATAAGAAACTGAGATATATCTAAGAAATCTTTTGGACACGAAGCCACTATAAGATTSTTTAGTTTTAAGCGGAACTGCGAATGCTTAGTCACTGTATATCTTATGCTCGTAGTCGGTTCCCTCCTTAATTCTACAGCTTAGATCTGGGTCTCAATGTTATGACGGGTGGATCTTCCACTCGCTTTAGTGATTTAGATGGATTTTCATCCGAATTTAAAGTGGTTGCCACCATTTAAATCTTTTGGATATCATTTTGAAAGTGGATGGATGGAATGGCTTACTGGATGTCTTGCACGTCGCAGGTAAAAATGGAGCGCAGTAACTACTTTGGCCGGGTTACCAATCGCTGGCACTCATCAGGATCATCTAAACTGTTTCTCTTCTCGGTGTTCCTGCTTGCCCTTACAATCTTTATTTGCTTCCGAGTTACCGCGAAGGGTATGGTTGATGGATATATCAGCACTGCGTACACCAATACCAACGGTGGAACTATCCGACCAGCCTTTAAGAGCGACCATGCTTGGGACAAAAAAGTGATTCTGTCTTGCACTCCAGAGCGGGAAAACGGATTGGTTGTTCTTGTAACCGGCGCAGGAGGTTTTGTAGGTAGCCATGTWTCACTTGCTTTGAGGAAACGTGGGGATGGCCTCGTCGGAATCGACAACTTCAATGACTACTACGAGGTTTCTTTGAAAAGAGCCCGACAGGAGTTGTTGCTAAAACAAGGTGTCTTTGTGATCGAGGACGACATCAACAACGCTGCTCTCTTGAAGCATTTGTTCCATTTGGTACAATTTACACACGTTATGCACCTGGCAGCACAGGCTGGTGTGCGATACGCTATGCAGAACCCGATGTCGTACATTCACAGTAATGTCGCAGGCCTTGTAACCCTTTTTGAGGCGTGTAAGAGTGCCAATCCACAGCCAGCAGTTGTCTGGGCTTCATCGAGCTCTGTGTACGGTCTGAACTCCAAGGTAYCGTGCCTGGGTTGCTCCCTTCTTTTTAATGTTTTGATGAATTCGGTCAACAGTTTGTTTTCGCCTGACTGGTTTTGAGCCTGACATTCTGCTGCCATGTCTTGCGAATTGTAGGTTCCTTTCTCAGAGTCTGATCGGACGGATCAACCTGCCAGTCTGTATGCTGCCACGAAGAAAGCAGGAGAAGAACTTGCTCACACTTACAACCACATCTATGGGCTCTCAATCACGGGACTTCGTTTCTTCACCGTGTACGGTCCTTGGGGTCGTCCAGATATGGCTTACTTTTCTTTTACGCGAGATATTCTGAAGGGCAAGCCAATCAATATCTACAAGGGTCAGAATGAYCGTGATTTGGCACGTGACTTCACTTTTATTGATGATATTGTGAAGGGCTGTGTCGCATCGTTGGACACCGCAGGTAGAAGCACTGGAAGTGGAGGCAAGAAGAGGGGTGCAGCGCTGTTCCGGACTTTCAACCTCGGTAACACATCTCCAGTTACTGTCCCGGTTCTCGTTGAAATTCTGGAGAAGCATCTGAAGGTGGAGGCCAAGAAGGAGTTTATTAAGATGCCCCGAAATGGTGATGTTCCTTTTACACACGCCAATGTCTCYCTTGCACAGACCCAGCTGGGCTACAAGCCAACGACCAACTTGGATACTGGTCTCAAGAAATTCGTGAATTGGTACGTGAAATACTACGGTGTTCAAGCGACCAAAAACAGAAGGTTATAGTATATTATGGTACGAGTAAGTGTATTGATTCCTTGTCATTCGCTACATAGCTTCACTCTCCAATTTCTGCTACTTCTGCAACCGAGAATCAGAGAGTAGATATGAGTATCATAGCCATGAGAACAAAAAAAAGAAGGCAGTTGGAAAGTGCAGGTGTGGGAAGGCGTAACTGCRGGTAGCACCGTCGTCGAGAGTCATATTTTCGCATTTTCAAAGGCTCTGGTTCTTGGTTTCGTTATGTCCACTCAGTTGGAGCTCATTTGCTCGCCAAAGTAGCACAGCAATTGAATTCTTTTTCCCGGCGCTGTTCTGCCGCGAAGAGCCCATAGCTCCTGATGACCCCTTTTCACATAATCCAGCCTGCATTGTATTGTAATTTTTTTTGCCTCCCATTGTATGGAATCATTGGGTGCCTGAAGATTCTCACTCAATTTCACATTTGAGTATTGTTTCCAGATTTGCATCGATTTCCGCGTACTCTGCAGGTACACACCCACCCAAATGACTTTGTCAAGATTTGCTCCAGTGCTCTTTGAAGTGATACGCAATTTACGACTGAGTCATGTGAATCAAGACAGGGTGGGTCCAATATTATGCGCAACAGAATTATGGAGGTAAGTTATTCACTATGACAGCTGCCTTGCTCACTCAAGATCGGTGTTGACCTGTGTTGACAAATCAATTGGAAACTGCCTTGGAAACTGCCCAGGAATTACAGCGATGCCGCGTTAACGATTGTGGCATTGTTGCTCTCTGTAAGTTTGAGTTAGTGCCAGCTAGGGATTGTTTTGGTGTCGGTTTTAGCGGGCAGGGCAGTTTGCCCCAGCCTTTTTTTTCTTCTTTTTCGCCGCTGGTAGACCCGACTCTTGCACCCTGGAATCAGGTAAGGAAATAATGGATAGAATCATCCATATGTTATTCATCCACGAAATTATGTATTATTTGTAACTTTCATGTAACTATTGGTATGCATGTGCTGTTGCCACATATGTAATGAAGAAGAAAGTAAAAGTAATTTTCTTTTTTATAAATTCGTAAGATCTTTGAAAGTCCATAGCTTTTTGGTTGAGTCCTGATGCCATGAAACAAAGTCCATGCACGCTTCCTTGTAGAGAGCCTGAGAGCCTTCTCCCAGTAAGTTCATTTGTACTCCAGCACCATGTCAACCAATCAAAACAAACAAGCAACCTAATTTAAAGTAAGGGAGAGGCACCCAATTTTCTTGTATCCAATGCTATCAAATTCTAAAGAGCACAAGGTAACATCCTCAAAGTGCCACAAATTGGTACCGTGCCTAGTTACTATTATAAGATTTTCATATTGTCTTGTTGGTTAGATTTTCATATTCTTTTGTTGGCAAATGAAAGGAAGTTCCAATGCACCAAAGAATGTAACTTTTGGATACTATATGCAAAAGTTAGGAAGGGTCAAATTTTGATTTTAAAAGCGTTTCTTCCACATAGGTACATATCTGAATTTGGAGATGTACAAAGTGTGAAGATGGCGCTTTTAGTATAGTGGCACTTTTGGGTTATCTACCTTAATCATTTTAGATAAATGTAGGTAAGCAATACATGGTTTATTTTTTTGACCTAAAATAATATGCAGTCTACAATCTTGTTACATTTACCTTCTAGAATGAATGCATGACCTAGAAAGGGATGGCATTGGGTACATGGATGCCATTGAGTGCCTCTCCCTTATACATTGATGAATATAATATTTTTATAAGAAGGATTTGTTAATTTCATCCATTTTATCATCACGTTTAGTGTTAAAGTAATTAGTGTCCAAATGAGGAAAGATTTTTGCAAAAATCCTTCAAAAATAAATTTGATTGGTTTGCCTTTTGGGTGGTATTTGTTATTGACAACTCATATTAAAGTAAAGAAGCGTCCATTGGAAGAGATTTGAGGGTAATAAAGGGCCATTTCAAGCCTATTTCCCTTGTTGTTTTCAATGCAACAAGGGAGTGTCTAGCTATTGTTAGGGCTATAATTACTATATAAATAAATAAATAAATAAATAAATAAATAAATAAATATTCCAACAATGACATTGTTCTTGCAAACAAACTTAACGTTGTCAAAACAAAAATTCTGAAAAATTCTGAAAATTAAATTCAAAAATAAATTCTATAAGTTGCTTTTCAAAAAGATACTTAGATTGTACAGCAATCAAGATTGACCTTAATTTTCTCATTATTAATCTAAATAGAACAAATCAAAGCTTTGAATGTAGAAAAAAACATAATCCATTTCAAGAAAAAAACAAAAAAACAAAACACAAAAATAAAATAAAAAATAAATAAAAAATCAATCTTTCGTGTTTTTTTGTTCTCCTTGGCAAATTGGTTTTAGACTTGTGATGGCATAATTTTTGCTCCCTCACTTCGATTGAAATAAAAATTACATTTTCAGAAAGCTAATATGATTTTCTATCTTCAAAAAAAGTTTCAACAAATCATGTCAAAATTGAGGTCACATGAGCTTGTTCAAAATCCCAAGTGTCCATCGAGGGAACTTTGGTCCTTTAGGGGTTAAATTCATTTGTAGCCAATCATATTCTTGAATTTGTGTTATGTATCAACTCAAGGTTGTTATTTATTTAACTTTTTTATTTTCTTGAAAATCCTAATTTTTAAAGCTTTTAAATTTTTAAATTTTTTACATTAGTTTTTATGGACAATTGAATCCTTAACTTCCAAGTGCCAAAGCCTTTTGAAATGTGTTTTTCTTGTGAAAACAAAGCATGGGCTTACAGTTATTCTCAATGAAGCAAATTGTGTTATTTTCAAAATTTAACCATATAGATGTTTAAAGAGCTTGTTTTTTAGCATGCATACCAATTTTGAGTGTAAAATTGCATAGAAGTTGTGAGATTATAACAAGAGACATGTGCATAAGGTAGGAGGCTCATAAACCGCTCATCGAAGGAGTGGTCCACCTTTTTCATGTATTATCTTTGGTGGAAATATTTTTAGCTTATTTTTCAGACATAGAAAAATAGATTATGATTGTAACACAAATCGTTCCGCAGTTTTTGAAGCATTTTCGATTTACTTGTGAATTTTCAAACAAGATTGGTCATAGGTCCCTATTTATGACCCTAAGTCTTCCATAAACTATTCACTTGCAACTTTTAAAGAGAAATGGGAAAAGCAAAGAGAATGATTGGCTCTTGCAAAAGATAAGTTTTTTTTCATCGATCCATTCAATGATTATAGAAGGTCCATTCAACCCCTAAAGTCCCAAGGCAATACCGTATAGATTGGAAGATATTAGCATTCAAAGTTGGAAAAAAAGTTTTTTTGGATATAGTCTTGCAATTCTAGATGACTTTGACTACCAATTGTGAATTTTTTTTGCCCTACAGACTTTGAATTTAAAATTTTATAGGTTTAGAAAGTCTAGAAAAAAAATTCAAAAACATTACATGGTTTTTGGACTGTCTAGAAGACTGTGAGTTCCCGGGTTGTGGGAACACATTGGGAACTCTGGAACTCTGCCACATAGGCAGTCTGACGTGGCACAGAGACTGCCATGTCAGATACTACTAATTAATTAATTAATAATTATTTATAAAAAAAATTGAAAAAAAAAAAAAATTGAAATTAGTTTTCAGTTTCTTTACACTTTCTAAGATTTCTGGAAGAAAAAAAAAAAAAAAATTTGAAATTCAAAATTTCAGACCAGCAGTCACTGATTCCCTGTGCAGGGAACAGTTTCAGGGAACAGCCCCGAAATAGGCTCTTGCGAGGCTGAAAAAACATCTAGTGGAAAAACTTGACTTTCATTCGTTGAAAAATTGTTAAGTAGAAGTAGGTCTAAAATTGGAAATAGCTCTAAGATAGAATTGAAACACAATAATCCAAACGGCGAGCTTGTTTTAGCAAGCATACTTATCATTGTCATACAATGTTTTTTGAAAAATTGTGAAAATTGCATTCAAAAATGAATCTTGAAGGTTATTTCTCCAAAAATTTGCTTAGATTGCCCAAAAAACAAGATTGTTCATAACTTTCTCATGACTAGTCCAAATAGAATGACTAAAAGCTTCACAAGTATACAAAAATGTAATATTTTACGAAAAACATTTAAAAAGATTTATTTTGACTCTTTCTGATTTTTTTTGTGCTCCTTGACGACCTCCATTTTTGGCTTATTGTGCCATAACTTTTGCTCATGTKTACTGATTGAAATGAAAATTATATTTCCAAAAATCTTATGTGATTTTCTAGCTTCACAAAAAGTTTCAAAAATTTACACTAAATATTGAGATTATATGAGCCTACCCGAAGTCGCATTTTGGCCTCCATAGGGCCAATGGGACTTTAGGGGTTTAAGACCATCTCATGCCCATTTCAGGAGAGTCTACAAGGCCGGTTCTAAATGCCTGCTCACTTTCAGAGCATCCTATCTTATACTATTTTTAGTATATTGCCCTTCCCCACAATGTTTGAGAAATTTACATACAAGAGTTTTTTAGGATTGGAGGTGACATGAACAACCAGAAATGGTGATAGCACAATAAAATACACTTTCAAAAACTCAAGTTCAAATGAATAGCTTTCAAATTCATTACACAATCAACCTTGCACTTATTGAAATGCAATTTTTTTTCGTAAGTAGAAATTGAAAATAACTCCAAATCAACACTCGCATGTTTAAATTTTCAATGGTGATTATCACAAAAACACTTTACACTCTGCATTGGGACCATTTTCAAAGCAAATGGATAAGTACAATTTTTTAGATATCAAATCAAATGAAATTGACAAACTTTGCTCAAAGTTGGGAAATGAAGTAAAATTGACAACCTTTACTCTTCCACTATATATATATATATAGACCTTTGAAGACCTCTTAAAAATAAGAAGTTTACCTTTTTTGATGAAAAATAAAAATCTTAAACATTTCACCTTGAAAATTGCCTATAAAATTTTTTAAAATGGTCAATGAAATTTTACTACCTACCAAAATAAGCGTGAAATTTGGATTGACCATATATGATTGATTGGGTAGTTGATTGGGTAATTTGTATCAAAAGGTTTGGATAAGGTTTCTATACCTTATTAACTCTCAACCAGTTGCAAATCTTCTAGTGTGCAAATGCAAAAGGGAAATCATTATTTATTACACTAACTTACTGATTGAAGAACAAAAAGTGATTTTAGTCCTATGTTTTCAGAGAATCTGAACTTGTGAAAGCTAAATCCTTAATTTATTAAAATGAGCCAATCATTATTCGATTAATTCCTTGAGTTTTATTAAAATAATATTTATTTTAGAGATATAGACCGGAACTTTGGTTGTGTTTGATTATATCAACCGATTGATTAACCCCTAAAGGTCTTTGACTATGCTTTTACCCAAAACGCTCCAAAACTGCCATTTCTAGTGCAAGTACCAAATTTTACAAAAAGAAAATTTTTTGGAAAAATGTAACCATAGGATCTTGTATCTAAATACTTTGGGAAGATGTGGAAAAAATTTCAGATTTTATCACCATGTGGATTGCAAGATATCTGCGTTTCAAGTGACAAAAATCCTTTTTTGAGCCTTGCAAAAATCCAGGCAGCTGCACTTCAAAAGGCCACATTTGTATGAAAAAAAGTCCAAAATGGTTGTTACCCTTTGGATTAATTCTTTAGGTCAAGTTGGCAACACTCTTGAAAATTTTCAATTTATTTGGAATTGTACAGTACAACATGTAGGAAAAAAATAGTAAGTAGAAAGAAGTAGAGAATGATTCAAAATACTAAATTGTTAACAATTTATTTATGAAATTGAAAATTGCCAATCCCAATGGTTGAAATGTTGTAATAAACAATCCCACCCAATATTTTGATTTTTTTTCAAAACTATTGAAAAATGAGTTAAATAAAGGACTTCAAAGTTTATTTTAGCGTAGAGATTCCATGATTGCCCACAAACAAAAACACTTCATAACTTTTGACTCGTTGATCAAAATGGAGTAATTCAAAGCTTCTCATGTACATGTAGTTCTAGATAATTTTTTTCAAATTTTTGTTTATGAAAAAAGTCATTTTTTTAGACCTGCCCGGGTTGCCCGCTGACCACTGAAAATCACATATCATGCAATAACTTTTTACCAATGTAGTCAAATGTTATGAAAATTTTTGGGCCTTAAAGCTACTCCTTGGACACATGTTGTGTAAAAATTTCAAAGAAAAATAATGAAAACTCTATTCATAGTGAGGTGCCCAAAATCGCTATGTTGCCAAAAAACGCAGTTTGGTCCTTTAGGGGTTAACAAATTGATTTAATTAAGTTGGCTTAGCCAAACCTTTTAAAAATCATTTCATATTGGAAAAAAAATTTGAAACTGTAGGTCCACCATGAGAATTATCTTGTAAGTTCTAAAATGTTATCTTTTATTTGATCCCTCTTTCAATTCTTATTCTAAAGTGCATTTGAATTTTGAGCCAACTTATTATTTTTTGGAATGAAAACAAGGCACAATTGCTTGCACTTGAGTCTCATTTAGTCAGTGATGTCTTCTTGCGTTGAGGTTTTGGTCCCATCTACAGACCTTTGAGTTCCAAGTAAAAGTTTTATTTTTATTTTTGTACAATTCAAAGTATTAAGATTTCTAACTTTGAAGTTTGAATTATACATAATTTGAAAGGCAAATAGTCTCACATATGTCCTGCACAGAAAGATTCTTTGTCATCCATTGGACATAGAACGTCCGCCTCTACGTTTATAGGTTAAGTACTCATTCATGATTGATGAACAACACATTATAGTATTCTAAAAGGAGTGCTCCATGTCCTAAAATCACGCACTTGGAGTTACAGTTTCCTACTTTAGAAATTGTGGTTCATTTCATTAACCACCATCATAGTTTATGGACCTGTTTTAAGACCTCCTCCTAAGGTAGCAGTACCTAAAACTAACACCAACCGTTTACTAACATCTAAAAAAGTACCAAAATCCAAGTGCAAGTGGACCCAATCCAAGCACAAATGGACTCAAAGTAGACAGGTGGGGTTCCAAGAAGTTGTCATTCTTTCAAGAAGTGACCAATCACCCGCGTGAGATCCAAGATTAGAGTGTGTCGCATTTGGGTGTTTCCGTGTCCACAATAGGTACATAGTTGTTTTCAAAAATTTGTATTATATTCATACAAGCTCAGGACAATACGAAACCAATTTTGTTGATTTCCTATTCCATTTACTAACAAGCACATATCATTTTATTTTGTAGCTACCCTCAAGATCTGCAAATCTAAAACAAGTGTTACATTTAGGTGCTTCTACCTTATACTTGGTATTGCAAGAGTCAAAACTCTTTCTACCCTTGTCAAACTCTCTATTATCAAATGTGACATTTGACACTCTCCATAGTTGCACATTCCCTTCCTCGTAGTAAAACTGAGTGTCTGATTCTCGTCACTGACTCTTAACAGTCGAGCTTTGTTGCAATTGTGAAGTAGGCGGGAAAACAAGAATGTTTAAACTCCTTGCAACTGCATATCCAAGTGGCTTTACGAAGTGGTGAAGAATCAGAACAATGCATTCTTATTAGCAGCTGCGCATTTTGGAATAGAAATTCGCACAAAATGGCGCATTATCCTGGACAAGAAGTGTTTCGTCTGTTCTCGGAGTCGAATGAGTGAGAGCTAAAGCGCCTTGTGCGACGAACGACAAATTCAAACTCTTCACGATCAGGTTACATGTCTCTTTGTTTTCATATGATTCATTCTGGAGGCAGAGGTTAGGGTTTAATGGATATTTCAATCGGACATTGCATTTCAGCGATTGAAGCGTGTAGTAATTATGTTGGTCTATGCAGGTGTTGGAAATTGTCCTAAAAAAGTTTTGCAAATTTTTTGCTGACATTTTTGTTGCGCTTCTTGCTTGCGGTGTTGTTAAACTGATGCTATTCCAAGTTCAGCAATGTACGCTACCAATGGCTGTGCTCAATTCTTGCTCCTGGATGGAATTTAAGGAGTTTAGTAAGCCAGAAATTTGAATCTGGAACTAAGAGTTGAGGATGACAGGCTTGAAATGTTTGCTTGCCATTCAGAATTCAGTTGCGCCTGAGGAAAATCTGAATGATGACCGGCACAAAACTGGTTCTCTATTCGGTTTTGAAGGTAAACGCTTGCTACTCTGGTATTTCCGAGTCTCGTAAAAATTGAATGGAAGTCASTGAACAGCTTGGAAGTTGTGCCCTGGAGAGTTTGGGCATGCAGAAAGCAGAAAAAATATGTTTATTTGGAATTAATCCAACGACGGATTGTTTTCAATTTTGCATATACCGGTACCCGCAGAATAGTGTTGCTACATTTTCCAAGAAACCAGGGAAGGCATGTGAAAAGCGATTGAAGTCCGTTGTGTCGAACATTTTGGTAATGTACGTGCTGTGTTTAAAGATAATCCTCAGATGCTTATTTCGGAGAGTTCCTTCTGGCTCTCCATTCCTCAATCTAACTTGATGTGATGACATGAAACTTTTCAATCATCTATTGAGTGAGGGAGATACAGCGTCGTTGTAATTTGGACTTTGAATTTGCGAGATTCAACAGATCATTAGTAGAGTGCACTTCCTGTATGAGAATGTGAACTTCTTCAGACATCTTTGACTTCAGTAAATAGTGAGAATCATCATGCAAAATATACAACATATGCCGGTGCCATTTCAACCATTAGCCTGTGACCAGTGCTTACTACTGAAGCATTATTCTTGCATATCGTACTCATCTGGTTCTTCGTTTGTATCATCTTGTACGAAAAAATGTAGATTGYTTACGTTACCCACACCTAATTGCGACACTTTAAGGACTGGGGATGTCTCTATTTTTAGAACGGTCGGATTTCCTTATAATGTTAGCAAATCAAAGAGGGCTTCGAGCATCAAAGAATTCATTATTTGGGTACCATATGCAAAATCTAAGGTTTCATTGGTGGATGAACTAAAACCAACACAAGTTCTGATGTTGAGGTGGTGTGCATTCTCAAAATCAATATGTCCTTATTGTGCAAGATTTGGGTAGGATGGACTGAGGTGGTTGTTGCAATTAGGTGTCGTTACCTTACTATGGCTCCGACATTCTTAAGTTTCTCTTCACTTCCAATGGTAGAGAACTGAAATTGCTTTCGATTTATGAGACAGCCGTGAGTATCCTTCTAGGAATCGAAATATGTGCACTGCATGCAGTTTGATTTTTTCTCATTCTCGTATAATTTCACTCATTGCAAATGACTATATGCACATTATCAATTCTCATACATCTGTAGTGAATTCAATATTATCAATGCTCTTCAGTAACATTGTCACCCATATATTTCAAATCTGACACTGCGTGGGTTCCGCAGTTGCCCGCCTACACACTCATAAGCTTGCGGTTCTGAGGAAYGAAGGAAGGGATACCGTAGCCTGCAAGAATTCATCACAGTATCGGCAGAAGTCAGGCGAAGTCGGAGTTTCGAGCTTCGGGTAGGATCCAAATTTCACATTTGAGTATTTCATAAATCTACCCCTAGCGACAAAAATTGTTTGTTTCGGAAACCTCAAAATTTTACCACTTGTTGGAATCAATGTAAGACTCTTGAAGGATCTTATTCAATTCTTTTAGTGTTCTTTTCTATGTAGAATAAGCTATGGATAGTCAAAATCTTTAAATGTCCAAATGTGATTTCAAAAACACGACAACATAGCTCGAAAATATACATCCACATATTCAACATGCAAATTCATGAGATTTCTGTAATTGAGAAGTGAATTCGAATGTGGATTCGTTACCGTCACAACTGTAGCCAGAGGGGACGATTTTCTTGCATTCTTTGGGCAGAAGAAGAGAGGCATGCATATTGACACCCATGGAATTGGAGTACGCTGTGACGATGGTGCAAAGGCAGGATGTGTCGGTGCTACGAACGACGGCGCAGCAAGCGTCCGTTGGTGACGGAGGATTCTCCCCTTCCACTGCTGGCAAGCACACTGATAGCGAGGACAAGGTGCCTGAGCATGGTCCGGCTATTGCTGCTACTCCACGCGACTCGACCACCAGAATGACAGTCACCAGCGCTACAAACGCTTGGAGTAGATTCATTTTGTGCTCCATTGYTGCTTTCAATAATGATACAGTCGATCGAATGACGGAAACAAASGAATAAGGTGATGAGAATGGACTCAACTGGAAGGCTTAAATGCTCTCATATGCGCAGCTCGCTCGCATCAGAGCAGGTCTAAAAATTATTCGAATTTTTTCGGATTCTGTACAACAGCAACGAGGGGGTCAGAACGTGAGAACCRTCACAATGAAAAGATCCGCCGGATAGCAGGTACTTTCTCAGATTGGATTAAGGCATGTACTCCTAAATACCAGCAAACAAAGACTGAGCTTGGGGATTACYATGAAACTGCTTTAGTTTCTGCTCAGTATTGTTGGCCATGTTAATCGAATTGAAAGACGATTCCTATGCATGTTTGCATATGATTATTGATTTCGTCTGTTGGTGTGTCTGTAATAATGTGCTTATGYCCTAAAYGTATATGATCTAAACATGACAACCTGGGGGTGGTTTGATCTAATATATTGGTCGTTTTGTGGAACGGGTTGCAAATAGGTGTTGTTACCTTGTGTCAACTGCGACGAACAAAAGGAATGACTAGGGAATGAGCATTGAACTGAAACCTGCCGCTTAAGCGCTTGTTACAGTGATTGTTCCTTTTTCATCGTGGCAAAGATTCTGGCCTAAATGGAAATGCAGCTGTACATTTCACTTCTGCATGAGGATCTGATGTCCAAGCCATGTGAGCCTTGCCTAGAAACCGTGGTAGTGCTTGTTATTGAAGAGGTACTAGTTGGTTGTCTCGTGGGTGTTTTACTCTCTATTCTACATTCAATTGCGCCCCTGCATTTATTTGTTCCTTGAAAAGAGTTGGTATATGGTACGAGATTGCAGAGTGCCTACCATAATGACAGATGGTCTACAATTCTCTTGTTCTGAAACAGCGACAGGTTTTGAAGCAGTTCTGGAAGGCGGGCTTGAAGGGCACATCCGATTGCATCGCAGCCCCAATTAGGATGCTCGAGGCTTTTTCAGGTTATAAGAGTGTAACCTTGGTTTTTGCTGTTTGTGATTGACATCTGCAGTGTCTTGTCATGGTGTAGTGCTTTGCTGAACAGCAATTTCTTGTCTACTTGCATCAATGGCACAAGAAACTAGGAGGGGTTTCCACTTATACTCAGACCACCAAATTGGTATCCATCCAATGGCCACATCAGATTGATATCGATTTTGCGATCTGGAAATTTGTGGAAATCCGCTGACGTTTATAGATATGTGAGCATCAGAATAATGTGAATGAACAAATTTCCTTGAGTGTGGAGCTCTCGTTCTTTTAAGGTAACAGAACCAAACTGAAACAACACTTTCTGATCTTTGACACCTTAAAAAAAATGGCATTGAATGAACACTTGCATGACTCAAAAACACCACCACAACTTTTTATAAGATTTAAGCAGCTAATGAGAGGTGAGACATTTTGAAATAGTGTCACTTTTAGGTGTGGTTACCTTGCTAATGGCTAACAATAAAGGAATCCTATTAATTCCTAGGTGCCCAAATTCAAAGTTAATTCATTAGGAGAAATATGAGCCCTCTGTAAGGTTGTTAGAACGAATCAACCGCAAGGCCCTGTGACATTACAGATTTTGTTTGTTTGTTTGTTTTTTAATTTTTTTTTTAATTTTTAATTTTTTTTTAAAGTCTTAAAAAATAAAAAATAAAATTATTGAGAATCTGACATGGCACTAGTAGTGCCACGCAGGATTTCAAAAAAAAAAATCCATAATAGCACCGCGGCCTTTTAGAACTCACAACCTTTTGGAGACCTCATATTTTTCCTAATGTGTTAATTCTAGTAATCCAAATGGTAACATTCAAATCTTACTTCTATCAATGAAAAATATGAGATAGTAGAGTTAATCATAAAATAGGAAGAAATCGTGGTTCCTTTTTTTTTAGAATAACAAAGAATAAAGAATTAGGGATAGAAGCCGTTTTTGGTCCAAAATGGAGTTCTTTTGACCTAGTTTTGCTTCCACAAATGAGAATTCACAAGCATGCAACATGTGGGAAAAGGGATTGTAACTCTAGATGAGAATCTTGAATTTAGAGCTTAATTCAAGATTAAGTGAAAAATTAATTGTCTGGACCACATCTCAAAAGTAGCTTGTAGTTGTAGAACAATTTCCTCCCACATTATGATAAACTCTAAACTCTTCTTTCTATTTGATACATTTGTTAATTTTTTTGCTCAAAACACATTCACACCTAGTCTTTGGTAACAAAGGTTACAAAATTTTAATACCTTTGACAAAGAGGGAAAGATGCAAGTTTTATGAAAATAGTTGTATTGAGTTAGCTTATCATTGGTTCAATATAATTGAGTATTCTGAAGTTATTAGTTGTTTAGACTTAGAAGATAACATTTAACAAAGTACCTTTTCCTCTTTAGAGTCCTCATCTTCAAAATTCATTCTCGCATCATAGAGAATTAAGTAAGCATCAATACCAATGTCATTTGACCATTTGACCATTTGATCACTCCTTGTAAAAACCTAGTAATTTTGTTTGGAGTACAATTTCAAACCTCATTTAGGCATAGTAAAATAACTTTTTTCAAAAAAAATTGAACTAAGGAAAGTTAGGAAATCAAGTTGAAATTCATCTCCAAAAATTCATTTGTCAATTTGAGCCTCCAATTAAAAATTATGAATAAAATTTAGAGAGGATGCTTGAAATGTCAAAGACAATGTCCCTTCCAACCCCTCTATAAAATTTACCCATAACTTTTGATTAGAGGCTCTAAATTTATAAAATAGATTTTTGAAGATGAATTTTAGCTTGATTTTCCAACTTTTTTTTAGTCCACATTTAAAATAATAATAATAATAATTCTACTATGCCTAAATGAGGTTTACATATCCCACAAGGGTTGTTTTACTTCTTATCACCCTATTTATATATATATATAAAGAGCTTGTCGTCTCCATTTGTAAACATAAATTATGAGTGCCTCTTGCATTTTGGTTGTGATACCTTCTAGTTGAAAGCAAGTGTTTTTTGTTAATCACCCATTTCCTATCCCATTAACTAAGTGCACTTTTACAAATCTGAAAATCTATGTTTACTATTGATTGAGGTGCTACATGACATCATGTGAAATTCATGTAACTATGTGTTCAATTTCCTCATTTGTTGACTAGACCAACGTTCTTTTGCCTTGCCAACTCGCATACATGTACTAAAGAGCAGAAGTGTGAACACACATACGATTCTCTTCCTTACAACGTCCAAAAGACTCAACCTTAAGGCCAAGTGTGAACGTACCATTAGTGATGTATGCATTAATAATCAAAGAAGGGCTTTGATTTTTTTGTTTGCTACGTAGACTTTTTGAATCTAAAGGTATGTTTGCACTTGGTGTTCAAGGGTATTGATATCGAGATTCTTAGGAATGAATTTAGGCCTATTATTGGACTAGACTCACATTGCAAACATCACCCGTAACACCAAGTGCAAACATACCTTAATTGAGGCATTGCAATGGTACACCAAGGCACGTCTTGAGGGTGTTTCAAAGCGAGTTCACCAGTGACACTCATATATATTTCAATAGACCTACTAATCTCCATCAACACTGAATAGTGGTATTAAACGGACCATACTAATTAATCAACATTTCACTCTACATAAATATCTACCTTTGTTGTACATCAATGGCTACCAAAGTGGAAACATTTGGATATAATATGTAAAAATTATGAAGGGTCAAAGTTTGGTTCTAAAAGCGTTTCTTCCACATAGGTACATAATTGAATTTGAAGATGTACAGAGTGTGAAGATGGCACTTTTAGATCAGTGGCGCTTTTGAATTGCCTTTATATTGAGAAATGCCCAACAACGAGTGATTGAGCGAGGGACATTGCACGATGTAAATCACAAGTACTAGGAAAATCGAAGATCACTACTAGAATTTGGTACTCCATGCTTTACCAAAGACATTGCTCAATACACTAGAAAAGTAATCTTGGAAGGATCTAAACATTGTTTTAAGCTTGACTAGAGATGTTCAGGTGAAGCAACATCTTGGTACTTTCTTTTTTGCAACATTTGCTACATACATGGGACCAAGTGAACTTGAGTTCTCATGTTACTTTACTTCTCTTTCTGGGAACATTTGTTTCCAATAATTTGTCAATTTAGATATTAATTATTTTGGACCAATTAAACATCAATATATTGTATACAATATTTATACTATATTTATATTGTATACAATATTTATACTATATTTATATTGTATACAATATTTATACTATATTTATATTGTTATTGTATACAATATTTATACTATATTTATATTGTATACAATATTTATACTATATTTATATTGTATACAATATTTATACTATATTTATATTGTATTACATCATACAATGTAGCATACACTTTATGTGTTGTAAAACTGTAGGAGAGAGACAAGCATATTATACTTCATGGGAGTCTCACCAAGCACAATGCTTATGGGATAATGTCCTCAACAAAGAATGAAGATGGGAACTCATTGGGATCTTAGTACTTGGACGTTCTTCACAAAACGTTGGTTAGAAAATTGACTCTTGCCAAATGTTGCTTTTGTTGAGGCAAACGTTTCTTTATTCCTAGAAGCACCACAAACGTTGCTAAAAAAAACGTTACTACCCCCCCTTATTCTAGTAGTGAATGCATGAAACACTTGGGATGAAAAAACAAAGTTGGATGAAGAATCTGTAATGATTGATTACTCGGGCAAACCCACCTAATCATAGGGCATTACGGTTGATTGTGCCACAGAACTTCCCAGGAAATGAAAGGGTGATTTCCTTGAAGTGGTTTACGTTGATAGATCCCAGCGGTGGCCATATCCCAAAGGCAACAGCTAGATCGAGTTTCTTGCACAAACTAAGAATGTAGATGATTGAGCACTTTAATTTTGTACCTGGAGCTCGTCTCAGGTGTGATCGAGGTACCAAAAACTAGCGATCGACGTACTAGATCGATACTCGATCGTGCTCAATATATGTGAATGAATGACTTATCAATACCGAGTACTTGAGTTAAAATCGATCATAAATAAAGTTTGGAGCCATCTAAGGTACAGTGCAGTACAGTAGTGGAGAATTGTCTGACGGTGAGCTTCCATCACAACTGCTAAAGAAGGAATGACGTACTTTGGGTTATTTTGTTTTTGTTTTCGGTTACCACCTACAAGATGGTGGAGCTGGAAGGGCGATTGTAATTGCTAAAGAATGAATGACGTACTTTGATTTGGGGTCTTCTTTTTCGGTTTCGGTTACCACCTAAAGGATGCTGGAGCTCGCTAAAAGGGCGACTTGAGTTCTCACAATTGATAAAGAAGTAATGTTATGGAATTATATAATCTGCTGACGCTAAGAGATTCGATCATTCTCCTTCAAAAATTAAAGATCCAATAAAGATCGAAGAATGATGGACTGGGCATGACTGAAAAGGGACGAAGTGAAGTACTAGAAAGAAAGGAATGGAATGTCAGTGCAATTAAATAAGTAAGTCAATATTCGATTCTCCACAGATCGATAGACTTGCAATCGTTTGAATCAGCTAGTGGTACAGTACGTACTCAGCTCCAGTACTGGAAGCTCTGGGGCGATCGGCCTGGGCTGGAGTGGGGTGGTTCAGCCCCCATTTTGAACCATCATCCCTCTCTAGATACACTAGAAAAAATTTAGGGGGCCAAAAATTGAGACCCTTTTTGAACCATCATACCGGGCTGAAATGGATGTGAGCACGGGCTGAAATGGATGTGGGGCCCTGTCAGGACGTGCTGTCAATCGCACTCACTGTTCATACCCTCGTTTGGCCCCGCCGGACCTCTTTAGCCCGGCGGGCCAAAAGCTCCCGAGCTCCTAGTATGGTAAAGAAAAAGAAGAATAAAGGCTCAATCTGTCGTGAAAATATATATGTACATCTAAGGCCATGAGTTTGGATCGATCTCTTCTGATTGAAGCTCCCCTCCGATGAATTCAACTGCCATGGCTCGATCGATCGTACCCTGGCACGGCGCCCTCGATCGATGAGGCGCTGTCGTCAGTTCGATCATCAATCGTCACAAATTGATGAATTGCTGGCAGAAAGTKGAAAGCAGCAATGAATGAATTGAATCCAGGGTAGGGAGCTCTGTCGTCACTGATGAGTGTCCAAAACAGGACAAGGAGTCGGAAGAAGTTCAGAGGCGGGTTGGAAGGGCCGGAGTGAACTGACCCCTGGCTCGGCCACTCGGGAAAACCCTGAAATTGTTTATTTTCCACGCATGATAGAATTTGCAAGTTCTGAATTCATATTTGTATTCGGAGGCCCCTAATTAGCTAGGAGAGATGCTTAGGGTAAATTATTCTAGCCCAAAATAGGGGGATTTTTATTTTACTTGTACCCATGGAATTACTGGAGTGGCTGAGCGAGGAGGCCAATCCACCCCGGCCGTTTGAAGGGGGAGGGGCACTTCTACCCGGTTGAGTAATTGAGACTTTACCTTTAAATAAACGCTTTAATCCTTTTTTGAATTTTGGCACAGTTTGCTTATATCTTGCTATAGAAATACCATTCACCATAATTTCATGAAATTGGTCGCACAGAAAGGTTGTCTTTTCAACATTCAAGTATTACATTGAATGAGAGAGAAGTTAGTTGGATCGAACAAAGCCTACAAAGTACAAACCCTCCGTTCATCATTTAGAATATGGACGTCGAAGCACTTAAAGGCTAACCCTTGAACGATGTGCTGGTGACCGTGCAAATCCTCAATTTTGAGACTATGGGGGATCATTGGCTTAAAAAAATCCAAAAGCACTCATTGGAGGTCAAAGTACTATAGAGGATCTCCCCTTTCCATCTCTAATTTTGAGGATGAATAGGTGCACTTCTACCCTACACACGTCAAATTGATTCATTATCATCCATCGAATGCAAAACATCCGCCTTGACATTCAAGGGTTAAACAACAGGATGATAACCGTGGAAATCATCAATTTTGAGACTGTGGGGAATCATGGGCTTAAGAAAATCCATAAGCACTCATTGGAAGTCAAAGTATTGTAGAAGAACTTTCCTTTTCCACCTCTAATTTTGAGGATGAATAGTTGCACTTGTCACCTAAACAGGAAGATGTTCTGTTATTCATCAACCAAATAACAACCTCGACGGCGTTTATGGGTTCATTTCAATTGACCTTCTTTCCCACTGTTGCAAGCCCAGTTCCCGGTTGCTTTTCATTCCCTGAAATAGCCACCAAACTTGAGGTGAATAAAACAAGTCTCAAAAGACAATACATAAGGGCAACTTTGCTACTAAAAATAGATCATTTTTAATACAAAGCGACACAAGTTTAGATTAAAAAAATGACGAGATTAGCTCTAGTGTCCCTACTGGCAATGCAACAAATTGAAACATCTATTATTAATAGAGCATTTCAATTTCATGTGTGTCAATTGCTTATCCTACGTTAAGGTCAAATTAGTTAATAAATAATTCAAAATCTCATTAAATATGGCATCTAATGAAATTTTCAAAAAATATAAGGTGGCATAATTGAATAGTGTAGTATTTTGGTTGATTTTTGGACTCTATACCCACTCTAGGTCAAAGTACACCTAATTTGAAAAAATTCAAAGAAGAATAGAGTTCAAGAATCTTTAAATGCTCAACTTGAATCAAATTGTTTGGCAAGACATGCAATTACATGTAAGCTAGGCCAGTTTCAATAATGCGGTGCTAGCCTATGAAATTTACAAACAAATTTCAATTGCGGCATATTTTGCAAAATACATAAGCCATGAAGGTGACAACATTGCGTAGTAATCCCACCACTGCCTAATTCATGAAATCCAAAGATATGCATGAATTAGCTAAGGTAGGAGGGGCAAAACCTTCCCATCTAAGAGCTAAAACTGAGTTTTGGAGAGGTGAAAATTCTTGAGATATTTTTCAATAATTTTTTTCTGAAAGACAAGTGAAATTGGAATCTAACTTAAGTTGTTTCATATTTTTTGAAGCTTTATGGAATTTGTTATGAATTTTTGAAGTTGTAATGGTATACGCTTGAAAACCACCAAATGTACTCTATAGTTTTCATAACTTTTCACTACATGATTGAAAAGTTATTAAAGGCCATATTTGTTATATTGAGACTTTTTGTAGGCTCATTTTTATCTTTGACCCAAAGATAAATCGACTTATCGCTTTACCCATATTTTTGATAAAAAGATAACATCACCAGCTTTTGAAATTTCATTATAGAATCACTATTTGAGCATTATTTTTTTTAAATTTTAATTACTATTTTTTTTAATGAATTTTCAAGTAACTAGCATCCTGTCTCAAAATCTGCGAAAAGTCTCAATTTAATGAATATGGCCTTATTGCATTATATGTGATTTTCTTTGAATTTTGGGCATCCTAGGGAGCTCAAAAAACTTTTTTAAGATCAAATATGACACCCTGCATACAATTAGAAGTATACAATATTAAATCTAAATGAAAATTATGTATTTAAACTTAGCAAGATATATGCTTGGCAATGCATAAATTGTGTATTGGATTGATAATTCAACAAATAATTAGCATTGTTCATTTAGATGCCATTTGATCATCTAAACCTAGTCTTGCTGAAATACGTCACCATGTATGCTTGTAGAAAACTCATTCATATTGTGGCTTCTATGACATGAAGCAAGACATAAAGGAGGTGTAACAATGATATAAGTTGGGAGTTTCATTAAAAATTGGACCAATTTTTGTAACAGTCGTTTTTTTGCCAATTCTATGTCAAAATACACAAAAAGCATCAGGTCACAACTACAATTGGACAATTCAAACATCTAAAGGTMAAATGAGCCCCTTAGATTGAAAATTCAAATTTCTTGTTGATGCTAATTTTTGATAATAAATTCATTGTGGTGTTGAATAGGATCTGAGAAATGGCACAAAACATGTCTCAAATAGTAAAGGCAATAACTATCCAAGAGATGAAGGGGATTCAAATTTCAAAATTAGCCATTGTTTTTGTGCAATCTATATATTCTTGCAAAGGAAGTTGTTCCTACTATAAATGTTGCAAAAATTATCGCATGGAATTAAACAATGATAAATAAATTTCTATAAAAAAACTGCAAAGAAAAGAGCTTTTGCACAACATAAATAATTGGATGTTAGTATAACCATATTTCTAGGGAGCTTTGACATTCTCAATCAACTTTTGAAAAAAATTAAAGAATTCATTGAAAAAAATTATATATTTGGACTTAGAGCTCTTTCCAAGTTGCACATGCTTACGATGTGTTGCATGCTAGCATCCTCGTCATGCATGGTGACTTGCTGAGCAAACACATCCAAAAGTCTCTAATGGGACAAACGCTAGAATGCCTCGGTGAGGTACCATATTCTCACCCAACAAGCTACAACATTGATTTACACATATTCATTGGAATGTTTGAGTATTGTGTCAGAGACAAAGACAAAGAACAATTTGAGTGTGTATATAGGAATGTGACTTCAAAACAAATCACTAAAGCAGTTGAGAAGTATGTGAAGTACAATACTTTATTCATAAAAACTATAATCATCTTGATTCAAAGGAACTTGATTGAAAAGGCTAGGGCATTGTGTAAATACAAGATGAAGAAACAATTGGGAAGTACTCTTTTCTACATCCTTTTGCCAAAATTGTAGTATGGATTAACATTCTTTTTGGAAGGTGATGCTTTGATACGCACACCCCCAAAAGACCTTTTGGCTCTTAAATTGGCTAGCATACACTACTAGAAGAAGGGTGATTTAAGGATGTTTTTTTAGTCCAGAAATGCATATGAAAAGTGCAAGACTTTTAAGTAATATTTACTTAAACTGTTGTGTCTAGGACGAGCTTGAAAGTACATTACTGGAAGTCATGATTGTGACTTTTAAAGACATTCTACCATGTCATTTAAATTTATATACCGACTTTGAATAGGTCCTTCAAAACAAAATAACAAATGAATCAACCAAATGTGGTTTTGATTGCACTCATGAATTATGCAAGAAAAAATTCTCCTCAAAATTGAAAAGTTTTAAGGATTCCAAAAAAGATTTTTTGTACAAAAATTAGAATTTGTCCAAGCTATTGAAAAAGATTCAAAAAAATTATTTAAAGTATCAAATCATGTCACTATGGGACCGATTTTTGATTGAAGTTCATCTAGATATGCATACTTTGAAATGATTTTTGAAGGATTAAAAATAACTATTTATTTTGTGATGCAATGCCTATTAATCTTGATATTAGGCAATTTTTTTTCTCAAAGCATAAAATAATGAAAATTAACTAGTTAAATTAAATTGTTTTTGCCTAAATTGAATTATTTCACACCATCTAGGTGCACAATTTTTGTTTTGAATTTTAGGAAAAACTTCAGATGATTGAAGTAGAAAAATATATCAAAAAGTTGTAAATTTTTATCATATAGATGTTTTTCCATCTTTTATCGCTATAAATTTGGCATCAGGCTAATGGAGGAAGCCAACTATCAGCCAATGGTAAGGCTTCCATTGCCAAGTGCAAAAGTGAGCTTTCCCTTTCATCCGAGTTGTTAGGGACACTTAATGTAAGCAATTGTGATTTCCCCATGCTTTGTCAGCAGATTTTCGTGCGTTTGAGTTGTGCTTTTGCTTTCAATGAGAGAGGGTTGAGTTTGCCAATTTTACTTGCAGGACTTCAAATATTGTTGTTTAATAAATATGAATTGTTGTACATTGAAGATAGTATTGAAAATTGATTTGATTTTTGTTTCCTATAGTTTTTATTCTCTTTTTGTACTTCATGTGCATGCTAGTCATGTTATTCATGAATTATCCATGGCAATTGACAAATTATTGTATCTTATGACTTGTGAGTTTTAGTATCATCGACTTCAATTGGTAGTTCTATAGTTTAGAGATTCTTGAGCTCGCAATTTTTGCACTTGCAATATTTTTCTARAAAGAAAAATTGTTGCCTACTTATTTTTGTTGCGATGCTTCAAATATGCTTTGAAGTGAGATATTTGTCTTTCAATCAACATTGTCACCAACTGAATTTGTCCTTTGAACTTTAGATATTGCCAAAATACTAGTACAACAAACAATATAGAAGTCACCTAGGCTTCAAAAAAGTCATTGTACAAAATGAAGGAGCCAAGAAACTCAGAACCTTGGCTTTTTACAAAGGCCACATAACCATTGGTCCCAAAAAATAACACTAATCCACATGGAATGTTTTCTTCTTATAATTAAATCTTTGATGGGTTGACTATACAAAGTAGTGAAATCAGGTTGTCCCATACTAATTTCTTGACATTTAACATTGTATAACTATTTATTGTTATTGTAAAAGAATGCATTACCTTTGAATTAGATAATGTTGTACTTGTGACTTATGAACCTCCATGTGTACAAATGGAAATATCTATATCACGAGGAAGTCATTTGGTGTTTTTTGAGACAAAAGAGGGCCATTTCAAGCTTGTTCCCGATGCTATGTGGAAGCTGACAGTTGTTGTTAAGAGTATAGATTTAAAAAAATAAAAATAAAATTCTTGTGTTTTATATATATATAAAAGAAAAAAATTTGAAAATTCTAAAATACTCTATGGTTTCCAAAATTCCTATGGTCAAAACTTTGTTGACTATAGGTTACTGAGTTACTCAAACAACAACTACCACAAAGTTAGAAAACACACACTTATATGAGTAAAAAACACGTGAGCAAAAATCAATTAGTATAAACAAGTGTTAGTATGATAACTCAACACCAACAAGTTAGTACAGAAAACATATTGAAAATTCATATTAAATAAAAATACGCTTTTAAAATATAGAATTTTTACTATAATTATGTGTACATAATAATATAAAATACTATGGTGTAAACCAACGTATTATATTTTTTAATAAATATAAAATTTGTTAATTCTGTAATAATATTTCCTACATTTAAGGTGCAATAAAATTTACATTTTTAGGATTTTGTCAAAATTTTCAAATTGGAGTAGAATATATTGTAGATTTTATAAACTTCATTTCATCATTTGAACTTGAATTTAACAAACATTTTCTTAACTAAAATTTAGATTAGGAATAAGGAGTTAGAAGTTGCCAAATATCCAAATTTTATGTTCTTTGGTTTGTTGAAACCAACAAGAAAATATGGTAATGTACTAAATGATGATTTGTGGATTAAGCATCTTCTTTTTTAAAGAATACAATTTTGATAACACAAAGAAGGAACTTCCAATATTATCCATTGCAAATGTGTTTACAAACTCTTAAAAAAATTGGAATGCAAAAATGACTTTTTCAATCATATAGGATATTGTGAAGTCATTCCAAGAATATAAAATATCCTTTATGCCATTATAGATTAAATCCTAAAGATCCAAGCATCTTAATAAAGGATGTGTCTAGGTCAACCTTGATTGTAAGTTTCAATATAACCATTTTCTAATTTGATTTAAACAAAAAAATGAAGCTTGACAAGACATTTTTAAATTCATATTAATTTTTGCAAATTTAAAAAATGAAAGAATCATCGCAATTGCAAGCTCTATGAGTTCAAATCCAAATAACATAATATTGTGTATTTTCATTCATACTAGTATGCCCTATGTCGTTGCCATAGTCAAAATAAAAGTGAAAGTAATTTTCTAATTTTTTTATTCATAAAAACTTTGAAAACCTATCATTTTGCATTGTAGGTCCAAACACCACAAAATCAAAGCCCGTGCATCCCTCCGCGCCAAGAGCTTTCCGATAGTAACAAGAACGCCAACGGGAGACGCACAGTCCAAGAGATCTCAACATAACATAAAATGACATAACATAATATAACATAACATAACATAACATAACAAACTAACAACTTATCTTAAAGGATGGATTTTCTTCCTTTATAATGATTTTAAAATTTAACCCCTAAAGTCCCAAGTGCCCTCGGTGGACACTTGGGATTTGGGGCAGGCTCATGTGATCTCAATTTTTGACATAATTTTTTTGATGATATAAAATCACATCAACTTTCTAAAACTATGATTTTTGTTTCAATCGGTGCCCAGGGGCAAAACTTATGCCATACTATGCACAAATTTAAGTTCGCCGGGCAAAACAAAAAAATTAGAAAACTACACATTTTTTTTCATTTTCATTTTTTTCTCAAAGATTATATTTTTGTGTACATCTAAAGCTTTGGTTCATTCTATTTGGACAAATAATGCGAAAGTTATGGACAATCTTGTTTTTCGGACTATCTAAGCATCTTCTTGAAAAATAACCTATAAAATTCATTTTTGAATGCAATTTTCACAATTTTTCAAAAAAAATTCCTTGATAGGGTCAAACTTTTTTGCCAAAAAAATCTCACCATTGGGATTAATTGTACTTACCTTACAATTAATAACAATTTAGTGTTTCATTCAATTGTGAACCTACTTCTACTTAATAATTTTTTAATGATTGAACATCAAGTGTGCTTTTCTTGAATTTTTTTTCTTTGATCCTCAATTTCAATCTTCAACATGTGAAATTTTAATTTCAATCCCAGTAAGGTAAGACAACCCATTGTGGTTATTTCTTCCATAGTGGTCACCTATGAAGTGGCCCCATTGTGTGTTTTTAAGTTTTGTGAGATCTAGGCCACAATCAATGTCTTACATGATCGTGATGGAGTGATTAGTGACCACATAAGGCACTTCCAACTTTTCAGTGTGAATTCATTACAAGGATTGAATTTTTAGGCATCCCATGTTAGAAAATATTTTGATTGTATTAGGTAGTGAGATGACCATCATGGATTCAGATTTTGTTGGCTATGGGATGGTCTACAGACCCTGTTGGGCTATGGAAAACTGAACACTTCAAAAATTCCTAGCAAATTAATACTTTATTGAAAAAATATAATTTCAATTGCACTTGCTCTTTCTCACACTTGTCTTTAAGTGGGGCAAAAATTGAAAAATTTCAACAATAGCGTGAGGTCAAACTCCAAAATCTGACCACAATGGGTTGTCTTCCCTTAGAGCAAGAAAATTTAATTAGGAAGCTTCATTTCCAAAAAATGTACTCATAGAATGTAATAAAAAAAGCTTGTTTTTTTCACTTTAAACGCAGATATCTTACAATCTATGCTGTCAAAGTTTGTGAAACTATTCATACACATTCTTATACTAGTCTAGTGCAAGATTATACGGTTAGATATGCAAAAAAAACTAGTTTTTTTAAAGTTTTGCACCTTGCAATAGAAATGGCAGTTTTGAATGGTTTTTGAGAGAAAAAAGACCTTGGGACTTTAGGGGTTAAAATGCAAAATTGTGTTTTTCTATCTAACCTTCATTATGTTCAAAATTTCAAATTATAATAACATACATTATAATTGATATAATTTTATTTCCACCTTTTATATTTTTTAAATCACAATATACTAATTTTTCAGTAAAAATTTATGAGAAAAAAAACATCAACAAAGATTACATTTCTTCACTAGCCAAAAATATCAAAATTTCATCTATTATATTCTATTTTACATAAAATGGTAAATTTTGTTTGATAGTGGACTTTGACTAGAGCACTTTAGCCAAAAGTATCTTGGTGTAAACGATAAAATAATTAATTGAGAAATTCTTACACTAATTAATCTCCAATACTAGTTGTACATTTGTATCTCCACAAAAAAAATTCAAATTAGCTTGACTATTTTTACTATTTTTACTCATTTATTTTCACTTTTTGCTACAAAACTAATAATCAATGATGATTCATCATGCTACAAATTGAAAATTTTCATAGTCATAGAAAATTTATAGTTTCACATAATAAACACATAGGATTGATTTATGAACACAATTAAGTAGGGTAAGTTTAGCTCAAATATGACATTTGATTATTTACCACTAAGCTTGCTATTTTAGGGAGTTAAAGTCTATCATTTCAATGAAGGTGGGTATCCCCACATCACACCCTATCTACAATGGTTGCCACCACTTTGTGCACACCTCTAAAATCATTACACACCCACGAAGAAGAAATTATTTTAGAACCTCTACTAAAAAAGCCCTGTACCTTTCCTACCTTTTGTATGTGGTATATGAATGTTGCGTTTTTTGGTCTGTTGGAACCTCCTCTCACTTGCCAACAAGAAAATCAATAAAAATTCAACCCATCTAACAATAGTAACTATGTATGGTACCCAAAAAATTGTCAGTGTGTGGGGTAACCACCCAATAAAAAGGTAGGAGGTTCTTAAAGTGACCACTTAAGAATTGATTGCCATTCCGGGGATGCTAAGCTCCTTGAAACAATTTTCAGTAAATTTTCATAACAAAAAAAATGTAATTGATATCTAAACCAAGTTGTTTCATATCTTCCAGACCTTTGTGGAATTAGTTACAAATTTTTGAAGTTGAAATGTAGTGTTCATCAAAATGTTTGAAGTTGAAATGCGTAGAGTTGGTACATAGAAGAAAGCAAAATCTACCTCTCAATCATGTTTGCATTTATTGACCGATTGAAGGTCGAGTATACTATCTTATACTCCCTCAGTCCCACTCAAAACTTCCCAAATTCTTCCTGCAAAGATTGTAAATAAGTATGAGTAGGAAGCTTTTAAGGTGGTATGGCCTTAAAGCGCCCTTCTTCTTCATATCATCCTGTAGGTAGCTGTAGAATGGATGCCAGGTGATCCTTGAATGGACCTCTTTGGTCTGTTAATGAATTCAAGAAAAAATATTATTTTTATTGTAAGAGCCAATCATTGTCTTTGGTTTCTGCACATTTTTTAAAAGTCACAAGGGGATGGATTTTGGGACACCTATGATCACAAATAGGTGAGAATATTTGAAAATTCATAAGTAATTCAAATTGATGCTTGGAAAAATACGAAACTACTTGTGTGAAATTACTTGTGTTGTGTTCCGCATCTATTTTTCTTTCTCTGAAAAATAGGCTAAAGATCATTATGTCCATGGAAACCTGTGAAAAAGGCAGATCAACCCTTAAAAGGTCGCTTTAACCCCTAAATGACCCTGAGGACAGATTGTGTCCTTGACCAATTTTTTAAGTTAAACAAAACCTTACCAAATTACTATTTTTAGTAGTTTGTATTTTTGAAAAATTCTTTTTGAAGTTTGGTTTTAGCTTCAAAAATTGGATTTCGAAAATGATTGATTATGATTTTTCTATTCAAGATTTTGTGCATGGTGTCCATTGCAATCTTGACTTTTTGTAGTGTTGAGGGCTCTTGGGAATGAGCCTCAAATACACCAGATCTTTGAGAAAAAATCACATTAGAATTTCATTTAAAAAAAAAAAAAGTAGATTTTGAGAAGCCATAAATTGATTGGGGTTATGCATGTTACTACTTTTAACCTCATAGTTTTTTGGTGACCAACTTTTTAGATTTGACATGTGAAAAGAGGATTGAAATACTTCAAATCACTTTCGCAGTTTTAACACCCTCATGATCAAACATTATAATCTTTCAATCCGTAAGAGATATTGTTGTGTTTTCTTTTCTAATGTGAACTCTAATATGTCTAGTTTGATTTTATATGGTTACAATTCAGAAAGAATTGATACAACATATCAAAATGTTGGCTTTTTGTTCAATTTAGAGAAAATTCTAGAAGCTCAAGAAATTCCAGGATCAGGGCCGCTTCACACTATGGCCGTCCAAGTCGAGAGGCCGTGGGATTGAGAGTCCAAACTTTGGTGAGAGTCCATGGAAATGGGCAATAAATAGGCCCAAGTTGGAGCCTTTGGCCGGCCATAGTGTGAAGACTCCAAAGGCCAAAGTCCAAGCCCAAAGTCCAAACCTCCTCCATTTTTTTGATTTATATCCTTCCTCTCCACATTAAAATCCATCCAATTTCTGAAATTTGTGTGAATTGTTACTCATGTGACAATTTTTTCAAGCGGTTGGTTAAAAAAAAATGAGAAAGGAGTCAAAAATGACCTTGGAAAAAAAATTACAGCACATGCCCTCACCATTGAACAAAGAATATGAAGGAATATAAATGGAATAAAAATGTGGGATTATACATTGAAGGGAATTAGGTACATTGAATGCTAAGACTCATGACTTTTTGTAGAAGAGACTAGGGTTCAAACCTCATTGGCGTCAAAATAACAAAATAACAAAATAACAAAATAACAAAATAACAAAATAACAAAATAACAAATACCACTATCAAAACAGTCATTCCGGTAGAACAAAACAATCTAACGGCAGAGATTTTGACAAATTCTAATATTTCTATTTTCTTTTCCTTGAAAATTCGACGGACTCTCGATCAGAGTTTGGGTCGCCAAAAAATGGCGACCCAAACTTTGATCGAGAGTCCGTCGAATTCCATCGCCATGTAGGCATTTGGTTGCCATGTAGGCAGTTTTGAGGGCGACGGACTTTGGGCTGTGCCGCATAGTGTGAAGGGTCGAGAGGCCAAACTCTTGGGTTTGTGAAATTTGATTGGCTGAAATCGACGGACTCTCGACCTTGTGCCGTAGTGTGAAGCGGCCCTCATTTTGGGGTTAAGGCCATACTACCTTACTGGGACTGAGGGAGTAAGTTTTTGCACTCCCATATTTTCAATTGACACGAGGTAAATGTTATAAAATCATGTACCATATATTCAGTGGGAATTTTTCACGTGTTTCAAAAAAAATAAAAATAAAAGTACCATTGTACCCTACTAAAAAACATGTACCACTTATACCACGGTGGCTGGCTGTCTTCATTGGTTTCAATATCTATGTGGGCTACAAAAAATAAATATATATTCTCTAGCGCATCTCCAACAACTGTGTCTGAAGAGTTGGTACCATACTATACAGCGACAGCTGCAGACAGAAGAAACAAAACAAAAACTTATGTTTGCCAATAACTGATACTTGTGACCTTCCATTGACGGTATTGTAGTCAACTTGAATTATGAGTGATGCCTTTCTTTGGACGCTTTCAAAGCTTTTTGCCACCACCACTTGCAATGGAAATTGTTCATGTGTTTCAAAGAAAAAAGGAAAAAAAAAGAAACACTTTGGTCATCACACTAATAACAATAATTATCACTAACTTCATATATGCCTTAACCCTTAAATAGTGATGCGGAGGTCAATTATGGTCGATGAATGAGTGAGCATCTTTTTGTGGGGGATGGAAGTGTAACTATTCATCCTTGGAGTTTTGTGTGAAAAGGGAAGATCTTCTATAGCACTTTGACTTTCGATGCTTACTTTTGAAGATTTTTATATCAATGATTCTCACGATATCAGAATTCACGATTTCCACGGTGACCTACCTGGCGTTTAAGGATTAACTTACGATAGAAACCGAGCCTCTATGGTAACATATCTTGAAATCATCCACCTAAGAGCTGAAACTAAATTTTGGGGTGGCAATATTCTTGGAATAATTTTCAGTAAATTCTCTTGGAAAGACAAGTGGAATTGGCATCTAACCCAAGTCATTTCATATTTTTTTGGAGCTTTGTGGAGTTAGTTATAAAAATTTGAAGTTGAAATTGCATAGGGCTCTTAAATCACACACCTCCTAAATTGTATATTATTTGTACATGGCTGTAGGCTATGAAAAAGCAACATGTACACATAGTGTATATTTGAGGATGTGGATGGTTTTAGAGCCTCTTACCTATGTACTTACGGTCGATTGTCCATGTCAATCTACCCAACGTAGAGCAATCCACAATGAGAAATAAGGAAGCTTGTCGAGGTCCTGGTCCTTTACAATACATGACACTAAATCGTGCTCATGAAAGGGGCCCCGCAAGATAATGCTTGAGGGTAAAAGTAAATAAAAGCCCCCTATATTGAGCAGTCACTAGGGTATGTTCTCTACCTCTCCTAACTAATTTGGGGACTCTATTTGCAAATTTGAATTCAGAAATTGCTAAAACAAATTTGTGCAAAAAATAAATAAAATTCCTGCATTTCCCCTCCGATAAATTTAGCCTGTGGGGCCCATTTCATGGGCACGATATATTGTCCTGCCTTTACAATCATTTCAGTTATAATGCGATAATGTCTGAATGACAAGTAGGGTGGGCAATTGAATTCAATTCACCTGCCTTGCTTGCCTAAGAAATATTCGTCTCTTTTTTTTTTCTTTTTTCTTTTTTTTTTCTTTTTTTGTCATTGTTGTATAATGAGTGATAAGTTAGCCTCAGTGGGTTCATTCGTTCCAGTCATTTGGAATTTTTTTTGACTGACACTTCTGAAAACCTTTTTAGTTTTAGTGAGAGCCTAGAGTAGCAATGAGTAGGGAATAGTCAATTCGTTGTTGTAAATGCACTGACGCCAGACGGACCACTTTCATATCATATCACCTTCTGTAGTGTCACATCCTCTGTTTTCACATCAAATTTTTACAGCATCATGGACTTGCAGAGCAATAAACTGGGCCCAGCAGGCTAGATTTACCGCTGGGGAAAACGCAGGAATGTTTTATTTTTTGCACAATTTATTTTTTGCAATTTCTGAATTCATATTTGCAATCAGAGACCCCAAATTAGCTGTAAGGGCCGGAGTTCATACCCTAGTCACGGATCAATATAGGGGGATTTTATTTACTTTTACCCCAAATATTACCCTGCGGACCCTAGTTTGTAGGCACAATTTATTGCTCTGCCATGGACTTACCCAATTCGTGAACTTACCCAATTCACGTAGTACCATATTATTATTAACGAATGCTTTGGACATCCTTTTGCTCCCCCAAAGCAAGAGTCCATAGGAAGTTTATTGCAACTTTCCAGCCAACCAATGAATCTTTGCAACTTCCCAACCAGCCAATGACTCTCTGTAGCATCCCAATCAACCAATGGCACTATTAGTGTAATTCAAAAAATCTATTTCTTTTCAATATTCATGATTTTCACTTGCTAATAAAAAATCATAGAAATTACATACAACATTCAAAAAATCTATTTCTTTATAATATTCATGATTTTCACTTGCTAATACTACAAAAATATAATTTTTAGAAAAAGATGCCTTAAACTATGCTAAATTATTTATATTGACATTTTTGGGTGCTCCCACCTTAGTTGATTATTCCCCATATATTTATATTTTTTGTAAACCTATTAAACTGCAATTGATATGGGATAACAAGATACATGTATCTCCCCTCTGTTTGTCATTAGTTTAATATTTTCTTCCATATCCCATATCAATACGTGTGTGCATACATTGTACCCTAGTAGTATTTTGTACTAGGTAATTGTATGTATTGGATCATGTATCAATAAGTGTGACTAGATTTGAAGACTTTGATTGTTCTCAACTTTAAATTTTTGCACTTGGAGTTTGAATTAAAAAAATTTAACATGAAGAATTGAGTTGAAAATTTAGCAAAAAGAAAATCCAAGAAAACATAATGTTATTTTTATTCCTTAAAAAATTGCTACGTAGAAGTAAGTACAAAATAGAGGAATAAGCTAAATTGTTAATAACTTTAAGATTGAATCAAAATACATTCATCCCAACAGTGAGATTGTTCTAACATCATATTTAATCCTTTGGAATTTTTTGTTGTGAAAAAATGTGAAAATCGAGCTATAAGACAAATTCAATATGTTTTTCTTCCAAGAAGATGCTTTGTTTATTTGCAAAATAGGATGTACCATACTTTTACATTACAAATCCAAATGGAATGAATAAAAGAATTCTATAAAGACATAAATGCAATCTAGGGAAAAATAGTCTTTTCAATATTTTATTTTCAAGTTTTTTTTGTTTTTTTTGCTACCCAACATTCCTAAATTTGGGCTTATTGTGGCATAACCTTTGCTCCCAAGCGCGAGAAATTGAGACCATAGGAATGTGCCCATAATCCATTTTGTCCCTCACAAGGACAATGGAACTCTTGGGGTTAAACTAGGAGGCACACCATATAGTAGGGAGTGCAAAGGGAGCTCACAACAAATGTGAATAATGCTCCATTCAATAGCTCCTAGGAACTACATTGGGGACCTAAGATGAACACATCCTTAATTTAAACAAACCTCAGAAAGTAGGTTGGAATGCATCCCATCTTTAGAAAAAGAAACTTTCATGTGGTTTGTCTCTTATGATGTTGCAATCAATGTTTCTTCTTGCAGTGTACTCTTCATTTCATTGCACAATCACAATTATGGCAAAATTCTATGCTACTTGGATGTTTGCCAATCATTTAGGGTTCCTTGAAGCCCATAAGGTGACTTGAAACTACAAGAGGCTTCTTTTAGATTTGTTGGTGTAAAATTTTTCAATTTGTTAGATTTGTTAGTGTAAGTTTCATAAATAAAAGAATAGGTTGGAGTTTCTTCTCAAGATTATCGGTTCAATTGATAAGGTTAGCCATTATCAGTGTAGATACATCTCCAAAATCAATATGTACCTAAGTGGAAAAAACAATTTTAGAACCTCTACCAAAAAAAACTTTGGTCCTTCATAACTATTGCATATGGGATCCAAATGATGCATTTGTTGGTGCGTTAGAACCCCCCTTCATTTGTCAACAAGAAAAATATGAAAATTTGACCATTCTGATAATATACAATAGGTGAAGTGGCAGTTTTGTAGGTGTCCACCCTAAATTGAAGCCTTGGGAGCCTAGGGAGTAAGTTAGAATTTTGATAAAGAAAAAAGTACACAGAACCAAAGGAACCAGTCCTGGCCGAATCATTTAGTTTGTCATTTTTAAGAATTTCCAACTTTGAAAACTAAAAAACTGGATGGCATTATTGTTCGTGCGCCGACAGAAGAATGATTTTTCTCAAAAGAAAGAAAGAAAATGTTTGACCAGACTACCTAGCCATGAGCCAGCCAGAGACACACTATTCAATAATATGGATCCGCCCACATTACCAACGAGGATTCCATGGGCGCCTATTTGTGGGGTACTGGAAATTCAACAAATGTTGGGGCTGATTTCCTACCATCAGTTTTTGGTTTCCAACCATGCATCAATTTTTTAGAGTGCTATCATTTTGCATGCCAAAATCATCAAGCTTGAATAAGGGAGATCATTACATGTTTTTTGAGGCTCAGGGAGGGCTCGGAGTTCCCAGCTATGTTCCTGCGTTTTCGCAGCACTGCAGTAGCAACGTGATGTGGTGAAGCGACTACCACGTCAGATTTTTTTTTTGTAAAAAATGAAAAAATAGAAATAGTCCTTTTTTTTACATTTCAGGACCAAATTTTTATTTATTTTTATTTCTTATTTGTTTTGGTAATTATTTTTCTGATAGTAGCCAGCCGTTCCATCACTGCATTGAGAACAACAAGGGGAATAGGCTTGAAAAGTCCCTCTAGAGGCCTCGATTCTCATCTAATGTTCCCATTTTTTTTTTATCATGATCCCATTCTCGTAGCTTAGATTGCTTGATTTTTTATTAGCTCAAAGTGTAGGTGACGACTTATGTTTTGCAAGAACAGCGGGAGCAACAATAATGTCCAGGAGGTGTACATTCAAAGCATACAATGATCACAATGTGTACATTGAAAGCCTTGCATCAATTTTGTGACCATCCTATCAAGTTGGAAATAGGTTTACTTACATATTGAGAATGGGACAAATAGAATCTTCACAAAAAAATCACAATAATTTTGTTTTTGAGGGAAACAAAATTTTAAAATTATGGAATCCATCTTAAATCTATTTTTCTACATGGGAGTTGTTTTTCCTAAACTATCCACCTGTAGCAAATAGGCTGAATTGCTTAAGTGGTCGGAAATAGGTGATCATCCTGATATTGATAGTCTTTTTATGAACGGTTATGGAACACTCTAAACATTGGTTGTGGCTTATTGGGACCAAATCAATTTGGCTCCAAGATTTACAGTGATTTCAATTCCAAAAATAAAATTACCAAAAAAATTTCAATCCCCCATGATTTCTATTTTTCTATAAAAGAATTTTTTTTGCATCACCTTTTATATTGCTCTAGATCATGAGCTATAGATTCACTTTAATGATTGTATAAGTATCTTAAAGGGTGGCTCTCAACCTTAGCACACTCTGCCATTGCTACTTGGCTCTCTGATAGATGGTGTAAAATATTCCACATCCAACATTTATCCTTAATTAGTAGCTAAAGTAGACCAATCCATAACCATAAACTTTCTAATTCTAACACTTTATTTTTGGTCCCAATTTTGTTCATTCCATCTTGCTAACCTGTTCGTTTTTCTAACAATTTCAATGCATTAATGCCAAAAAGAGTTGATGTGTCAATCTTTCATTGGAGAACACTTCAGTGCCAATTGGTGTATAGGAGGGTTGTCATAGATTGTTTATAGGATGTTTATGCCTCCACTTTATGTTCAATTTTGTAATTTCAAGGCTGAAAACTTAAAAAAATCACAAAAATTATAATTTTGATTGGAAAATTGTAAATCTACTTGGACTTGATTTGTGAAACAAGAGCACACTCCTAAAAAAAAATGCCCCCCTCTTGGTATGGCCCCTAAGATAGTTAAATTGCAAATGAGGGTGGTAATAGGCTTGTCTACTTTAATCCTAAATCTTTAAAGGGCAAATTGGTGACCGTGGAAATCATCTATTTGATCCCGTGCAAATCATTGGTTCAAAAAAAAATCCAAAAGCACTCATTGGAAGTCAAAGCACTATAGAGGCTCTCCCCTTTCTAAACAAAATTCTGAAGATGAATAATTGCACATCTGTCCTACTCAGAAAGATTCTCTGTCATCCATAGGACACAAAACGTCCGCCTCAACGTTTAGGGGTTAACTCTTAAATGCCAGGCAAGTCACTATGGAAATCATGAATTTTAATACCGTGAGAATCATTGGTTAAATTTTTTTCAAAAGTAAGCATTGGAAGTCAAACTACTGTAGAAGATCTTCCCTTTTCCACACGTAATTCCGAGGATGAATAGTTGCACTTCTATCCTACACAAAAAGATGCTCTCTCATTCATCGGTTAAAAAATGCCTCTGCATTGTTGAAGTGTTGAATGACTGGCTAGTGACCCTAGAGCTCATCAATTTTGTTGAAATCGGAAGAATCATTGGTCTAAAAAAATCCAAAGCCGGGGGGCGTCGTTCATGGGTTAACCCCTGAGCGCCCCAACGCCTCAAACATGGCCCCTCCAAATTGAAAGATTTCCTTGTTTGACTATTATAATCTTTTCAATGATACTGTCAAAGGACATGTCCCTTTCACTCTAGCTCTAGACTTGTCTCCACTACCAATCGGTATAGTTTCATGGAAATGGATTGAGAAGGGTCTGAATTTTAGTAATAAACATGACCTGGGCGCTCCGAGGGTTAACCCTTGAACGCCGCTGAACGATTTGCGGCCGATGAATGATAGGGAATCAAACTGCGTAGGACATAACTCCAACTTTTCATCCTCGGTATTAGGAGTGGAACGGGAAGATCTTTTGTAGGACTTTGACTTCCAATGAGTATATTTGGCTTTTCAAAATAAATGATGTCACACGGTATCAAAAATGCATGATTTCCAGGGCCACTGGTCCGTCCTTCAAGGGTTGAGCGGACAGTTGGAGGCTCAATGTCAATGTGATGATGAGCAGGGTGCATGCAGGGACGGTACTGTAGTGGTGGACATGAAGGCCCCTGTACTCAATGTTCCGTTTCAGGGGCCAGGTGAGTGAGTGGGACAGTGAGGAAGACCCTGACATGAGCGCCCCCCTGCATTATTGAGTGCCACGCTGTCAGTCTGATTGAGGCCGGGTTCAGTTCATGAACTCCGTCCAGGTCGGTCATGTCATGGCCTCTGCCAGTAAGGTAACTTATTATTATAACTGATCATTCTAACCTTTCCGCCATCCTTTAGGGACCACAAAAACAAATCATATTTCATTGGGCATTGGGCCCCATTCCATCCTATAGAAGAAGGAGAAAATTGGTTCCCAATTCTTTTTTCAACCTTTACTTGATATCTCACAAGATTCAGTCTTGTGTGAGAGCTGTATTAGGACACACAACAAACATAGTTTTTGTGCACAATGGAGTAAGAAAAATAATGCTCATTGTGTTTACAAACACAGTGAATGGGACCAAAATTTGCATATTATGTATCCATGAACATAATAGAGGTTAAGAAAAACAATGTTCTCATTGTGTTTACAAACACAGTGAATAGGACCGGAATTTGCACATTATGTATCCATGAACAAAACTAAGGCCAACCTACACTACTGTAACCTTTGCTCAAAATTCCCTGCACCTGCATTGCAACAAACACACTTGCATCAATGGAAATGTCCAAGAAACAAATAGGGTCAAGACTTTAGAAGCACACATGGCCACAAACGAGTTGTAACGAGGTGAACCCTGTTTCCTGATGTTTAGGGTTTAGGAAATGAACACCAACTATGCTAAAACAAAATGCATTCCGGCTTGTGACATCCAGCGTCGCCCTCCACCGACGAAATGACATAAACGCGTTCCATAACCGGGTTCATGGCCTCGCACCGCTTTGGTATTTGGCATGCATCTTCTAAGTTCCAAAAAAGGAAAGGCCACTCCATGCATTTCCCGTTCTCCAAGCGCGTGTGCAAATCCGCGTAAGTATTGCTGGAGTTGCAAAAAAGGGACTCAATAGCTCTGGCCGCCCCACATCATATTCCACCGAGTACAGTCTGATCTTGTAATTGAGCACCATCATCCACGCCCCTAAACCCTACGTTGAACAAATCGAATATGTTATTACACCGTAAACCACATCTGGATCTAGAACACAAGAGCAAGGCACCCTAAACCCTGAAAGATAACCCCCAAAATGCAAGCCTGAAGACCACAACAACTACACGCAATACTAAACCCTAAACTGCCCAATTCAAAGACTCGCAATACCTGAAACAGCAGGCACCAAGATGTTCTCAGCGACCCTAGGCACCATGTGACGCTGTCACGGAAGAAAAAGCCACACAAAAAAACGATTCCCCAAACCGTGAAGTTGTGAACCCTACAAAGAAAACACAGATCTGCACCAAACCGTGACGGATCTGCAACAAACCGTAACGAGGGCTGTTTGGGGATGCTCCCAACGAACCATTCTAAAACCCTAAACACCTCGTCCAAAGCAAACTCTCACCACACAACGATGCAAGCCAACAACAACTACGCCAAATACAAAATGCAGATGCCCAATTGACAAAATCGCATTACCCAAAATTGAAGGCACACCGAATTTCTTAAAATCGGACACCCAAGGTAGCAGGTGACGCTGTCACGAAACGTAGCCAAACAAAAAAATTGATTGCACAAACCGTAAACCCTACACCCACAACACAGATCCGCCCCAAACCGTAACGAGGGCTGTTGTGGGACACCCTAAACTGAAGGATTGCACAAACCGTAAACCTCGTCCAAAGCAAACTTAGGTCCTTGCACACGCCACGGTCGGGTTCTTGCATCCTAAACTGAACGATTGCACAAACCGTAAACCTCGTCCAAAACAAACTCAGGTCCTTGCACACGCAACGGTCGGGTTATTGTACACATCGGGTTCTTGCACCCAATCTTGACCGATTGCACAAACCCTAAACCTTGTCCTTGCAAACTCAGGTCCTTGCACACGCAACGGTTGGGTTCAAGTGAGCCAAATTGAATTGTATTTTCTTCCAGACCATTACAATACCCCTAAACAAGATCTGCAAAATCTTTCAATCCAACTAAGACGTGAGTACTGTATTCTGTTATATTAAATCATATTAACTTACAGTAGTCAAACAATAAATTATGTGTTGTATACAGTATATAACTTAGTTGTAAGAGTAGTTAAGTCACTGTAGGAATCCGAGAGAAGTAAATGAACTAAGAAGTATATTTCCTATAGTAGAATAAGCAATTTCAGACATTTAGCCAAAGAATTTAATATAAAGGGGGCTATTTTAGTACTATTGCATTTTCTAATGGGGCCTATTATTCCATACCCTATAGTACTTTAAAGACATCCAATGCCATTTTCTATACCCTATAGTACTCTAAAGTCTTTTATAATTTTTTGACCAAATGAATAAAAAGTGCCCTATCATTTTTTCGCTCATG
Organism: Pleurozium schreberi; assembly: GCA_006891605.1. Taxonomy (NCBI): domain Eukaryota; kingdom Viridiplantae; phylum Streptophyta; class Bryopsida; order Hypnales; family Hylocomiaceae; genus Pleurozium; species Pleurozium schreberi. The sequence goes on along the minus strand of VACF01001743.1, from coordinate 20,333 downwards.
TATTGCTACTCTGCCCGATGACTACACCCCCTGAGAGCTGCCTTGTTTTTTGCAGGGCCAAAAAACTGATTTCAGCGAATTTGAATGCTTATATCTTGCAATCCATGAGGTGGAAATTTTTGAAATTTTTACCACATGGTCTCAAGTCAGCATACTAAAAATCCTATGGTTACATATGTCAAAAAAAAATTCAAAAATTTGGTACTTGTACTTAAAATGGTTGTTTTGGAGCATTTTCAGTGGAAACATAGTCAATGAACTTCCAGGGTTAATAATGTTATAATATGGAAGACACCACAAGAAAATATTCTCTTTGAAATTGTCAAGAAAGAATAATTAAGGAATTTGCATAGTTTACTTATTTTATAAACAGATATATCTTGTGTACATTGCTAAAGATTGATCATCCATGTATTACTTTGACCTTATGCTATAAGTTAGTGATTTGATTTACAGTGAATAGGGATTTAAAGGGGACCAAAAAATTACAGGTTCTTGTTGTGGAAAACTGTAGATGTTTGAAACATGATGTTCACCCCCCAACACTTCAGGAACTATTGATATACATCACAAATAGGTATTTATATAGTGTAAAATGTTGGTTAAATATTATGGGTCCCCTTTATACCTCTATTCAATGTGAAAGCCTCAAGAGACAAAATGTGTAATTATCCCAATTTTCAACTATTGCTCTTGCCAACCTTTAATTTCTCTTTGTTGTTAAATTGTCTCATAGCGAATTTAATGATACAATACAATTTGGTTTCATTCTTTCAAAATTTCTTTATCATATTTGGTCCTCCCAAAAGTTTGATGGAAGACATGTTTGTTATCCTTCAAAAGTTTTTAAAATTAAACTTTTTCAATATATTATCTAAACTCAACAAAAGATCTAATTTTTACATTGTTCACATGATGTGCATTAATGATCTTGTTTGTCAAACTTGTCTTTAAGTGCAAAAAAAATTAAAAAATTTCAGTAGTGGCGTGAGGCCAAACTCCAAATTCTGACCACAATGGGCTATCTTATATTATACCTTAAGATAGGTTGTTTGTTTTGTTTGTTTGATAYGCTAAGATGTGACAAACCATGAGGTGTCTAGTGGCGCATTTGGTATCATTCGAAAGGTCTTGACAAGAAAAAGTGCATGGACTTTGTTTCGTGGCATTTGGACCTTTGGTTGGAAAGTTATTGAATTTGAGAGGTTTTTAAGAATTGAAAAATAGAATTAAATTACCTTTTATTTTGAAATTTTCATAACTTTGGCATTGGAGGTTCAAACACCACGAAACAACAGCCTTTGTACTCCTTTGTGCATAGAGCTTTTATTCGTGCGAATTTCATAGCGCTTGAACTTTTGGTGTGAAAGTTAATGAATTCCAAAGGTTGTATTACAAATGAAAAAAAATAAAAATAAAACTTTTACTTAAGTCTATCCTTTAAATCACGCTCTTTGTTTGTTTGTTTGTTTTGTTTGTTACGTTGAGATCTCCCAAACCGTGCGTCCCCCGGTGGCGTTCTTGGTACTGTGGGAAAGCTCTCGGAGAGGAGGGGTGCACGGGCTTGGTTTCGTGACGTTCCGACCTACGATGCAAAAGTTATTGAATTTCGAGTTATTTTTGGTTTTAAAAAATTAAAAAATTCCTTTTACTTTGATTTTGCCTGTGGCAACGGCACAGGGCACACTATTTTGAATGAAATTCGCCATCGGAATGACCATACGGACAAAAAACACAAATGAGTTTTTGCAACAACCCACGTATCTCAACAAACTCGCTGTTCACTGGCTCACCGAGTCTCCTGTCTCCTTTTTTTCCTTCCGTCCGTTTGCTTCCAAGAATCGCGTACGCTTTTGACGCATTTTGATCATTATTGAGCTCCCCTGGGCTGCAGAAGTCCACAATCAACTACAGTTGTCTTCTCTTACAGAAGGACCTGGGCGAAAGACCTGGTCCACTCACACTCTGACACCCCTCTGCCAATGCGTACTCATCATGCTGCCGGTTAACGTTACCTCCAGGATTATGCCAATGCCAAGCGAATTCTGCATTTATCTCCAAAAACAGATTAATAATTTCTATGCCACTGATCATGAGACACGGAATCCGATCCCTCCAATTCGCACCTGGAACCAATCATAGGATTGAGGACTGATTGCACCGGTTACTAACTTAGCTCCCTAGAAAAGTCACTCATCGGTTGAAAGTAAGCGTGATCAGTCGCATAGGAGTGAGCTTATTCCTTTCATCACAATCAATAATCCAAATTTCTGTTTGCAGGGAATTGACTCKGCTGGTCGCAATCAATCAGCAGCTAGCACCAATTCAAGGGCTTGATAAGTTTTTCACCTGCTACTAAGTTATACCTGTTCAATTCTTCAGTCGTTGTGAGGCATGCAGGCACAGAGTCTCTGAGGCACCGATCATTGCAGCTGCGATGGGGCCCAACTGCTGCAGTTTCTGTAGCTAGCTTCGACCGGCAGAGAGAACTCCAMACAATCACTTCAGGAACTTAGTGGGCACCAACAAAGGTTGCAAGCTTCGCCTCGCTAGCCAGTGSATCATGAGTTGCTATCATCATCTCCACTGACAGGAGGATGGTTCGTGCTTATTAGAGTCCCTCGTTTCAGGTACAAGCAGAACGTTGTCTCCGTCTGTCAGAACAACTCTGGCTGCCGAGCCCAACTCGATCGATCACTGTCAGGCAATTCCCACGGTATGTTTGTGCACAGCCTATCGTGCCACCGAAGTAGCTTGAGTGATGCCACCGAAGTATCTCGTTGCTAGATATCACTTGTCTGATCTTTGCGTAGAAAAAYTGTGTGAATGTAAGCATCTTGAGTTGTTGTGAGCGAGGAAATGAGGCAATTGCGACCCTGCCATCGCTCTGACGTCCTTGCTTCAGTTTTGGATCAATTTTTTTTTCGTGAGTTGAATACTGCAAGCGCTTCGAGAGGATCGTCTCTCTTCGGGGGTTTCCTTATTTGCTAGGCTAGAACATTATTGTGTGGGATTGAGCGTCAGCTCTAGAGTTTTCCCACGTACCTTATGCTAGTTTTCCAGTCTAGGTATCTTGCGTTGTCCTCCATAAATTTTGAAGGGATGGGAGTTTCTTAAAGAATCTTTCGCTGCAAAGAGATGCCTTCAAACTTGTCCTCTTCGGTATTCATTGCCCGAGATCAATTGCTAACGCATCCGCGGTGTGCCTGCACAGGACTGAAGCATGTAGCTCAAGTTACAGATACCAACAAGTGGGACCCGAGACCCTTTTTAATCATACCACTCCAAGACCTTCGCAACAAACAACAATCGGTGGGCAAGAATCGAAGGCAGTTTTCGCGGCGATCGCGAAGGGAGGCCGGAGCACTGGGGCTGGACTCGCAGCTACTATTCTTCGGAGATTGTACTGAAGATCAATCTAGGAAGGTGTTGTTTCCCCCTCAAATTCTGGAATTTTCTCGTATGTGTGTTGCGGGAATGTAGCCCTGTGCACTTGCAGGAGTTTTAGGAGCTCAGACGAGAGATCAATACTCCACTGAGAAGGTGCCATTGCGTTTAGATCTTGCGCAGTTGTAGCGACGRCGTTGAYCCTGTSAAAGACCAGTTGATACTCGGAATTAGGCCGGGAGAATGAGATGAATCGCATGCCTAGTACTCGTTTTAGTCTGAAGTTTGGAACTACTTACAAGTTCAGGAAACCTAGTCAATGGAGGTTCATTCTAGTGACTGGACAACGTAGTAGTGTGATACACGGCRTGTTTCATAACGATGGAAACAGTCAGGTTGACGAAGAGCCTAAAATTCTACTGCAAAATTTCTTCGCTATGCCGTTTCTCATTTAATCTATGGACGTGGAGCCCTCTAGTCAATTATTAGATTTCTTATATGCCTTTAAAATTCTGATTTATTTCTAACAAGACTCTTTCGTCTGCAGGGTTAGAGTCGGAGAAGTAGTTCTTCCGAATGGCGCTTCCACATCGAAAGACAAGCAATCAAGTATGCACCGACTCCCGTCAGGCTATGTCCTTTTCGTGGGCTGCTGACATTGCAGTTGACAAACATAACTTTTGCAAGCTCACTGCACTGAAAACATGCAACTAGAGCTGAAAATTTAATGGACCCAGAGAATCAGATCCTTGCCTGTAATTCATCTGACAAGTGCCGGCCGATTTGTGCAGGTTCTTCTTGGGTCAGTTCTGTAAGAACTCGGAGGTCGTTCTCCGAGTTTGCGTTCGTGGAAGAACCATCGCGGCAACCATAAAATCGCAGGTATCACTTTGAACTCACCTGCTGGGGGCCACCCTAAATTAGAGCGGGCTGCGGTGAATCTTCTTGTGCAGGTGACTAGTGTACCGTGCGCAGGCATGCGATTGCGGGTGCAATTGCAAGAGCATGGGTGAGGACGGAAATTCCTCTCATCAATTCCCTCGTCGTCTTCTTCGTTTCCGGCTTGCAATGTGTGGCGTCACTACCAAATTGGTCATTAAAGTGGCAGATTTCGGTGCAATTGATTAAAAGTTTTAGTCGTCCAATAGTAACTCGAGGGACTCGAGAGTCACAATCTTGGAACTCCATTAAAACGATTATTATTATTATTATTATTATTATTGTTATTTTGTGTTGCCCTATGACCTTCATATTGAGATGGAGCTGGCATAACCTTTTGTTCCCAAGCATCAATTGAAATAATAATTATATCACTAGAAAACTAATGTGTTTTTCTAATTTGAAAGAGATTTCCAAAAAATCATGCCAAAAATTTAGATCAAAAGAACTTATTTGAACCTTCAATTGCCTCCTAAGAGAACACCATGTCCTTTAGGCTTTAGGGTTAAAAGTTAGCAATTACACTTGTGCCATGTGACTATGTGTATCATTTCTTGACCCAAGTATGTACTAGAAATATACATTTGAAAACTTTAAATTCCCACTAGTGATATTTTTCTTAGTGGCCCCAAGAAAGTGGCAATTGCATTGTGGCACAAAATAGACTAATAATCCATACCTTAAGTTAGGTTGTTTGTTTTATTTTGTTTGTTTGTTACGTTGAGATCTCCCGGACCTTAAGCCCTGGTCGCGTGCTTGGTACCGTTAGAAAGCCCTCAGCAAGGAGGGGTGCGCGGGCTTTGTTTTGTGGCATTTGGACCTACGATGTGAAAGTTATTGAATTTCAAAGTTTTTATGAATCCGAAAATTAGAAAATTGCTTTTACTTTGATTTTGGTTGTGGCAATGACACTGGGAATACTACACTAATGATGGTAAATAGTGTTACCCATTCTAACTATTTTAGAAACGCTATAAGTTTTTATTCTTTGTGAATATTTTTACGGAGTGCATGGATCCTAATAGTACTATAGTTGGGAAAACTTTTTACCTATAATGTAGAACCACCCATTACCAACCAGTGCCCCATAGCCAACCAAAGGTTGACTTATTTCCAACCAAGGCTAAAATGGGTTTTTTTCATCTTTTCAAAGTTGAGACTAAAAGTTCATGATACATGTTCCAAAGTAGTGCAAAAAAAAGTAGGAAGCAATGTGGAAAAGTAGTTTTTTGAATGATCAGAATTGGAAGAGTCTAAAGATCGGCTATGGGTCCGGAGCAATTTTTGCCTTTCAAAATTCATAGTAATTTCAATTCATGCGATAAAATTACCAATGTTTTTGCAATCCTCATCATTTTTATCAACACACCTCTAAAAATATTTACCTTGCGTTCCATTGCTTCAGATTTGTCTGAATTCCTTGTTTGGTTGGTTATAGGTGATTCTACCTTAGTTGGTAAATTTTTTCATAAAGAGTAAAAACTTATGGCTGTTTTAAATCAATTAGTGTTGGTAACACTATTTACCATCATTAGTGTAGTTTACCTTGGTAGGAGCAGGGCTCGACCACCACATACGCCACTGCTATCGACGACTAACTTACATGGTTTATGGCTGCATTCACGAATCCTATTCCTGCCAGCAGAAGTGAGGTCGTTTTGTCGATTCTCGACATAGCGCCAACTCGCAATTTCTTCTCGTCGATTCAGGCGCCGTTGTCACAATTTGAAGGAATTCGAAAGATTAGCGATGGCGCCATCACAAGCGTGGCTGGACAAGACACCAGCCTCCGCGCTTGCTTGTGGATTGCCTGTCGCACCTCCAATTCCCGCTAGTCCTTCTTGTTTTCGGCGCCACAGCTCCGCTCCACTCGGACGAATTCGGGCCGTGCTTTCTCAACAGGTAATCACTGCGCATAAMATTTGAGCTTCTCAAGCTAGGCTTTGGAGTTTCTTCCAATCCGCTTCTTGCATTTCCGTCGTCTTTAAATTAATGTTCAGTTAGCGTGATCATTTGACCACTAATCCTCCGCTTCGTGCATTTTGTTTTTAGTCTTTGAGCAATGTTTATTGAGTCCTTTCGTTTAGCCATATATCCCTCTTGCTTTCAGAGCCTGACCTCAGCTCCGCTTGAGCTAATTCGGGAAGTGTGTTCTCTGCGGGTAATCGCTCGCATTAGGAGTATGGCTCTTCGAACTTCGCTTCTTGTATTTCTCTTGCTCTTTTGAGGAATGTTACTTTAGATTGTTCATTTAGTGTTCATCTAGGATAGTTTGTTTGCTGTGGAKCCCTAATCTGTCTGCATCCTCGTTCCTTGCTGCTTGCGAAACCTCTTTGAAATTTTTATGCACCTCTATGATCAGCAAATGGCAGAGCTGAAGACAGCAGATTTGAATGTGACGTCATTACGGGACTGTTTTTCGCGRTTGGCGACAATGCTTGTCGCTGGAGCTTGTGCCGCTGCAGCATTTGGATGCTCTACTCATTGTATTGCACTTAGACCTCTCCACCCGCTTTGGCAATTTTTAATTTGGTGCTATGAATTTTGTCTYCTGGACACTGCTTTTCGCTTTAAGCGTGCCTTTTTGTGCGAAGCAACTTCCAGAAAGCTTTGAAGATCTAAGGTTATCTTGATTGCAGGTGCACCGTTGATTCTATTTAACGTCTCTACCTAAACCAAACGACTTTAGGCTGTAGTTTTCTTTATTGAATACCTGTTCTCTTACATATTGGAATAACTCTTGTATAAGTGATGTTGAAGTACTTTTACAAACTTCGGCAGTAAAAAATTGCTTCTCCAATTAGAAGCCATGTCCTAATCTAACTTGGTTCATAAGGACATTAATAGAATAAACTGTAGTTTCTGTCTTTATAGTTTCATTGTTTGAGGAAATTGGACATTTTCGACGTAATTTGTGTCTCTTATGCACTCCTAATTTTTGTGCAGTTGAAGCAGCGTATGCTGCGGAAGGAGTGTCTGAAGAATCTAGTACAGTTTTTGAGAGAAGTTGTGCTGGATTAAGGTTCTAGCACCTCGTAGGAAGGTGATTCAAAATCTCCTCCTGCAGGCCAGCCCCGACACCCTGTTGCAGCCCTGCAATTCTTGAGCSGATTGGAAGGCCATTTTTCTGGGAAGACCTTACATGTAGACTTCTGTGGATCCATAAGAATCGTGGTGAGGATGGTGGGACAATCAGATTTCTGGCAGAGAATGGAGGATATCTTGTGGGAGTCAAAGAATTATATCTTTGTGCGCAGAATTATCATCTTCGTGAGTGCTAAACGATTCCTCGGAGGAAATTGTACCTGTCTGAGAAAATGCGTCTCTGGATAGAGGAATGGAGATTTGAAACAACCGAATGTCTTGGTATTGTGTCCATGTGGTATTCTTATTGATATCGCGATGATTTTAGTGGATTGTTGGATTGCGTTCGGGAATGTAGGTGTCGGTGTTAGTTGATTCGGAGTTACTTGAGTTTTGGAAGGGATCGGTTCTTTGTGAGGGGTGTTGTGGGCACGATTTTTGAGGGCGCGTGGAGCATGGATGTGGAGAGGGTGGAGCTTTGAAAGATGGGATTCAGAGTTTTTGAGTTCAGAGAGGAAACAAGGTGATATGCCTTGCAGGAATTGTAACCCTGAGAGACTATGTGTGTTAACTTCGAGAGTGATTTTGAGCTCTAGTTTCATCATGCTTTCATTGGCGTTTTGAGACACCGGGTTAAGCAATGGCCGTGGAGCTTCCCGCCGTGGACACTTCTGCAGAGAAGGAGACGGGGAGAGGAAGAGATACCTCGAATTCTACAGTCAAGGACACCGTCGGCGGGGCCGAAACTGCAAGCGCAAGCGGTAAGCGCCTCACAAACTCTCTTTAGTGAAATCACATTGTCCCTTGATCATTGCGTGATCTCCCAATTCGTAGAGCCAGAATAATCTGCACCATGATATAGGTCACACTCTACAAGCTTTCATTTGCCTSAATGCACCTAAGTCGACTGAATCCAGAGTTCTGCAATTTTCTTACCTGGACTGGTCCTGCATTGCATTTCTTCAGAAATGTTGTACGAGAGGAAACGAAAATTTCCAGCTTTTCGAACAGGGAGGGGTTTGGGGAGCCATGTGTTATCATCAAGGTCACATGGTGAGAATTAGCGTGCTTCACGAATGATCTTGCTTCTGAAGATGTTCAATGTGCCAATTTTGATTTAGGGTTTGACCTGTACTTGGTACACTTGGTAGKATGTTCACAAGTGGGGACAGCAATTGCAATTAAGTTTCAGCCTGATCTTTTTGTCCTCGTATAAATGTTCTAAAACTCAGCGTTCTTGGAAGTTGCAACTCCGCCGTTCTCGTAACAGTGAGCTAGAGATTGTCAATTACTAGTGTCCGTAACCTATGATCCCTGTCCATGTGAGGTTGTGGAGGAATGTTCCAAGGAGGTCGACACTACCCTCCCTTGTGAATTAAGCATATGCGACTTAAATCGATGTATTGAATGTGAGTTTTTCTGATGTAGAAATCACATACACGACTGAGTTGATAATATGGTCAGAGTCCAGGACAAATCATGTCTAGTTTCATGAGTTTTTCTTCCTTCTAATCTATGTTTGCTTTTGTGATCATTTGAAGGCCATACAGAGCTCAGGCCAGGGCTATATCAACTTTTAGGTTCGGAGGAGCTTGCAGACGCACACAAGCCCGTTCGTCTTTCACCGTGCGGATTAGCAGACGCTACTGTGCCGTCTTATCAATCCGAGGTCTGTTGGTATGGTGCAGAAGATTATGTAATGGTGTGTACCGTGWTTTTTTTGTACCACTCTTTGTCTCATGCCTTCACCATGGCCTCGTCAAGCATGGCTATRTTCAGATTTATCTCGCCTTAATTAGTCCTCTCCAGGGATCTAATCATGATGTATCCTCACGTGACGGACAGATTTTAGTCGATGTTTACATTTTTTCTCGTTGAGAACTATAAAGTAGATGTGTGTCAAGAGATCTCTGTCTCTCTCTTTTGSGCATCCTCTATCGTTAAGAGGATTTTGCTGAATTCTATGTCTTTTTGCATCCATGTTTGAGCAGAGGTGTCATTAGTATTACGGGCAGAGGCCTTTATGCCAGGCTCCTAGCTCCGTGCCTTCTTATTTGGTCATGCTGAAAGCACGGTGCTGTGAGTAGAAATGCAGTTATGTATTAAGCTGATTGATTTCTGTAAATTAGAAGTGTTGATATTGAAGTGATCAATAGAAATTATGCAATAGAAGTGATTTAAAACAGGACAATGTAAAAGCCTAATGTAATTTTGTAGACTAAAAGCAGTGGGCTGGTATTCTTATTTCAGCCAATGTCTCCTTGAAAACAGGTTTCAGCGGATATATCACCAGGACGGTATGGTGGACCAGTAAACGAGGCTTGGCAGTTACCTCCTTTGCCAGACATCAACGAGGTCTCACAGCGATTTGCAGAATTAGCATCGAATTTAGGACGCCRTCTTGCCAATTTAGTGGGTATGTTCCTTCAAGAGTCGAGAATTACTTCTACTGAGCTTTTTAKCTTTGTAAAGATATAATTGTAGAGTTTTGCAAGCCTGTAATTTATAGACGGCTCCACATGCTTMAGAAATCTTCCTCATGCTGATAGGCCTGTCTGTTCTGTGCAGAGGAAAATGTGACCCGTGATATTCGACGTAATCTCTTAGAACAAATTGCTGGCATCTCTGGAGATGGTGATCCTGACATGCGTGTTTCAGAGCACGAGAGAATACGCGTTAGTCTGGATTCCACAAGTCCTACAACTGAAGAAGCTAATATTCTTATCACTTAAGTTACACTTTTCAAAATAATCCATCACAATTTCCACTTTGAAATCACGAATACTTTGTTTTTAAGGGGTTAATTGGTCAATACCCATGATAAGATGCTGCACAAATCTAATTAGGCAAGTTTACAAAAGTGCCTAATCTACTATCTACACACAATATTCGAGTAAATGCTTGCATATATAATGTTCAATAAGAATCAAAGAGTGGGAGAGAGGATTATTACTCTGTGCAATCATCCCTAAACTTTACAGCTTTGATGTTATGCTCTCCGATAGGTTCTCTAGTGATTATATTGATGTGAGGGGCACCACTTAAGTTATTACGGCACCCCACTTTTTGCATATTCTTGCTTAAGTCAAGGTAGGCTTGGTACTTCATGTCTCTCATCTTTTGTRCATTGTGTCGTCTTTGTGCTTCTTCATTGGTCATGATTTCTAAAAGTTCCTATGAAGCAATGAACACACAACTTATTGCAAGCATGGTAATAATGTTAAGAGTGAATTTTTCATTCTACCTATTGAATTGAATTTTCACAATGCACAATCAAATGACACCATGCAACACTTTATTGGAAAAAAATTATTATTTGGGATTGAATTTTATTGCACTACTACATTATTGTGTGTCTACAAAGTCAATAATTATCACAGTTCCAGTACCATCTAGCTCTACAATCATTTGCATGGACYAATATATCCATTTMGTRCATGTGATACCAAGTTAAMMAAGTTACAATATTTTTAATTGATTCAATTTGAAATATTATTGTATRGTCTTAATTTTCACATTTTTTTGTAGAGGGGTATAATGTCATAAATGACACTTATTTTGCATCCCTAATAATAGTTAAAATCAATTGATTTAAAATAACTTCCTTAAAGTGATTGCTTGGAAGACACTTATCATATCAAAGGTCAAAATATTGTGGCATGTGATGCAAGATATTCCAAAATGTTGTTGAAGAGAGGGTCAAATTAAAGAGTTGATTGCTTTCATTTTTGCAAGTCGAGGAATATGAGTGTAATTTCATGGTGTGGGGTGTTGTACCTTCTCTCTTTCTCTTCTTTTTTCTTCATCTCGCTTCAAAACTCCTTCAACATCCGTTCGCCAAAACTCCTTGCGCTTTGGATCCATATAGGCCAATGAATCTTCTCCGGTTGGCTCTACCAGGTTTTTGCGGTAACAATGGTGCCTAACATGACCAAAATCTCGTTCCTCCAGTCTATCCTTCATCAAGGTTTCCTGCAAAGGAAGTACCATAGCAACAATTGCTTATGAAACTTCATCAGGTCCACACTCATTAAAACATAAGGATTCTTTGTATATGTAGAGGACTTGTGATAATCACCATAACCGTAATTAGRAAATTCATCATAATTAGGAAAATTACTATACTAATTCATGAATCACAGGAAAAAACTCTCTTTGTGATACCATCTAGCTAAATRTTCATGAAAGTGCTTACCACATGTGTCAAGGTGATCATAACAAATCCTAGAATAGATAAATTTCACAAAATACTTTGTTGAATTCTCTCATGCACTTTCAAATAACATTTCTTTAGCYCTTCAAAGCTTGCACCCCCTAATTTGAGAATTACAACATGATATGATTACCCAAAATTGGCTAGCTTTTGGAACTTGAACTTCTATGTGCTTCCACTTCCATAGTACCCCTTTTTGCTTTTTTGATAATTTCTAATTCACTAAGAATAGTTGACCAACTAGCAAGTGGAAAAAAAAATTGCTATTGTCCAACTAGGAAAGAATCAAATTCTTGGGTGCAACAACGAGCTTCTGAACAATATTCTGGTGGTTTTCATAAAGACAATCCAATGTAAAACCTAAAGGATTTAYCACCTAAAGTACCAATTTTTTCTGTATTATAGATTATGAAATTTTGAATGCGTAGTACAATCATAGGCAAATCTCCGACAAAAGGAGTAAGTAGTACTATAATATCCAATAACCCTTGTTGAGCATATGGCACACAATACAATACACACCTTGTACAACATTCTTTTGCCATGTTCTTTTGCTCATGGGATTTTGCCCAAGCAATAATAGTGTGGCAAGTAGTAGAAAATTCTAGAACTCCGATTTTGAGAAGGTCACAATAAAGAGGTTTGAAATGATCACACCCACATCCATGGTTCATGGTAGGCTTGTTGAACTACCCAAATAGACTCTTCATTCACAATGGTCTTTGGACCCACATTAACCCCTCATTCCCTGAAGTCCAAACATGTGTAAAAGCAACCTTACTTTTCAAGTGCTATAATTCTAAATTTGATTGAAATATGAAAATGTCATCCGTATAATCTTGTAGTGTGCATGTTGTAGATGGTATGAAAAAAATTGGAGGTTATTTGACCATATAGATTGAAAGATTCCAATGTTTCAGTGTTGTAAAAAGATGCTGAAATTTTCTTAAGAACACATCACATCAGTTGGAGGTGAAATTCGATTTTTGAACCTACTCAAATGAAAAAAACTTTAAACTACTCAATGATTAAAAACCAAAAGACAGACACTTTGGTGAGAAAAAATATCATTCAATTGGCTCACAGTGTCAACAAAATTGTTTTGAAATGTCAAAAAACAGTGAAAAAAGTAGCAAAAAATCACATTTACGGTTGAACCTCCCTCTACTAAAATGCTTCTCTGTGACTCATTACCTCTTGCATTGATATGAAATTTTAACCACACAAACTAGATTAGTATATAAAACTTTTCCAACAAAAATGACTGAAAATGGACCATGTATGAAAAAGTTATAAGCCGCGGAGGTTCACTCTAATGTAGAAATGTTTGGATTTTGAACTTCGAATTGCTCCCAAACATTCAAAACAACTTGGATTGACATGAAAATTTTACCACAATAACTAGACCTTAAGACAAACATAACTCAACAAATTTGATTGAAAACAAACATTTGATAAAAAAGTTACAAGCCCCTAAAGTTGCAGCCATCACTATGCAATGTGGTGAACTCAAACTAATCCAGTGAAATTCAAATGGCTCTCAAAAACTCAGTACATACTGTATTGATCTAAAATTTTACCACTAAAACCAAACTAATATGTGCAACTTCTCCAACAAGTTTTATTAAACTTAGACATTGGATGCAAAAGTTACAACTCTTAGAATTTGATTGCAAGACAATGTGAGGACACTTTTCGTCCCCTCCAACAATGAGGGGTTGATCTTACTAAGACAAGATCACAAGAAAGAGTTTTGAGAAGATCACACCCATGTCACAAGGATTCACACAACTATACTAATGATGATAAATAAGGTTACCTACACTAATTGATTTAAAATAGCCATAAGAATTTACTTGTGATGAATATTTTTACCAACTATAAGTACAAAGTTTTCCCAACTATAGTACTATTAGAATCCATGCACTCTGTAAAATATTCAAGAAAAGTACAAACTTATAGCATTTCTACAGCTTGTAAAATATTCATGAAAAGTACAAACTTATAGCATTTCTAAAATAGCTAGTATGGGTAACACTATTACCATCATCAATGTAGTGGAATTACCCAAATAGACTCTTCATTCACGATGGTCTTGAGGCTAACATTATTATTATTATTGTCAATATTAGAACATTACAACAATTTAAAGAGGTTTTGAATGCAAGGTTGAGTATTTGCTTAGCACTCCAAAGTTAACCAATCATGCGTCTTACATGTTTGCCTTGATAGTTGTATCGATGACCGCGGTCGGGAGGCATCTCTCCCACAGGGCCAAAGCGCGTGGGATTGCACGGCCCCCACATGTTGTAAGGATACGTGATCCCCGTCGACCTCTCCGTGTGCGCACCAACCATGTCTTTCTCCGATCTCGCCGTCACCCCCCCCCCCCCCCCCCCCCCCCCTCCAAATGGCCAAGGTAGACACCCAGTCAGGGGCAAATAAAAAATAGTGAAATGATTTGAAAAAATTTGAAAAAATTACTTAATGTCTGCAACTACCACATGTATCTTCATTCCAAGTTTCATCCTAAACGGAAAAAAAATGCAAACATTATGAGCAAAAGACCACCCGTCCAAGGGCAAGGGGACAAAAAATAGGAGTATAGGACAAGTGTTTCTTGCAATCACCCACAACTTTGTTTGAAAGTTTCTTAAGTAATTCAATAATGCTAGTACAAAAATATGAATCCACTTGTGTTACATTTGGCATCTATTTCTCTTTGTCTAAAAAATGAGCTAAGAATATTACCATCCAAGGAAACATATGAAATAGGCAAATGAGCCCTTAAATGAGCAATTTTTAAGCCTTGTATTTGACAATCACTAAAGTTTGGGAAGATCTACTAGTTAGTTTGTTAAGGTAGGAATACCTAAAAGTAACAGAAATCGTTTGAGGACACCTAAAAACGCCTGAAAGCAAGGCGCAGGTGGAGGCAAAGTGGACTAGTGTGGTTATGTGAAGTTGGCAGGGTCCCAGGCATAACATTCAATAGCAGCACTACTAACTGCCTTCCCTCCACGAAATGGTGTGGAATATTCTACACCATATCAGTAGCTATGAAGCCACATGTCAAATTTGTTAGAATGTCAGCAAGAAAAGAACTGGGTTGAAATTAATGCACACTAATGGAGGGCCATCAGTAATTTAGTTTGTTTTGGAGTAGTCCTCTGGCACCAAAAAATAGTTGACAAGTGGCTCCAATGCTCCATCAACATTTTCTTAAGCATGGTATGTGTTTAGTGGTGTCAGGTTACCATGCATTCAAATTTGGCCCACTAGATTTGGATGGATGATGCTAAAGAAAAGAAAAGGTGGGTTGGTTGAAGACTACTGAATGTTAAGGGAGCGGTATTTTCATTGGGAACACACTGGGAACATGATCTACAACTAGTGGAGATTACAAGCATTTATTTTTGTAAAAGTAGTATGCGATATAGTCTCTTTAATGTCTCTTTTTCCATTATCCATGTGTACTTCAATGGGGATCCACTATCTAGAGTAGGTGCATCTACAAGTTTTTTTTCAAAAAATTCCTACTTTATTTGTACAAACTCAAAAAATTATGAAACCAATTTTGTTGGCATTTCTGTCTATTTCATGACAAGTACACACCATTATATTCTATGGAGACCCTCATGATCACCACATCTCAAGTAAGAGTTATAGTTTGGTAATCCTTCCATATATCCTAGTGCCTTGGAAAAAATAATTGGTTGAAGCATGAAAATGGAGGATCCAAAACTCAACATAAAAATTGGTAGGACCAACTAAACAAACTGGTGTGCAAAAATAAAATGTGGATATGTAGCCACTGCTTTCATGAAATTGTCAAATTTTAGCCGCTTGTCATTTCAAATTCAAGGCTAATACTTAGGTTGATGAAAGCGGGTATGTTTTTTGAAGGTGGATATTGTTGTAGGATTGGCTATAGMAGCCAACTCCTACTGCATTGTCTTTGTCTACTAGATGTTGACAAAATTTGGAGTTTAATTCCAAAACTCCCATGTCTTTGCGTGTGTCATTGAAAGAGGAGGATTGTTGTTTTTGCAAATTTGAAAAACTTGAAGGAAAGTACCCAGTGAGAATTTGATACTAGAAAACTTGAACCGGAAGATTTTGATAAGGAGAGGATGCAACCAATGCCCTTTAGAAAAATCACTCATCTCCTTTTACAAAGAAGAGGCAAATTATTGGGGCAACTTCAAACTCTTCCTGAACATTGATCACCTAGAAGTTTTAAATCAAGAAAAATTTTCTAAAAAGTATTATTGAGTGTTGGGAGATCTCATTTTTAATTCCAATTAAATTGATGACATCTATAAATGATATTTGATTATAATGTGCAAATGCTATAAAAGGTCAAAGTTGAATTTGTAGATTTTCTGATACCATATATGCTTTATTTTCAATGTTCACACCTTGAAGAGAATGCAGCAATCACTTTTTAAATTTTTTTTTTTTCCTATGGCTTGCCTTTGGAATCATGCTCAAATTAGGGTGATCCTTCTTTCACACCTAAAAAACCACAACCTTTTCTTTATCAAAAAATAGTCAAAACTACCATATCTATTGTAAAGAGCAAAAGAATTTTGAAAATTATGTTTTTGGCACATCTAAACATAGGATCTTGTACTAGAGTAGTATAAAAATGTGTAGAAGAGTTTTCAAAAAATTTGGCTACAAAGATTGCAAACTATTTGCATTTAAAGTAAAGAAAACAAGTTGTTTTGTACCTTGCTAACTAACTAGATTGTTTGACTTTATACCTTATTAACTTAAATTTTTTGCTCTACTCAGTTAGAATTTAAGTAATTTCATATTGAAGAATTGAGATGAGGATCTTGGAAAAAAATTTAAAATAAAATAAACATTTAATCTACATCCTCAAAAAATTTGTTAAGTAGAAGCATTTATGAGATAAAAGGAAAAACTAAATTGTTAGTATTTCTAAGATGGAATTGAAACAAAGTATCCCAATATAGAGGAGCCGCACAGAACCCATTAAATAAGCAAATGTGGACATGATCTAGAGTATTTTAAGGCAAAACAAATATTTTTGGAGGTGCAATGATAGAAATTTGGTAATTTTATCCCTTGAAACAAAATTACTACGAATCTAGCACTTCATCTTCACAATTTCTGGGTTTGGAAACATGCTGTTTTCTCAAATGAGTCCATAAACTTAACCAGACTGACAGCAGTGTGAGATTAACGCTGTATGTAGATCGTCATATATTATGAATGGCAATCAGGGTCGAAATGCTCGCTCTGTGCACTTACTAAACTTCACAATTTTCTGCGTTTGGAAACAATACATGCCGTTGATTTTTCTGTAATCAGACCGTCAACTGGATTGTATGACTCAAAGTCGTGTGTGCTCAGGTAGATCTTCGGAATGAAAGGCGGTAAGGGCACAGGAAGCCATGGCCATGGCGATGTCGAGGTGCCCCGCATCAACCAGGACGCCGGCGCGTTGTTCGTGTTGGAGTCGAAAGGGACGTGGGTGCACGCGGCTTTCCACCTGAGCACGTCCATTGTCGCTCCTGCGTTGCTGAGCTTACCCTACGCCATGGGCGGCTTGGGCTGGGTACCAGGCCTTCTGGCGCTTGTCATCGGCGCGGCTGTTTCGTTTTACGCGTACAATCTGGTGTCGCAAGTGCTGGAGCAAGCCGAGATCGAAGGACATCGGATCCTCCGCTTCCGCGACTTGGGACAATGGGTGCTCGGTACGTGACCTCTCCACGTACATCCCCTGCCAGATGATGAACCCTAAATACATAAACCCAATCTTCCGAATGGTCAATGTCGTTAGATTGGTGCGATAAATTAGGCACCGACATTAATTTATGACGTCCAATCATCTGCTCAAAACCTCTACAAACTAAAATTGGGTTACATTTTTACGTCTCACGCTGTCCGCCCTGAGAACTGCCAGAGCTCTGGAATTCCGCCAATTTGACAAAAATGAACCTTTGACAACTTAGGTTGTTCAGTTCAATGGCATGTCATCTCTTGAACGTGGATTTGTACCGACTGTTTGCGTAATTATGTTTGAAACTTGAAAGTGACTTGGTGTACGAGCTTGGTGTTGATAAGAAACTTGAAAAAATTGCAGGACGCAGGTGGGGGTTCTACCCGGTGGCCGTGGTGCAGATTCTGCTGTGCATGGGCACTGTCATCGGATGCATCATTTTGGGTGGCCAGAGCATGAAGGTGATATATACTGATCAATCCAATTGATTAAATGCTTCTCCCGTTTTCAGTTATTACGGCGAAGATTGAATATATTTCACAGTTGAAAGCAGTCGATCTGTGATTACAAACGTTTGGGGTGTTTGTGCACTATCAACACTTTTCTGTTGCAAGACAAGCCTGTTTACAGAACTGAGGATCTGTGCAGACCTTTGATTTGCTGTCGGATAGTTCGATGGGGGAGGTTTAAGATGACTCGCGAAATTTTTGGAAACAGACTTGTGCAAACACATGTTAGTATGAACATTTTAAACAAAAATACTTGAAAATTATGTTCACTGATCATAACGTTTAGAAACAACATTGAATGCCAACTTTCGAGTTTCGATTCACGATTTTTGTGTTCACGTTGGTGATTCAAACAAACATTGATTCAATTCATACTTCTTGTAGTGAAAATTGTGAAATTAATGAGCTGAGGATCGATATATAACTATATATGTGACCCAATTAATTATATACTAATGCGTTGGTGAGACTGAGCAATATATCCTGGCTTTGCAGTTGATCTACAACATCTTCCATCCGACGGGGTCGATCCAATTGTTTGAGTTCACCATCGTGCTTGGGATCGTGATGATGGTGYTGTCGCAATTGCCGTCCTTCCATTCTTTGCGATACATCAACTTGGTGTCGTTGCTGTGCAGCCTGGGCTACAGTCTCTGCGCCGTSGCGGGATGCATCTACACTGGTGAATATTAGACTGACCTCATAATTAGTTACTTATTAGACCATTTGCTTTTTCAGTTCTTTTGCTTTTCAGTTCTTTTGGCAGACTTTTGTCAGAATCTTACTTCATTGTTGGCACTGGTTATGATTCTAACACTAACAAATGAATCTCATTTAATATTTGGTTAGACCGTAGCTGAATTCTTTTAATTGAATTTGGCAAACATTTGGCAGAATCTTTAGATGTTTTTTGGACCATTTAGAAGACTGCGAGTTCTCAGGTTGTGGGAACACATAGGGAACTATGGGAACTCTACCACGTAGACAATCTGACGTGGCACAGAGACTGCCACGTCAGATAATACTATTTATTTATTTATTTTTATTAATTATTAATTATTGAAAAAAAAAATTGAAAAAAAAAATGAAATAAATTAGTTTTCAGTTTCTTTAAACTTTCTAAGATTTCTGTAAAAAAAAAAATTTGAAATTCAAAATTTCAGACTAGTAGTCGTTGGTTCCCTGTGCAGAGAACAGTTTTGGGGAACAGCCCCGAAACGGTCTCATGCAGGGCTGAAAAAACATCTAAAGCTTACCTCATTTGGGCACTCGTTAGTCGTTTTTCTAATATTGCCAAAACACCTCTGCAAAACAATATGAGACTTCTTCAAATTTATGGAGGAATGAATGTTACTTACAATAGAGAGTGATTGGATGAATGAAAGAACCAAACTATTAATGGATGATTCTATCCATTTCTTCCTCTCATGTATGCATCCTAAGGTAATTTGCTCTTCAAGCGACCATGTTTAGAATGCATCCCCTTATTTAGGACTAACTAGTATGTGCATTCCTTGAAATATCTATTAATTACAGTCATTGATGAGTTAGGTAGGCTTAAATGGTCATTTTCACAGTAGACTAACTTAGGTATTGTGTCCCTCAACAAACTGTGTAGTTCTATCTCATTCCTTATTCCATATGATATTTGTTCAAATTTTGAACCCCTTAACGCCTCAAACCTTTTTTTTTTTTAAATTTTTGCATATTTTTATTTATATATTTGTACAAAAATATCAGTTACCACAATTTCATTAAATTGATCATTATGGAAGACTGTCCTCAAGATTCAAATATTGCATTAAATGAATGAAAAGTTAGTCGGACCAAGGAGTGCTTGCAAGCCCAACGTTCAACATCCAAAATATGGGCGTCCGAGCGCTTAACCCTTTACTTCCCAAGAAGCCCAAATTGGGTCTCATGTTTTTTTAAGCAATTTTGAAGAGTTTATACACGGATTTTCATTTATTTGAACAATTATTTACTTAAACCAATACATGCAATGTTCTTCATTCAAGTTAATGATTAAATAAAAATTTCAAATTAGATTATACTTTCTACAATATGATCAATCAAAGTCCACAACTTAAAATCATGAAATCTTGGGAAGTAAAGAGGGGGTTAAAGCTCGTGGCTTGTAACGTGCATCAAAGTATGCTTAAATAGATGCTTCTAGTTCTTTACCTCCGTCAGCTTTAATTGGGGCCGCTCGTTTTATTGGGTATTTCATGATGCCATGTTTTTGGAGGCATGGCCATTGTTCTCAAGACTCATGGTTTGGACATTTTTTTGTGCCATATTGTGCAGGTCATTCAGGAAAGGTAGCAGCTGCGAACTACTCCCTGGGAGGGTCTCCTGTTTCCAAAATGTTTGGGGTGTTCAATTCACTCGTGATCATTGCCACCACCTATGGGAATGGTATCATACCCGAGATTCAGGTGCGTCT